>JAPVCE010000027.1:237045-420980 GCA_029606265.1 Paecilomyces dactylethromorphus
AAATTATTTTTAAGATTACACGAAATACCAGCGAAGTGTTATCAATGACAGTGATGTCCGCAGCAATGGTGGATGTGACCGCCTTCGCAGTAAGGATGATAATGGATATGTTCGGAACATGGGGATCCAGAACAAGCTCTAAAAGAGATTGGAAATGACGAATATCGTTTGGTACAGCATTCAGCGGGAGAATACTGAATATTCTCAGCTTTGGGGGGGAAATCAGGACCAGGTTCTTTCGAGGAACTCATAGGGGCTGAAAATTCCCCTTGGTCCTTAGCTTTTCCAGTATCAGTAGCCACTAATGGATATCAGTAGTCTCTTTATCACCTTAGGGGGAAAACTGACTTTGAGCAAATCTTCGCGTTATTGAGTTGTAGAAGGATTAATTCGCATACTTCAAGAAAGTGCGAAAGATAAGTTCAATTTTATACCGTTCGTAGAGTTATAAACACATGATTTACTATCATCTGACATTAAGGATTTGATTTTGTTTGCCAAGTTTCTAGACACTAAAAGTTGCATCATCTGCATCCCCGGGAACCATATGCCTTCGCCGAACTGGCAGAAACTATGGAAGCCGATTTGATTAGGAATCCCGTCACTTCGCCGAACTCGAAGTGGAAATTCCATATTCAATTTCCAAATCCCTAGTCGAGAATTCTATCAGGAGATACCAGTCTTAAACGAGTATCCTTACCATAGTTCTCAATTGTTACTATCTTCAGGAAAGTCACACTATTTTACCCGATTTTACACCATCTCTATATATAAAACGATTCTACATCCTCATTTCCACGCTTTAACACGATCTGTTGGAACTTGAACTCTGATGGTTTCCGTGTTTATATATTCTATCCATAACCCAAGAAGCTACAATAATGTCAAGAAAACAAGAACAGCAGAAGGCCCTAACCAGAGACGAAGCAAATATCTACCAACGCACTATTATTCGTTCGGCGCTATATGGAGGCTTCTCTGGCCTATGTTCGAGCACCGCTGCTACTGTAGCTTTAAATCGTTGTTGGCCACCTTTTCGATCACTTTCTCCCTCCATTAAGAGTACTTTTATACTTTATCCAACCTTTTTACTAGTGGCAGCCGGCGCAAACCATGGAGATCAAATGTTCCAGTCGCGTGTACACCCTGACCGGAACTATGTCGACACAGCAAGAAGGCATATCGAGGAACTCGAAAAGGAGGAAGATACCGCACAACGACTGAAGGAATTGGCTTATGAACATAGATATTGGCTTCTTGGTAGTACCTGGTTGACTACAGTGGCTGCATCTCTTTGGCATACAAAACACGATGTCCTCCTGTCTGGCGTTCAGAAGTTTGGTCAAGCGCGCATCGCTGCACAAACATCAACTATCACTATATTCCTATTAACTGCAGCTATGGAGATCAGGGATGCTCGAGAAGGACGAGGAAAATATGAGGCTATTTCTGTAACTGATTAGGAACATTCTTTATACATGTTAGGGGAGGTAGGGTCGTACGGATATACAGTCTATTTCTGGTGAAGGATTAATGTTGTCTACCTCCATATTTTCTTTTCTCTTCTGGGTTCCAATCCTATGCATATTAGCGATTCTAAACTCTAGCAAAACCTGAAGAGTAGGAGCGGTATGAAGTTCAAGAATGAATGCTAGGTACTTTCTATGCAGAGCGAGCGCATCAGGTTTAGTTAACGTAATCAACTGGGGGTAGGCCACGTTTGTCCTCTAGATGAAATAATAGGCAATTTCTCGACCGAAACCACTGAGTTTTGAATAAAATCTAGATATTAATTCGGTTAAACTCATGCAGTTCTTTTATGTCTTAAATATTGTCGTCACCATACTGCGGTCAAACTCATATAAGATGTCAGTTTGTTGCAGATGCCAATTCTGCATAGTATTAGTATTAAATTGTGTTAAAGCTCAACTCAGCTAAACTCAGCTTTCCTAGAATCCTGAGTTGAGCCCAGATTTTTGACTCAACTCAGTGAACTAAGCCGAGATTTTTCACCTAAAGTAACTTAATGAAACATCATAACCTACATTTAAAATTAATTAGGATATTATAGCTTATGCCGCACTGAAATAATTACATAAAAAGGACTGGCCCTCCTATGCTATATAACTGGAGTATAGCCCGATGAGATCTTCAAAACTTATAAGCTTGGCTCATGACTCGAATCGAGCGAGAAACCTCAGCTATTTTGTTATTTTAGTCTGTAACACTAAATAATTCATTTGGCGGTGGAGAAATGTGGAAAGGAAAAATTGGAAACAAGGGGGCGCTCTTAAAACCTTAATGCGGCCAGACGGGATTATCTGTGGCAAATCGGTTATGACTGACGTGTTGTAAGGAGGAGACTAAAGGGAACGGCAGGTCTAGATTTGGCAAGTTAGCTTGACCATCCTACTAATAATACGCTTCGGCGAGCAGTTGTCAGGAGATTGCCAATATTTCCGGAGGTCGAACACGCTATGCCTTGAAAAATACCTTGGTTAAGGTATCTCATACAAGGGTGCTCCCCATGGGCGAACACTGAGAACTGATGGTTATTCCTGTTGAATCACTAGACATCACTACTCTGGACCATCGACAGGTCGAAAAAAAATCCCCAGGGAAATAGCTAATAGAGAAAGTAGATCATATCAAGATTGCACCGGCTCCCGGGATGTCCTGACAAAGGATTTCTGACGATAGCGTAATGGGTTAAGCTGGGTCTTGAACTCTCAAATACCATATGCATGGGTTCCATTAAAGCTAAAGCCATTCATCTGTGGCTGCACTGATGGTGTTTCTTTCGTCACAGCTGATTGTGCGTTTATGCTTTGAAAGTTCGTGGGCATTCGTTTTCCTCCCAAGCTTCGAACAACAGTGGACAAGGTCAAACCATAGGATTTTTTTTTATCACACTCTATCCTCCCCAACTTGTCATCACCAGTGGGTATATGGAACTTAGCTCCATTAATCATGTGGAATAGTCGGCGGCAATGCTTGTACGAACGATGCGCATAGACTGAAACCTCTCTTCTTTCTTCACATAGGCGATAGGAGATAATCATAATGGAATACTTTCTGCTTCAAACTCTGTGTTTATTCATTCGTCTTTCTGTGCTGGTCTAGGTTTCGAACATGGTCCAGTCCACAAATCAGTTATAAGAGCCATAAGAGAGATGTAGCAGGCAGTTCCCAGATTTTCTGCATGGCACTAACTGCCTCTAATCACCGGAGAACTCAACATATTATACCCCTTTCTTGTATAGTCCGGTAAAGACTTAAATGATCAGTCTGCTCCAGATCAGCTGCATAGGTTTTTCCTGCTCAAAACAAAAGTCTGTCGTCCTCCTTAAAATGTGAAGCCTTCCGTCCCTATCACCACATCATTAAACCTATTTTTCCTTCCGGATCTTGTAGCTTGAATACGAAAACACTTTGAAAATGTTGTCTCTTTTAACGGCATTTTAAAAAAAGGAGATTGAGGACAAAAAAATCGTTTAGTAACTTGTCACTGCCGAGTGAGCAGAGGAAGCAGAAATCCCAAATTATATGCACTTGTGCCATCTTGGGGCTGGAATTTGGGGCTGGAATTTCTTGAACCTGCTCAGCTTAAATTATCTAGATAGCTGAGCTATTTATCTCCGTGAATAGATCTAGAAGGCAAAGAAGAAATCCGACAGGACCTCCTATCAGTAGGTAGGCTCCGACAGTCACTAGACCAAAATCACCGCAAATTTTGAATGATACTTACTCTAATAAGTCATTTTCATAATCTTAACGTCTCAATCAACTCAGGAAATAGCTTATTTCTTTCCTGGATTCAGGAAAGGCGATGAAATCGTTGAGGATCTACTCAAACCCACCAAAGGTTTTCTTTCCTTTTTGTAGGAGAGAGCCGTTACCTTCTTTATTTTGCCATGTGGCATGTCGTTATATGCTCACCCCTCACTCACTTCACTTAATGTCTTACGCTACAACCCTCCCCCATTCACCCCAAAAAAAGAAGCGGTGCTACCATTCCTTGATAGCTTTGTTTAATCCCTAGCATTATGTGATATTGTTCGTCCTATTGGATGTAGACCACACAAGATATCAGTTCAGGAAGTAACGTATTTCACCCCCTGGCGAGCCGCACCCTCTGGCGAGCCAGCGCCACTCCCATATAAAATGGGCCATATTCACACTTGAATATCTCAACAACAAAATGTTCAAATGGGCTAATATTTTGTTTTATATTATATCAGACGAAAATATATATATATCTAAAATTGGAGCTTTTAAAAATGGATATTTTATTTATAACATAAAATACAGCTGTAATTTTCATTATTTTTAATAAATCTAGTATTTAAAGCTTGAAATAAGAGCTAGGCATTTGAAAATTATTATTTATATTCTAAGCCATATATATTTATATGTAAATTTTGCCAATTATCCTCTAGACATTTTGTTGTCGAGATATTCAAGTGTGAATATGGCCCATTTTATATGGGAGTGGCGCTGGCTCGCCAGAGGGTGCGGCTCGCCAGGGGGTGAAATACGTTAACGTAACCCACCCCCAAGCGAGTCACACCCCCAAGCAAGTCACCACCCTCATTTAGATGAAATACTATATTGATTTACACCCAAAACGGCAGCATTTTTTAATTAAATCTAGTTATTAAATTAATTAAAGCATTAGTTTCTTTTATATCTTAAAATATTATAATTGCTGCACCTTGGGGGAGCTTATATAAGATATAGCTTGGTCGCAGGTGCTAGTTCTATAGATATAATAATAAGAGCTTTAAAAGCTTTTATAGCTTAATTTTTTCTTCTTTATATAAAATCCTGATTTTTTTTAATAAAAAGACTCTCTATAAATATAATTTAATATTTAGATTGCTTTTTTTTTTATTAAAGTTTATTAACTGTAGTATATAAATATTAATTCTCTTAGGCTAAAAAAACTCTATTATTAATAGCTATTTTATATTCTTTAATAAGCTAGTTTAAAGCAGCTTTAGTAAGTAATAGAAGACTCTATATATTAGTTTTAAGTAGTTTTTAAATTATAGTTATCTACTTCTCTAGCTGCTTTAAATTTTATAATATTTTTAAAATAATAGAATCAATTAACTAACTTTTTAATAGTATAAAAATCTTAAGCTATATAATAAATTATTTAAATACTTTCTCTAGATTAAATAGAGCTAAACTAGTAGCTTTAAATATACTTTTAATAGTAGATAAAATAAATACTTAAAGATAAGCTGTTAAGGAACTAACTAATGGCAAAATAAAAGAACTAACAAGAAAAGGATAAAACTATAATAAAAAATAGAGAAAATAAAAAAGTTATATAGTAAGACAGAGAGTCTATTAGCATATAATAAAAGAAAGTTTATTAAGAACTTATAAAAGAAAATTTATTAAAAACTTATAAAAGAAAGTCTATTAAAGACTTATAAAAAAAAATCTATTAAAAACTTATGAAAGAAAGTTTATAGAAAACTTAAAAAATAAAAGATAAGAAAGACTAAATAGTAGAAAATAAAAGAATATTTATTTTTACTTAAGATTATATTTAGTTTTTTATACTTATTATATCTTAATTAATTATATTTTTAATTATATTTTAATTAGGACTAGTTTATTTACTATAAGTTAATATAAAACTAGTAACTATTAGACATACTTTAAAATATTTTATCTAATAGACTTTGCTTCTAACTTAGTTAATTTATATAAACTATTATAATAAGACTTAATAAAAATCTATATAATGCTATATTTAATAACTTATAATAAGGACTATTAGTGTTAGATATATTTAATATTTAGAATCTTCTCTAACTATTAATAAGTAGTTTATTAGCTAAAGACAGATTTTAGAATATAATAAAATAAGCACTCTTAACCTTAGTTATTAAAAGTTTAAATATATAATAATATAGTATTATATTAACTTTAAAGAATATAGATAAGTATCTAGCTGTAGAGTTAATAACTTTAATATAGCTACTACTAACTACTATATTTAAGAATAATAATAAATCTAATAACTTTAAATTGATAACTAAAATTAGAAACTTATAATAAATAGTATAGACTAATGCTAGTGACTCTATTTTAATATAGAGAATTAAGCAGCTTTAAGAAATAATTATTTAACTTAAAGTAATCTAAGAAATACAGTTAACTATAATAATATACTTTAAATTACTAAAGTCTAAACTATTTAGCAGATAGCAATATTAATTATAGACATTTTTTATATAGCTTAGATTATATTTTAAAATAATAGAAATTAAAAAGAATTAAGATAAGATTATGTTAGCTATATTTTATATAAAGAGACTAGCATTTGACTAAATTAATTTTATTATTAGAAATAAAAAAGAACTAGTATATAATAAGAATAGATAAGACAAAATTACTAAATAAGTTTTTAGTAAATACCTAAGCTTTACTACTAAATTAAAAAAAGCTTTTAGAATAATTAATAAGAATAAGTTAATAGAATATAAATTATAATAACTTTAATAAACTAAATTAGTATAATAATATATAACCTAATATTAATAAATTATATTATATCTAGAGTGGGAAAATAAGGTGCAGATTATAAACTATAAATAAGAATTAAAAGAGAAAGTCTAAAATAAACTAGCAAGAAACAAATTAATTATTAATATTAATAAATTAATTAAATAATTTATATAAATTAATAATTAGATTTATAAAAGAAAGTAAGCTAAACAACAAGCTAGATAATAAAAAAGTAATAATATATTTATTTAGTAACTATATAATAAAGCTAATAATAAGTAACTTAAAAAATTTAAAGTAGATCTCTATAAACTAAGATTAATAGAATTAGATGCTATAGAATAAAGAGATAAAAATAAGCATCTATAAAATAACTAATAAAGATAAAAGATTATATATTATAATTATTAAAAAGAAGAATATATAGCCTAAAACTATAGATAACTTAAGAAAGAGATATAATAACTAAATATTATTAGTATATATATTAGCAATAATAACTTTCTAGATATTAATTTTAATAATAAATTAGAAAGCTAAAGCTGGGCATAGTATAAAGAATTATAATATTCTAATTATAAAAAGAAAGATTAAGAACTAATTATAATATCTAAAGAAATAAGACTATAAGATATAATAATATAATTAAAAGATAAAATTAATAAAGCATTTTAGATAATGTCTAAAGAATTAGACTATAATAATAATATAAAGAAACAAAGAATTATAAAGTTTATAAATATAGAAATAAACTTTTTAATTAAAACTAATATTAAGGTAATATAATTAGCTGCTATATAATTAGATAAAGACACTAGCAATATACTAGAAGATATTAAAATAATTATAAACTAGATTATAAATATTAAGAAATATTAAAGAAAAGAGATACAATAATGCTAAATATAGAAAGAAGTAAAAAAATAATATAAATAATAAATAGAAAGACTTCTAGAAGTGTTATAATAAATTAATTATATATTACTAGAAGAACTAAAGAACTTAATAAATAATAAGATTCTTAAGTAATATATTTAAAAATAAAGTATAAAACAGATCTATAAAGTATTAGTAGAGAATAATAAAATTTTTATTATTAAAGAGTAATATAAGGCTAATAAACTATCTATAAAAAAAAAAAAGCTTTAGAAGAAAAGTTGTCTAGAATTAATATAATAAAACTAGATAATAAGACTAATAGTGCTGAAATATAATTAATAAATTTTAATTTATTAAAGCCAGAATATTATTAATTAAAGAACTTTAAAAAAAAAGAAAAGATATATTATTATAATAAGCTAAACTACTTATATATAGAGTATTAAAATTATCTATAGCATAAAAGTTTATACTAATTATTTTACTATAATAATAACTACTTAATATATATTTTATTTAAGTAAGACAGCAGATGGTTTTTCTAGAAATAAAAAAAAAATAAAGAAAGAAGATTATATTAGCTAGCAGCTATATAGGGCTTAAAATATATAATATTAATAATATAAATTATAGGATAAAAATATAAAGTTTTAGTAGATTTTAGAGCCACTTATAACTATATAAATTTATAGTATAAAGAAGAGCTCTAGATATTTAAAAAAATAAAAATAAAGCTAAGTTCTATTATAGGCCTAGATAGAACATAGTTAGATATAAAATAGATTATTAAAGAAATAGAATTTCTATCTATAACTATAAGATAACACTATAAAATAGTTAATTTTAAAATATTAAAAATAGAATTATAAAACATAGTACTAGAAATACTATAGTTATAAAAATATAATCTAGAGGTTAATTAAGAATATAAAATAGTATAATTTATTAGATATAAATATATTAAAATGCTAAAAGATTACTTATTAAATCTAAATAAAAGGAGAAATAAAGATAAGTTAATATTAAAAGTAATTAAGCTAAAGAAGATAGCTAATATATTAAAGTTAAAATAGTTAAATAAAATTTAAAAACTTTTTTTAAATAAATTAAAAGATAGAATTATATTATTATAAAAAAAATAAGTTAGAATTATAGAGCAATCTATAAAAATAAATAGTATAAAATAGCAACTAGAACTAAAGATATTAAAAGAATATAAATAATTTAAAAATCTTTTTAATTTAAGTATTAATAAGAAATTGTTAGTATATAGAAAATTTAACTATAAAATATTTATTAAAGAAGAAGAGGCACTAAAATATATATTTATTTACTAACTTATAAAAAAGAAAATGTAACTATTAAGAGAATATTTAAATAAAAATATAAAAAAAAGCTATATTTAACCTATAAAGTTATCAGCAGAATATCTAATTTTATTTATATTAAAAAAGAATAGAATAGAGAGATTATATATAGATTATAAATAACTTAATAAGATTATAATTAAGAATTAATATCTATTATCTTTAATTATAGAGATATAAAATACTATTTAAAGAGTAAAATAGTTTACTAAATTTAATATAGCAGATGCCTATAATAGATTATAAATTAAGAATAGTAAAGAATAGAAAATGATATTTTTAATATTATTAAGATATTATAAATATAGAGTTATGCTTTTTAGACTTATTAATACACTAGTAATATTTTAGAGATTTATTAATTATATATTAGAAAAAATAAAATATGACTATATTTTAGTATATTTAGATAATATTTTAGTATATATTAAGAAAAGCTTTAAAGAGCATATAAGATATATTAAAAATATATTAAAAAAACTATAAATTATAAAACTATAATTAAAGCTAAAAAAATATGAATTTTATATCTAAAAAACTAAGTTTTTAGAATATTAAATTAGCAGTAAAGGAATCTAAATTAACTTAGTTAAAGTATAGATAGTTAAAGATTAGCCTATACTAAAAAATATAAAAAAATTATAGATATTTATTAGAATAGTAAATTATTACCAATAATATATTTACTAGTATATATTTATTATAAAGCTACTATTTAATCTATTAAAAAAAGAGACTAAATATATATAAAAAAATAAATAATAAAGAGTATTTAAAGAAGTAAAGATAAGACTAATAATTATATTAATTTTATAATAATATAATCTAGAAAAGGAAATAATAATTAAAATAGATATTTTAGATTATGCTATTAGAGCAATAATATTATAATAAGATAAATAAGGAAAACTATAATTAGTTATATTTTATTTAAGAAAAATAATATCTGTAAAACTAAACTATAAGATTTATAATAAAGAACTACTAGTGATAGTTATAATATTTAAATAATAGAGAGTATATCTATAGAGAATAAAATACTTAATTAAAGTAATTAATAACTATAAGAATTTTATATATTTTATAATTATTAAGATATTAATAAAGAGATAAGCTAGATAGTTAGAGACTTTATTAGAATATAACTTTAAGATTAAATATTATAAAGGAAAAGAGAATAAATATATAAATATATTTAGTTAAAGAGCAGACTATATAAAAGAAATAAAGCTATTAGAACCTATAATATTAAAAATAAATAAAAAAAATAATCTAAAGTATAATTATTAAAAAGCTATTTTAGCAGCAATGCTTATAATATAATTAGATACTAAACTAAAGAAAAAAATTAGAGAAGTAACTAAAAAATTTTTAAATATAAATATAAGCAATAACTTAGTAAAGATAATCTAATATAATAGTTTAATTTATAAATATAGATTAGTCTAGATACTATAATTAATAAGAGAAAAAGTTATATAATAATATTATAACAACCTCGAACAAGGGCATATAGAAATTGAAAAAATAACTAAAAAAATTAAAAGAAATTATTATTTTCTAAAAATATAGAGAGATATAACTAGATATATAAAAAACTGTAATAGTTGCTAATAGAATAAGATAATAAGATATAAACTATATAAGAGCCTATATATAATTAAGGCACTAGAAAAACTATAGAAATGAATTATAATAGACTTTATTACTAAATTATTAAAGTCTAAAGAATTTAATATAATACTTATAGTAGTTAATAGATTGACAAAATATATCTATATAATATTAATATATAAAAAAACTATAGCAAATAATATTGCATACTTACTAATAAGATATATATTCTGTGAATATAGCATACTAGAGAAAATAATTATAGATAAAGATCTATAATTTATAGCAAAATTATAGAAAATAATTATAGTATTAATAAAGATAGAGCACTATTATAATATAATATATTATCTATAAATAGACAGATAGTTAGAATAAATAAATTAAATAATTAAGTAATATCTATAACACTATATAAATTACTAATAAGATAATTAGATAGAGTACTTACTAGTAATATAATTTATATATAATAATTTAATATATGCAGTAACTAAAGAAACTTTATTTTATATAAATTATAGAAGACATCTAGAACTTATATAAATATTAAAAAACTTAAAAAGTATAAATAGTCAGGTGAAAGTATATATTATTAAACTATAGAAAATACACTGGCATTTAAAAGAGAAAATTAATAAAAATAATAAAAAACTAATAGAAAGAGACCAAAATTAAAAGAGACTAGATTTTAAGAAAGGGGAAAAAGCCTACTTATTATAAAAAAATATAAAAACTAAGCAACCTAGTAAGAAATTAGACTATAAAAAATTAGGACCCTTTATAATTAAGAAAAAAATTAGAGATATTAACTATAAGCTTAAACTATCTAAATAAATAAAAATATACCTAGTTTTTTATGTCTTATTATTAAAACTAGCATTATTAGACGCTAATATAGAAGAACTAGAAATTAAAACTAAATAAAAATATAAAGTTAAAAAAATATTATAGCACTAGAAAATTAAAAAATAAATATAATATCTAGTTAAGTGGAAGGGATATAATATTTTAGAGAATACTTAAAAACTAGTTAAGCATTTAATAAATTGCCTATATCTAATAAAGAAATATTTAGACTAACAGAAGTCTAAAAGTTAGAATTAAAAGATAGTAAAGAACTATTAAGAATAGTAATTAAAATAATAAAATTAGATTAATCTATAGACTAAAGATTATAATAAAGAAGAAAAACACTCTTATTATAAAGTATATGCTAATAGTTATAAAGAATAATATAATTAAACATTTGCTTTAGCATTTATTTTTAAATTATATTTATTTTTTTATATAATTTTTCTAATTATTCTTAAAAAATATAAATATTATAATTAATAGTAATAAAATAAGAAGCTACTTAGACTTTCTTTTTATAAAGTTGCTTTTATTAATAATTATTTATAATAAGCCTAGAACACACCCAGTTATAACAAAAATAAGAGAAATAAAAAGAGAACTTAAAATTAATTATTATATAGTTAAAAGAAGATATAAAATAGTAATTATAAAAAAAAGATATTAAGTAACTAATATAATCTATTTTATTAGCTAGCAATAGATATTTTTTATAATAATTATACTAAATAAGAAAAAGGTAATAAAGAGGCATTATATAATAAAGAAAAAGAACTTATAGAAATAAAAAGAAGACTATTTAAAGAAATATAATATTTATATTTTTAAGGGATAAAGATCTTGGAGAAGAGAGATTGTTAAGAAACTAACTAATAATAAAGTAAAAAAATTAATAAGAAAAGGATAAAACCATAATAAAAAATAGAGAGAATGAAAAAATTATATAGCAAGATAGAAAGTCTATCAATATATAATAAAAAAAAGTCTATTAAAAACTTATAAAAAAAAGTTTATTAAAAACTTATAAAAGAAAGTCTATTAAAGACTTATAAAAGAAAGTCTATTAGAGACTTATAAAAGAAAGTTTATAAAGAACTTAGAAAATAAAAAATAAGAAAGACTAAATAGTAAAAAATAAAAAAATATTTATTTCTATCTAAGATTATATTTAGTTTTTTATATTTATTATATCTTAATTAATTATATCTTTAATTATACTTTAATTAGGACTAGTTTACTTACTATAAATTAGTATAAAATTAGTAACTATTAGATATATCTTAGAGTATTTTATTTAATAGGCTTTACTTCTGACTTAGTTAATCTATATAAATTATTATAATAAGACCTAATAAGAATCTATATAATATTATATTTAATAACTTATAATAAGGACTATTAGTGTTAGATATATTTAACACTTAGAATCTTTTCTAACTATTAGTGAGTAGTTTGTCAGCTAAGAATAGATCCTAGGGCGTAACATAAGCTCTAGAATATATCTCTAAAAAGTTAAGCTTGTTAATATAATTAAATTCTAATTATTTTTTATTTTAAATTATGCGACTATATACTTTTTTTAAAGGCGAAAAATAATTAATATTAAGTAGTTATAAATAAGCTAATAAATAAGATGGCATATAAAGAGAAATAATATTATTTTTATTATATATTTTATTAAACTTTAGAGTTAGATAACTGCTATAGCTATTTAAAATAAATAAATAATAATTACTAGTTATATAGCTAGTAGTTTAAAAAATAAAAATCTTTTATAGCTAATATAGTCTAATCTAATTTATAGTCTAGCTATTCTTGCTAACTTTAATTTTCTAATTTTTAAATATTTTAGGATTCTTATATTAAGCTTTAATATGGTTCTTTTTTTTAAAGATAATATATAGTGATAGAGCCTATTCTATAGTATTAATATATTTAATAAAAATAATCTATTTATAATTTTTTAGCTATATAACTTAATATTTATTATATATTTTAGCTTTAGTTATTATTTTTATAGTAATAATAAGACCTATTATATATCTAGTTTTATTAAAGTTAAAGATATTCTTAGTTATAATCTTATATTATATTATAATAAATTATATAGAGTTAAACTACTCTTTTATAATTTTAGAATCTTTATATCTTATTTACTTATAGCTATATTATTAAGAATAAGTAATTTTTAGTATATTATAATATTTAATAAATTTATATATCTAGTTTTGGCCAACTGGTTAAAAGTTTTTAAAATTTTAATTTAATAGAAGAATATTAGCCATCTTTTAAATTTAAATATATTTAAAGAATGCTCTATATTAATCTATTAATAATATCTACTATACTAGTAATTCCTCCTTAGTTTTAGTTAATTTATATTTATTTATATATAATTTAGTTAGAGTATTATGACTGTCTAGATAGTACTATAAAATTAAAAAAAAGACTTTAAAAATATATACTACTTTATATATAGATTAAAATTAGAATTTTTTTAAAGCTTTAATTGTTAATAAGATCATTCTCTCTTGCCTAATATAATCTTTTGAAGATTTAGGCATTTTTGGTGGCATAGTGGGTAGTTGAATATAATAGGTCTTCAAAATGTGGTAGAATGCGTGAGGGTGACTCGCTTGGGGGTGTGACTCGCTTAGGGGTGGGTTACGTTATCATTCTTTTTTTAGTCATTATTATCATCATGATCTTCGTCTTAGTTATCGCCGGTGCGATCCTTCGGAAAGTCGGTAAGCAATCAGCGTGGTCCTGCTAGGTTAGGCGGGTGGCGTTCCGACGTTTCTCCTGGACTAGCCTAAACAGGTTCTTCATTCCGAAGCATGATAATTTTCCTTGGCTGTTATTTCTTTTGTGATTGGCAGGGCGGTGTATTCTCCGCTAGCTCCTACGAAAGTACGTATCTAAAAAATTTTGGCTTCAGCGACCTGTCACATTGGACAGTCCAATATCGATTTGCATTCCAATCAAGACCTACAGATATACTTAGCCTCATGGCGTCCGCTAATGATGATCAGTCATGTATTATTAATTGTCCCGGAGGTCACTGAATGAGATTATTAATCAGCTCTTTTCATAATCACGACCTTACTTTTTCAGTTGCCTGATCCCTGACACCAATAGCATTAGAGGACGAACGGAGGGTCAGTTTGTTGTAGAGGGTATATATCATATAGTCTACAATTAAGCCAACTGCTGTAGAGATAAAATGCGATAATTTATTTAGCATTCGCTCGCTATCTCTGTTTTCTGTTTGTCCCATGACAATTTTCTTGTCCTCTAGCGCTGTGACCCTGTGCTGCTGTTTCTTTTCACCCCTGGCAACATGGTTTCCAAGACCGTTGTAATTATCGGGGCCTCATTTGCGGGCATTCCTATTGCCCACACGTTGTTGAAGGATGTCCCCTCAGTCAAAGTGATATTGATCAACCCATCCTCAAAATTCTACTTCATGATCGCAGCCCCGCGTATTTTAGCGAAACCAAAAGCATTCCGTCCGGAGCAATACCTTCTTCCTATTGAAAAGGAGTTTACTCATTATTCAAAGGATGCATTCGAATTTGTTCTCGGATCTGCAACGTCAATCAATGCGGATGCAAAGACTGTGACGATGAATAATGAGAGGACAATCTCATTTGACTATCTCGTCATTGCTTCTGGTAGCACATCCCATTCTATGAAGGACGACAACAGCATATCTATTCCGTTCAAATCCCCAAAGTCCGGTGATGTGCAAATCCTGATTGAAGAGGCACAACAAAAAATCAGCCAAGCAACAAATATCATTATTGCCGGTGCTGGACCTATCGGGGTCGAGACAGCAGGGGAGATTGCGGAAGCTGCTAAAGAGCGTGGAGCAGACGTTCATATAACCCTCATATCTGCAACAGATAGAGTTCTCCAGCCGCTAAAGCCTCGTGCCAGTGAGATTGCCGAAGACAAACTCAAGCAGAAGAAGGTGGATATAATCAAATCTCGGAAGGTTACTGGAGCTACTCGATCGGCAGACGGATCGACATGGACGGTGTCTTTGGACAATGGGCAGTCATTAGTTGCAGATATCTACATCCCTACAACAGGAGTTGTCCCGAATAACAACTACATCCCTCAAGAATTCCTAGATTCACAGGGGTGGGTCACAGTGGATAAAGAACTGCGGGTACAAGCCAAGGATGGTTTGAAGCTACCAATATTCGCAGCGGGAGATATTACAAACAATTCCATGAGACTTTCTTTCAAAGCAACAGAACAAGCAGCAGTCGTGGCTGCAAACTTGAAGGCCGAGATCGCTGGGAAGGGAAAAAGGCGCACCTACGATCAGGGGAACAGCGTTATGATGCTAGTTCCTGTTGGCTCATCTGGTGGGACCGGACAGATCTTTGGATGGGTCCCTTGGAGCTCATTCGTCAAGATGATCAAGGGAAAAGATTTCTTGATATCTAAAGCTCAGGCGGCAGTTGCAGCGAATTAAAAGGGCATTCCCTACGCCTTGATTCTTTTCGCTTTTCACTCTCTCCCTGTTTTCCCTTCTTTTCCCCCTCTTCCATTTTTTTCTTTCAATTGTCACTTCTATATCAGACACTATGTAATTACCTTTGTGACTTGCATTATACCACATATGACATTGTACACCTTACTGAGAACTTATCCCGACGATATAGTAAATTCAACAGCAATCAAGGGAGCTAGATAAAAACGATATCCTGGCTCACGGAAGCATTCCAACTGTTATTCGCTATCTATAATGATCTAGGTAACTGCTAATTGCTTGCTTGAAGCTTGAATCTAGAGGGAGGTTCAACGCATATTTAATCCCTAATTAGATAGAGAAGCGGATTATAGTAATCAAAGAATCAGGACTAAAGAGGTGATCTGACAGGTTATATGCGGGGAAGCTGTTAGCGCTGACAGATGTCTATATTTCATCCAGTCACCGCAAAAAGCAAAAAGTTTGTATATGCTTTGCTACAACCTCCAAATATAACATCTTTATCAGAAATATTTTTGATTATATACGTGCTAATGCGGTCACTGCTTTAAAGTGCTTTGTCGTGCCTGAGTTAATTTACATGGAGACTCCGGAAGCTATGACCCCGCCTTCTAGGTGGGCAAGGAATAACAGGATTAGTGCGTACTGCCTCGTCACCATGAGTTTTGGTATACCAATTCCAGTTTCCACAAAATACCAGTAGCTTCTATACAGATAACTTATTATTGGTGTAACAGGAAGTGTCGCATATTATTTTTGTTTTTTCCCCACAACTAGCTTACGAGACGCTGACACGATCCAGTCCGATCCACTCGTACCAGCGGCATAACTCCCGCCGCACATTATTCCTGACAAATCCACTGCGTACTAAGGTGGGGATTGCGGAACTCAGGTAGCATGCTTAGAAATATGTGTGGATCTGGGAATTATATGGGCCTATGGTGCGTAAAAACAGAGAATATTAAATATGGGCAATTGTACGCACCATCGTAGCGAGATTAGAATTTAAAGAAAATTCGCATTATCAGAAACTATACTCGTTGAAACTATCCCTTTTTGAGACTATTTGTCTTTTCCTGTAAACAAGATGAGCGTCCCATTCAAGAACCCCGCTACCGCGACCCTCCTTGACCTTGTCAAGTCGCGTCGTACTTACTATGGCCTGAAGGCAGAAAGCCCAGTGCCTGACTCTGTCATTGAGGCTATCGTAAGCGATGCAGTGCTGCACGTGCCTAGCTCCTTCAACACACAGACTACTCGAGTTGTTTTGCTCTTGAAGAAGCAGCACGAGGAGCTATGGAACGCTGCTATAGAAATCATGGAGGGGCTTGTCGCCGCAGGAACAATCCCCAAGGAGCAGTTTGAAGGCAGCACCAAGCCAAAGCTTGAGGGATTCCGAAACGGCTATGGCACCGTAAGATGCCTGTATTATTATGATCTCGCAAGTGATTGCTAATTGAACTTTGAAAGGTTCTGTTCTTCTCTGATTTTGAATCATTGGCCCCGATTAAGAAGCAGTTCGCCCTTTATGCGGATAAGTTTGACCCCTTCGCCCTCGAGTCGAACGCCATGTCGCAATTCCTTGGTAAGATGATGACACTAATAAACAAAATGGAGAATTCTTTCTGACTATTATGCTTCAGTCTGGACTGCCCTGGAGGCGGAGGGATTCGGCGCCAACCTACAGCACTACAGCCCTCTGATTGATGGCAAGGTCCAAGAAAAGTGGAACGTTCCCAAGTCTTGGAAGCTTGATGCGCAGCTCGTGTTTGGTACCCCAGTCGGAGGTGTTCAGGACAAGACGTTCCTGCCACTCGAGGATCGTCTCAAGGTCTTCGGAAAGTAAAGAAGGCCTATTACAAAGGCTCAAGATCGATTCACTCCAGAATAGATAGCGAATTCTTCCCGTGGGCTCTTCTATAATAGCGATATTTCTCATGATAACGAGTCAGAATTGATTTGGTAGAGATCGTTTCAGAATACGAATAAAATATCTACCCCCTTCCAATAGAGACATTAGCACTTCAGGATACGCGCGTAAACATTTAAAGCTTATTGACTACAGGAAGCAGGATGAGTTGGATGCCTGAAGCTAGCTAGACGTCATGTACTGTGTTAGTAACTAACTTGAAGCACCTAAATGACTGTTTATTAAAGGAGTTAGTGTATTCCGGTGTTGTGAACTTGCCTCATTAGCTCAAGCGAGCAAGACTGCAGGTAATGAGCGGTATAGGTATCTTAATATCTTCTAGGGTACATGATCGCTGCAAGATGAAATGACTATGGATTTAACCTTGTGTCTTACAATTGCAACCAGTTGGTCATATGGTGATTCCTACTAAGGATGCAGTAATAGACAAAAAAGGTCCTTCCCCCAATGCATTCCTACTTAGTGGCGCTCCTATTTAGAAGGCAGACCACGCTACTAACCCCGTCATACGATGAGTATCCAGAGTTGGGTCGGCCAGCACGGAACTCGGGATCATTCTTCCGGAAGAGGGAAACGCGTAGTTTAAAGGAAGAAACATATTTTAGAAAGGGTCTAATTCAGAAGAAAGATACTAGGGTGTATATTATCCAACGTTTTATTATTATTTCTATTCTAAAGCGTTTATTATAATAGCAATTGGTGAGTCAAGAAGCGAAGAATAGTCCAATATTTTGTGGTCCTGCATAGCAGTGACTTGAAATACCAGCATGTGTCGGCTGATTCATGTATCCACATGATCCCTTTTTTTTCAATTACTCGGGTATCGTAAGTTGTTGAAGACAAACTCCGCGCCATATTACCGTCCATTTCGCTTTTCCCGTACAGAGTCCATTCGTTGTCTCACCTTGATAATTTCATCATTGTGACGTTTTCGAATTTTGATGAAGCTGTATGAGTACTCCACATGCCGCATGGTTTCTTTCAAGAGGAGTATTGTTGAAATCCTCATCGGTGTCGTGACTCACAATCGATGGAATGCATCCCAAAATCGTGCATTTATGTACAGACGAAAGCGTAAACTGCAAGACGCAGACGGTGATCGAAGTTTAGAAGGATAGTAGTAACGGTAGGCTCAGGCTTCCTGGGCCCAGCGATGCTCTCGCAATGGCATCTCTTCGCCGGCGCGAGCGCGAGACCCATCAAGCTCGCGTCGCCAGGCCCAATATTCGCCTAGCCGGACCTC
The DNA here is from genome assembly GCA_029606265.1 of Paecilomyces dactylethromorphus. NCBI lineage: Eukaryota > Fungi > Ascomycota > Eurotiomycetes > Eurotiales > Thermoascaceae > Paecilomyces > Paecilomyces dactylethromorphus. The sequence continues at coordinate 255,966 of JAPVCE010000027.1, forward strand.
AGCATAGGAGGCATAATCGAAGTCGATCTGAGAAATAGTCGCTTGAATAAGAGACCATACCCCCCTATGCTCTTGGTTAAATACCATGTCTTATCTCCTAGTTCAATGAAAGGGATTCTTACCAGTAAAATCCAGGAATGCCACGGAATCGGTCGACATCGTTAAAGAGCTTCTCGACAGTTGCATCCACAGCCGATTCTGGGATTCCCCCATGCTGACTGTAGGCTCTGACATACTCCTTGATGAATTCTCTGCGAACAGATCGAGTAGGCATCATGTTGTAGTCACAGTCATAACCACCCCACTCCGCAAAGTGATTCGCAATATCAAATGCAGCCGGAGACGGCGTAGCATACTCATAATCGATAAAGCTGACAGTCTCATCCCCGTTCTTGGATGCGGTGGTACCATCCTTACGTGGGAGAATGATGACATTCGCACTAAGAAGGTCGCAGTGGGCGAAAACAAGCTATGTATGTTAGTAAGAGTCTATCAAGAGAATATAGTGAAAATACCCCTCCTTTCCCTATTCCAGTTCCATCGTCCAGTTCAGAGACAATTCTTTCAAGCTCCTTCTGGAGGCTACGTCTTCGGAGGCGTTGTTGCTCGTTATGGGCCGGCAAAGCCAGTATCCACTTCTGCATGACAGTCCAGGTGTTGGGTCCAGGCTGTCGAGGCTGAATTGGCACTATATCGTCCACTTTAATATCTTGCTCTTCTTGTGAATCGATATTTAGCTCCCGGGTGTGAAATCCGTTTTGGATCGGAGTAGACGAGGTTATTTCGTTAATTGGAAGGACAGCATGCCACTGGCCCAGCCGCCTAGCAACTCCCCGCCAAACCGCCGGGTTCACCAAGTCTGTAGGAGAGGCAACCTGGCCACGAAGGAATCTGTATAGCAGGCCGTTCTGGAAGCGCGCCAGGAGTGGGGGAGCAAGGCCGCGACTGGCCAGAAGGGCGTGGGACTTGGTTTCTCCTAAGCATGACGAAATCTACTCAGCTCGTTGTTGCGTTGGGCAGTGAGAGCCTATCAAGGAGGTGGGCTTACTCTCGCGGTCTATGATGATCTCCGTGTGGTTACCATACGCACGCATGAGCACTGCTTCATTGTCTATCTCCTCTTCGGTCAAACCGGGCTTTCGATTCACGATTTTCAACAGCTAAATTCACCGTTAGTGGACGCTCATTTCTTCCAGCCTTTGCGCAATTCTGAAACACACAGTGTTAGTTATGCCATCCGTGAATCGCACAAACTCGATCTTGTTCTCGGGGCCCTCCCAGTGCGGGTTGAGCGTCAGCACAAGCCTCAGCGCAGATGCTTGAGAGTCTGCATGATTATATGACTGCGCGATATACCTAGGTATATCCGCTGTTGTGTTTGCGTAGGTGCCCATCGTGGTAGTCGAGGTTCGTCCTCCTGATATCGTAGTCCTGGAGAGGCTCTAAGGACTAACGCTGGATTCTAGGCTACTTTGTCCAAGTTAGCAAGGAGATCATCTATACTTTTCCTTGAATATAATCAGGCAAATATGTGCAGTGAGCCAGGAGAAATCCTACCCAAGGGAACCAGTTTGCAAACTCGCGCACATGGACTCCCTCCAGTATGGCAGACAAAGAGTCGCGGGGACAATATACTAACCTTGTAGATCAGTCTTCAGGGGAAAAGGCGTATTATTTATACACTCTATCGAAAGTCTATGATGAGAGAAAGAAGAAGATCCGCAAGATGAGAGCACAAATTGGCCGGCAATTGATGCAATCGCAGTGAGGGGATATCGTTGGGAAGATGGAGAAGTGGTCTCGTGCCCCTGGACAACGATTGGGGAAATGGTCTGTGACCCGAAGGACGCTAAGCCCTTGTCCTCACGGCTGGGCCCCCATAGAATGGCGATTATCAGCTGCCGTTCCGTCGTCAGCACGAGGACACGACGTCTGCCCGCGTCAGTCAGAACGTTGTTCCGCAACGTTTGGCCCTCCTGGGTGAATCTAACTCTACAACAGACTCCATGGTTGGTCTCTGTACTATCCAGGGCTAAATCCATCGCTGTTTGCCTCTGATTGCCCTCCGAAGGAATTTTCTTTCCATTTTCTTGGGTGTTCCCCCTTTTTGCATGTGATTGTTGCCACCAAACTTTAAGTCCCGTTCGATGCCTGAGGCATAACGCCAGGAGACCCATATCGTATCACATGTATGTAGATAACCCTAACCCTACATTCTGTCCCGATCGGGCATCCCGATTATTCTGGCCCCCAGATCATAAGCGAATCGAAGAGACGCTAATGCAGCCCCACCGGCTCAACCTCTATAAAGTCCCGCTAGCCGCGCCCAACTCTTGCTTCTTCTTTTCTTTTCTTTCTCCATCATCAGTAGAGGTTTACATTGACCATGTAAATCAATACCGGAGCTCCGCAAATGCGGCTTGCTGAGGGTTATTCAGTTGCCCGATGGGTTTCCTTCCGTTCCCGGCTTCGGAGAGCAACGTCTTCTGGACGGACGCTTCCCTTTTTCCCTTTCCACATATGGCTGGGTTAGGGTTTCTCTTCTCACGAAAAGATCCCCATGCGCTTTAGCTGTGGAGGGGGCGTAACAATTCTTGATTCCTATTATTAAAATGCCACGTGCGGCTCATCGGATGATGATGCGTCGAGTGGTTGTAAATTTTGAGCAGGGGTTTCGTTTTCGCTGCAATATAAACGGCACTACTGGAGTCTTAACCTAGAGTAGATCTCAAACCGAAAGCCTGGCTTACAGGGCCACTTTCCGTATTTGGTCATTACTCGTCTTCAAGGTTGCGCGAAATAATCGACTTATCTAAGCTAAGTGCCTCGGCATTCATATAGCAGAATCCTCCAGAGAGTCTGCACAAATGGGTTTCAGACTTTTGACTCCATTACTATATATTATTTCAAGGACAATGAGAGAACAAGGATTATTAATATCCTGAACTGCGAATCAATCCCTCAACACGGATATAAATCAACCTTGAACTCCTCTCCCATGCTCATTTTCGGTCATGCAATAATGTCCATGAAGTCCATTCGGTTACAACCCTTATATTCATCATACCCGGCCAGCACGGCCAATCTGGATACGCTCTCCAGTCCATCGATCATCGCTCCGCAACACAGGCCAACTGGTTCCGTCCGCCTTGACGAGGGTTAACTCGAGCTTGGTCCCCAAAATCTTGTACTGAGACTTCTCTGGGTCAATGGGCGCAAAGAGGTTATAAGTGTCCTTGTAACGCTTGTTATCAGTGGTTGGCAAGTCGAACTCGACCTTCTGGGGAGAGAATTCGACACTGGCCTTGGCCTTGTCGATCTTCTTGAGGAAAAGCGAGGCTATCACGGAGGTAGCTGTCTGGTAGAAATCATTCCTGTGGTAGGCAAACCAAAAACTCTTAGAATCGGTTTCTTCATTTACTGCTTGCTAGCAGAGGCACATTTCATGACATGGACAGATGTCCAGACCCGGATAGAATGGTAACTTACCTGACGGTCTCAACCTTTTCTTCACCAGTGGGCTTTCCCTTGCCAACAAAAAGATGTCTTATCTTCTCCTTGCAACCTTCGATCTTCATGAACTCGTCAAACTCCAGCACTCGCCTCTTGCAACACGACCATCCCTTGCTGCCCTCATGGAAGATCGGTTGGCCAGGGTGGTGCACGCATTTCTCATCGTCTCTTGATACTGATGGATCATATGTGGCATTGCAGCCCTTCCGTCTGCAGATTGCATTTGCAGGAATCTCGAGAGATGGGTCATCCTCCTCATCATCCTCTTGTGCGGGGGCGGGGGCCGGTGTAGAAGCCGCGACGGAGACGGTCGGTGCTGGCGCTGCTTCAGGGGCCGGTGTAGGCTTGACAACAGGACGCTCAGGGAGAGAAGTCTCCTTGGGAGCCTCCTTCTTTTCCGGCTGTGCAGGTGTATCGTCGACAGTAGAATGCTTTCCTGTGGTGCATGGTGGAATTGCGAGAAACTCGTCAAATGTCAAAACGCGGGGCTTGCAGCACTTCCAGCCTGGTACATTCCGACGACCGTCAGTAAGCTTTGTTGATGTGGACCATTTCGCGGCGCAACTATAGAATAGACTACCGGGCTCCAAGGTCCTTACCTTTTTGACCCTCGTGGAAAACTGGCGGACCAGGATGGTAGACACATTCCTCCTCGGGGTCGGTGAAGACCTTCCCACAGCCCTTGTGCACGCACTTCGACGCCATGCTGGCACGATCCTAATGTACGTGATTAATTCGAGAATGGTAGAGTAGGCGACAGCAATGCCTTTTAGATCTGGAATGTGGAAGACTGTAGAAATGGGTTTTCTGGTTGCTCTTGGATATTGAGACGAGCGCGCAATTGGAATATTGACGAATCGGGTTAGTTTGGGCAGCTCGAAGATTCCATTCCCTCATTGCTTTTCCGAGAAGCATCCCGCAGACTACAAACATCCCCGTTTGTCATTGCTGAGACGTTGAATCTTGTTATCCAATAGGTGTGCTCATTATAGAGGGTGCCAATTGTTACAATTGCTTTTTCCTGCAACGATGTTTCCTACAAGGGTTCTCTTCAGCCAAGCCGTCCGCCTCACGTTGTTTACACGTGCGAACTGCGGTCTCTGTGACACCGCGAAGCACAACGTGGCCAAGTTTCTTGCGCGCAAGCCGGTACAATATTCCGAGGTGGATATCATGGAGCCCGGAAATAAAGCTTGGAAAGATGTCTATGAGTTCGACGTGCCCGTGCTACACGTTCAGACGGAGGCGAAGGCCAGCGGGGAGTTGTCCGACCCGAGGAAGCTATTTCATAGGTTTACAGAGCAAGAGGTCGAAAAAGTTGTCAATGAGGTGTCTAAATAGTGCCTACCACATCTGTGTCAAAACAGGGGGAAATACAGTGACCAAAAAGTTGTCGAGCCGCTCAATAGCTCACGTCTAGTATGTCGGCACAGAGGCGCCACTCTTACCCCCTTGGGCAGTTTCCAGCGCATTGGAGAGATAACTCGGGAGAGCCACAGCATCAGCGACAACGGAGATCTAGGATGATACTATGTCAGTGAAGGAGAATTGATGGGTGCTGTTGACAGCAAGGCTGAAACCGTACCATATGGAAGCCCTGGTCCGCGTACTTCTTTGCGGCTTCTCCGCCTACACAGTATATTCCAGCTCTCTTCCCATTGTCAACGGCAGCCTTGCGGATACGCTCAATTGCGGCGCTCAGGTCATCATGGAACGCGCCGAGGACGGGACGGCCGATGTTGTTTCCGAGATCCCAGGGACCGACAAAGAGGACATCGATACCAGGAACCTTTGCAATCTCTTCCACCTAGATTTTTGCGGTTAGCAACGTCCAGCCAGACGTCTAATGAGCACAAAATATCAATCTCACATTTTCTAGAGCCTCCTTCGTCTCGATCTGTACGATAGTAAGCAAGGCCTCGTTTGCTTGCTGCAGATATTCGATTCCCGTGACGTTTCCCGTTGACCCCATGGCAAACGGACTTCCAAACCCTCTGCGGCCGACAGGGGGAAACTTGGCCGATTCGACTAGTCTCCGGGCGTCATCGGCTGTATATAGAAGAGGAACAACAATGCCATGTGCGCCAGAATCCAGTGCTCCTATCAATGGAGTCAGCAAGCACTCCATACTCATAGCAAAGAACCACCTACGCTTCACCATCCACCCTTCATTAGCTGCAATTCGCACAATAGGACTAACCCCAATAGCTGCAATCGCCGCAACAGACTCGTGCATTTGCCAATCTATCATCCCCATCAGTACTCGTACATAAGGTAGTTAAACCAAGTGCATTTCAACATACCGGCAATGTTACCATGCTCCGTATCAACACAGATCCAATCATACCCACTTCTCGCCATCAACCTAGCATGATTCGCACCCGGTAGCATCTGCCATGCTCCAAAGGATAGGCCGCGCTCAGTGCGCAAGGCTTTCTGAAGACGATTCGTAGCTTGCATTGTCATTTTGTTTTCTGTTCAACTGGAAAGGAAAGGGAAATCCTCTCTCTCTTTCTAATTTAACAAATTCAGAATTCACTTCCAAATCACTATGATCCGGTAAAATCCAGAAGGTCCGCGTTCCAACTGCCCAACCCAGAAGAGGTATATACTGCAAAAAGTAGATAGACAGAATAGTAGCCAACAAGAAAAGAGAAGAGAAGAAGAGAAATAATTCACTTAAACCAGCCACTTAAACCCAGAAAAGAGATTCAATCTCAACAGGAGAATTATCCTAACCCCCACGTCTCCGACCACCACGCTCGCTTTCTGTTCCCCCGAGGTCACTGCGGGGTTGGTCGAGTGTCCGGATTGCGGTGGGGTGCATGGGGTCTCGGCGATTCGGCCGAGGGGAGATATATCCCTCTGCATCTATATACGTGCTATTATTTATTCCTCTGCTTGATATCTATCCAAGCCTTCTATTGAAGAGGATAGATAATGTAAGCAATTTGGAGAATAGAACTGCATAATGACCATGAATATTTGGTGTCATAATCAGACGAAGGGAAACAACGACTTGGAGGAAAGGAAGGGTACGATCCCGAACTGGTTGGAATGTCTCTCGGACCGGCTCCGATGTCTTGCGAGGATTGTAGCGTTAGAAGTAATGTGTCGAAGATTCACTTAACGGTTAGCTTAGAAGGTACTCGTACACGTATACGATATGCTATGTTTGGAGAATCGTAAGAGAAGCTCTGCGAAGTGTAGTTATTCCTTCAATATTAGGTATTAAATCCATGCTGCGCCTTCATTCTCAACATGGCGTGTCTCTCAGATATCGGTTCCAGTGACTCAGCCAGGCGTCACGACCTAGTTTACATACATAATGCAAGTATTTCCTTGATCTATATATTCATCCATCCCGTACCGTGCGGAGGTAGTAGTAGTTACATACAGAGCCCGTGACCATCTAACGTACATGAACATAAAAACACAGCACGCCGTCACATCCCATCGCCCGACAATGCTGGGTATAGAAATAAAAAGCCGCCTGAAAGCAGGCCAATATACATATAATCATTAAAATAAAAGTATGAATTCCCAGTTGCTGGCAGTGATAGATCCACGAGAAGTGGATGCGACGAACCTCTGCATGCAGGACATTGGGATATTAGAGGAAAGAGAAGATAAAACGCCAGGTCCGGCCTTGATGCAAATAGACAAGAAGCAGCAGAACAGGATGTCCATAGCCACATCTTGTCGATTGGTGTATGTGCATAGAAGCAGCATGTTAGATGTGCGCACACGCCAGTATCCAAGCCAAGAGGATATAGGAGACGAATCTACAGCTATATCCCGCTTAACCTTTTGAAACACTAAGGAATCAGGCGGATGACTGCTGCAAGGCGCGCCAACAAGATTTGCTGCTCGCAAAGGCAGAAGGAAGCCAAATCATTATCATGATCGTCGTGGCTGAAAAGTGCATGTTCGGAGGATACATTGCTGTGTTGAATAGGCAGAGATGTGAACGTTTCTGCTGAGCTGGTGGGATCTAAAACCACATAATCCCAACAACCAACCCGATCACGATGGCCATGCAGCTTCCACGCATTTCCTTGGGATTTGTCGAAGCTCCAGCAGCGACGTTTTCCTGTTCCGTGAAGGTTGTAGAAGAGGGAGGCGTCAGCGTTAACGCGTCGAGGAGGTGAGTTTTGGAGGGCTTCGATCTTGGGCCGGCCGTCACGTTATGTGTCGACGAATGTACCTGGACTGTTGGACCCTCTGGCTGTCGACTTTCAGGCGGTTCATTCTTCTCGGGCGATTCGCGATAAGTAGAGACCCCTTTGTTGGAGATCGAACCGATCCATGCGTCGAAGATAGAGGGGAGGAACGAGCGATCCAAGTTCTTCCAAGCGCTCACTCCCAGATGGCAGACCTGCTGCCACGTCTCACAGAGACGAAGAGGGAATGCGGGATTAGAAGCCAGGCGTTTACCACGGGAAGTCGGTTTTATCATCCATGAATCACTACTAGCTCGATCATCAGGGTATTGAACGACGGTCAGAAAAGAAGAGTTCGCAACCCCTGAAAAGACATCGGACAGCACGTTCCGGCCTGGGAGTAGCTGCGCCAATCGACTCTCCTTGGCGTCCTGAAAGACCAGCATTCTCAAAGAACGCAAAGTGCCAAGGAGTACTGTCAGACTATCGCTAGCTTCCTCCACAGAATCCTGTTTCGATGTCTCTCCCGCAGCAAATGGCCTGAGATCAGTGGATTCGCCGACTGTCACCTGGGACAGATGATATTTGGAGCTTGGGTACACGACGGGATCCTGAGAAAAGCAACGGATATTATCTCCCATGCAGAACGCTTGCGAGCCAGCATCAACATCGGGGATGGATCCATCCTCCGTACAAGGAGGTGAAGCGTCCACGGTCAGCATTCGCAGCAATGGAGCAGACGCGACCAAATCTCGTAACGCACGTGGGAATTCATTGGTATCGTATGCCAGCCATTTTGGGCGCGTGTTGTAGCTCTCCCATGCCGTCGAGACTGTTGGTAGCACACTGAGCAATGCAAAGACGATAAGAGTAAGCAACGGGATGACTCCAGGAGACTGCAGCCCTGAGCGCATTGTCCCACACTCCCCCGGCTTTGGGGAAGGACGATTCAGAGCGGGAGGAGCACGATCGACGATATGGAAGCTCGATGAGATGATGGGCGGTTGGAATTGAGTGACTGCTTGATAGCCATCCGGGCCAGCCTCTGATGAGCAGCGGTAAGTCTTGTCTTTTTGGTGACCACCACCACTCTGTCCCGACGAGCGGCTTGATCTAAATACTTGGAATTTGGTGTTTTCTTTCTTCACCCAGGACCAACACCGCAGCAACAAGACGGGCGAGCACCCAATCGTTGCAGATGGTGGGGGGTGGGGGAGTTTATGGAGGTGCGTGGCTCTGGTTGCTGCTGCGATGCGATGCACGCCTTTTTCTGCAATGAACTCCCCAGCAGGAGTCGCAGTTCGCCCGTCAGTCTGTCTTGGGCGCTTCTGGACGTCCGTTTCGTGCCGTCGTAATTTTTTTCTTGGGGAGTCCGTGCTGTGACGTAAAGGACCCGTAAGATCGGCGTCAGGAACGACCGAAACCAAGACACCTCGTTGGTCGTTGCCAAGGAGGACGATGGATGCTGACCGAGAACAGCGCTGGAAACAAGTCCAAGCAGCTGTCAGCTTGTCATAATTTCCTCGCCGGTAAGCTGCGGATGCTGGGATGCATCTGGTCGCTCAGGACGATGGCTCTCAACGACGGTATCGAGATTACCAGCTACTGACGCCTTTTAACCACACTGGGCCAAGCCAGTGACCACCAACCCTATAGTGTTGAAACCGTTCAATCACCGCGCAGCTCAAGTGGAACAAGACTTCCCAATTGAGAGGGTGCCGAGCACGTGCGCCCTGGACGCAGTCTCTCCTGATACGGAGATTTCCAGATGTAATTTACACGGTTTGAGTCTCTGTGCCCTGTCATTATTAATTACACGCCATCCGGACTGGACCGAAAACGTATGGACATCCTTGAAGAAAGTACTAACTCTGACATACTGGGGGCGGATCGGCGCCCAGCAACAAGATCTGTTATGATGTTGTTGCAAAAGACAGTAGTGTCAGACAACAAAAGTTAGACGGGCTTCGTCGTATTTCTTTTTCCGACTCGATTCGCCCTCTGATTGGAAATCGGACCACGGTGGTCCCCCCCGAGAAGAATCTGTCTTGCTAAACCCCACCGATTGTCGAGTGTCAGCCTTGCAGCGTTTGTGTGCTTTGCCACTCTTGCCCCTCCCTTCTCGCTTCAGCAGTCCCTCCTTGAGGCACTGCTCGCAGGAACTAGTCCTCTAGTTTAAGCAATGAAAGAGTAGAAGAGCAATAATAAACAAGCATAACGGGTTGTGATCGAACCCCATCTATTTTTAACACCTAGCAACGCACTGACAATATGCACCGTGAGAACGTCCCGTCTTCGTATACTACTCGAAACTGCAGATCCAAAGTTCTGTCTTTCCGTCATTCTGTACCGTTCCCAAAGCCTTGTACGAGCATACCCGAACCAACATGGGATGCCAACCTACTGTCTTCCACGTAAAGCAACTACTCAAACTATCGTCATACCGTTTCCAGGGAGAAAAATGACGACAGCCAATACCCAACACCTAACTACATCTGCCACGACGCCCCAGAAAATACTGGATGAATCTTGAAACACACTACGATCCAACGCCACGAGGCTTAGACTGAACGTGCTCTGATACTCTACAGCAGCGGGCCATGATATCAACCCCGCAGAATAGGCCGCGCGTGCTTCTCGGGATCGGAACAGGTTGAAATGTTTCGCATTCCCCGGCGGAGGTGGTCCACAAGGTTGGTAGTAAGTAAAAGAGTGGAGGTGGGGAAGGGAAGAGGAGAGAATCTAAACAAACATACATGCATGTACTCCGTTTACTTAATGAGAGGGGATGTGTACGGGACGTGTACGGAATAGACGGGTAGACCGATGACAGACAGCTTCGGTCACTTCGAATTCATAGGTGGTTCGGTAAAGATAAGAACTCTGATGAGTTGGCGCAACCGCGTCCTCGTATTCTTTAACCCGGGAGTACGTAGACTATGCGAAGTATATCATCCAAGCGTCCACTTCCACGCCTATGGAACTGAAGAAGACAGGACATGCCTGCATCCAGTAAGCTTATTTACTGTAGGCAATCATTCATCATCAGCAACCGCATTGTCAAACGCATTTCAAACATAAAACAATGCACGTCGGGAAAAATAAGCTTCTTTCTACTGAGTAAATTGCGTGGCTACTGCAACACCAACCAGTGAAAGGATTCACAACTCAACTCTGATAGTCTGACGACAAAACAGTTGTAGAGGATGGTACTAGTTGTAGGAATAAAATCTGCTGCATTTTCATGTCCTCAGGCCTATTTTGATCGGTCACCAACTTAAAAAGGAAAAAAAAAGTGGCAAGGCTGGGATTCGAACCCAGGATCCTTTACGGAGCAGGGGTCAAGTGCTATCGTGATTTCGATAGCCTGCTTAAATCTGCCGCCTTAACCAACTCGGCCACCTTGCCTCTAAAAAATTTCTCGAAATACACCCTTATCACGGAAATGGAAATTTTCGGGAAAACCGCACAAAAATGGCTTTTATTATCACATTTTCCACTGCCAGGTATGGCATAATCGTCCCTTTGTCCCCTCTATCTGGCTGAAAAGGTCTCTGTTTTGGAAATAAAATCAGATTCAGGATTATCGTAGTGATCTGCTGTGGAAACTGCTTTATATTGAATATGTCGTATTTAGGTATTCAGTCCAGAGTCGTTGCTAGACCTCTCTTTGGTAGGATGCTGTCAATGAGTCAAGTTTAGAGAAAGTGTTGCATGGGGGAAAGTTCATTTATAGCCAATTCATCTTGGAGCTGAAGCTCGCTGAGTTTGCTCAGCTTGAATTCTCAAGCTACTAGCTCAGCTATTTATCTCTGTGGGTGGAGCTAGAAGGTGTGGGAGAAATCCGACGGGAGCTCCTGCCTGTGGGCAGGCTCCAACAATTCATTAATCACTAGTCAGAACATCGCAAGTAGAAAAGCCCATCCCATAGACAACACTAATTCCCGCCTAATATTAACAAATAATTGCCGAAAAGTGGGCTCACTTTAAATACAGTGGCGTCACAACAATGTACAGGATTATGCTATTAACCAAAACATAAATAGACAAAGCGTCAAAGAAATGTCAGATACAGATAAACAGAAAGGTATCAATGGAAAGGACACAACTGGGGAATAGAACACACCATTTTTCAAAAGTAAAAGAACCAGTGAAACCGGACACCCAACATGTCAATAAGAAATTGGTTCAATGATACAGTCGCGGCGTGTTGCATCCAGAACTCCGTATTCATGATCGTATAATGCCACATTCAGAAGATGTCAAATAGGGTTGACCATCGCTGGGTCTGGGACTGCTGGGGAGATGCCGGTCCCTTCCCGAGCGGATGCCTTCGTTATCGCAGTTCGTCCTGACGGAGACGTCGAGCGCTGTTGTCGTGTAGGAGTCCCTCTGCTTCCTTCGCTCCGAGAGTGTTCTCCAGCTGGTGTTCCACCGGCCGTACTGCTTCCACCAGCGCTACTCGTTTTACCGCCTCGTTTTACCATCTTTCCTAAGATGCCCACGAGCTCTGCAGCGTCCTCGAAACTCTCATCATCCATGCCTTCCTGGGCGTTGTACACATCTGCAATTGCTTGCTTTGCTAAGCGTCGACAGGCATCCGAGTCATGCAAACAATCGTAAAGATACGCCGCGTATTCAAGTTTGACTGAGAGCCGGAGGGGATGGGAACCTGGGAGAAGAGTGTCTGAAAGAACTGCAGCATTGTTGAAGCAGGCACTAGCTGTTGGTCTATAATCAAGCGCGGGTAGCAGAAACGACGAAGTAGCTTTTGGATGCAGTACAGGGGTTAGTCCAGGAGGTCGTGATTGCAAACCACCGCCCACGGGCCCTCCCTCCGGCGGGGGAGTGGTAGAGATGGAATCACGGTTGGAGATTGATGGCTTCGACGTCTGGAACTCTGACCCTGCACTTCCATTGTGAAGATTGGTCGTGCTAGGAAGGCTGCTGATGCCCGGAGGATGAATAGCAGGTTGATTGTGGAAGAGGACGAAGATGTGATAGAAAGATGCCCTCAGTTTATATGCTAGGACCTTCAATTCCACATAGTCGGCGACCATAGGAAGGATGTATTGTTCAACAATCACAAGACCTTCTCGAGACAACCATATGATGTGGTAGTAAAGCTGGAGCGATTTTGTCTCTCGTGTGGGATCCAACCGCCTGAGTTTCCGCGCCCGCAGCAGCTTCTTCGAAAGAATGACAGACAGGCCCAAGATCTTATATAGCATGCTGGAAAGGAAGGGATTCTCGCGGCTTGTACTGGCAGCGAAGTGACCCAGGCATTTCTGGTCAACTTCTGAGGAAGCCATCCAAAAGGCAAATTTGCCAGTGGTCAGGCCCTGAAAAGGACAATCGTTAGTAGCTACCTTTGTGACCTCTTCATATACTGCAGTCACCATCGCTTTTTCCTTTGGTACACCTTGCTCCATGTATAGACGCATATAAGCAGAGTAGTGAGACCCAAAAAATTTTGCATGCTTTATAATGATCCAAGTCTTGATCTCATGATCATAACCATAGGCTTGCACTTGACGGGTGATGAGGGTACATGGGCGGCAAATGGAACAGATATGAGACAGGAGGCACCTAGAATGCAGATAGACTCACCTGGCTGGACTATAGTAATCTATTCGTCAACGGAGGAATCGTTTTTCTTGACTCTATGGCGTTTCGCGACCAAACCGGGCAGTTCGGCGCTTGACGAACTGATGTTTGCGGTCACTTGAATAGCTGGGCGCTTATAGACGATCAAGGAACTCGTAACACTTCGCTCACAGAATCTGCTGAATGCTCAGCTTCCCTGACTGCTCAAGCTGATGGCAGATATTCCGGTTCAAGGTACGTGAATGGGGGATGAGACCCTAAGAGAGCTTCGAAATGTGGCACGATGTTGTTCGACCACAGGGTACGGTTGCCTCCGCGGAACCGTCTTCAAATAAGAGCCCTGTCTGATAGCACCTTGAAGAAGACTACCATTAGACTGATAAGAGATGATATCGTACAAGTAGGACGGATCTTTCGAAAACAGATATCTTGGTTCGGCGTGAAAAAGGGGGAACTGATCTTTTGTAAGCTTGGAAGGGCGCGATGTCAGGTAATGTATAATGTACAGTCTGCAGCGCTAGAACGAGCGTTTAGTACGATCGTCGATACTACTTAGAATCAGCATCTCCCTGTAATCTGGAGCAACGGCTGCTGATTTGAAGAAAGGCATCCAATGGCATACCTGTACATTCAAATTGATCCACAGACAAGAAACTCCAGCAAATCGGCGCGCACTAAACAGCTCCAACAAATTACGCGGGTACGCTTAGAGAGACAACCGTTGGGTAAGGTGAATGACGAGGAGATCGAGGCTGTACAATGGTATATAATCCCGATTCATCATGCGCAATTGAGTGCAGTAAGGCGTCCGCCTGCGCTTCTGCCAGCACCACGCTGGCAAGGACAAGAGATGCCAACGGCACGACGCGGGAGCAATTGCTGCCAGGCACCCAACTCAGGTGATAAAATTGAAGTCTTGTAAAACTAGGAAGGTACTGCCGTTCTGAGGGACAGCATCAGCTCGAAAAGACGAAATTGGCGAGAAATCCGTCCGCGACTGATAGCGCACACAACATGCAATAATGCGCAGGGTTAAACCCCATCTGCTTATTTCCAGGTAACGCAGCAAGCAGTTTTTCTTAGCGAGAAGATATTCAGGGACGATGACAGAAGTCGAATGACGCTGTCCCTTTTTCCTACAGAGAAAACAGTACCGCTACCGACGCACGTCACACTCGCACACGAGGATCTGGTCGTCCGCGGTGGACACATGCGGCGAAAGACGGTGGCAACCTGAGGCCGAAGGTCTCGTTGAGCTGGTCCTGCAGAGGGGATGCATCAGTTACGTGTCAGAGCCAGAGCTGTCCAATTTTGCCCTGAGCCTCTAATCCCGGCTGGGTCAACAAGCCTCTGCCGTGGTGGATCTCCAGCTCAGACCAGCTCAGGCCCGCGCCGTCCAGGGCTCCGTTGGCGGCCCGCGCAGAGCCTGTTCCAGTTTGGAGGACGCTTAGCATGATCGTAGTCGACTCGATGGCGCCTTAGCAAGATTCGCCCATCGGATCTAATCGCAATTGAGGCAGGATGGCGGGCGGGTGCCAGCGTGGCAGCGGCTGTGTTCCACGGTTCACGGCGCACCGGGGAAGGACAGAACTCCATGACAGACGGGAGAAGCAGGCCTAGAAAGGTCGAGCCAGTAAGGATCTTCGGTCTTATGCTTTTGTCTGCCTTATTGCTTTCTGCTTGCATGTGGCTGATGAATTGTACAAATTAGTCACCCGTGGCTGATGAGTCGAGGGGTACTGTAGTTCGCTTCGGTAATCGTCGATGGATTAACTAGAATAGTCCTGTGACGCACTGGTCCCTGCGCCATGACTGACCGGCGTTATAGTTAGTTTGACGGACTTTGAGGCCTGACCCCTCATTGAGAAAGATTGAGACTATGCAATTGATGATTCTGGTGACACGACGGACCTGAATCGTCGTCAAGCAGCGTAGAACGAGTGATGGAAACGCGTTTGTTCGCATTGGCCCTGCAGCCCACGGGGTCACTCGGACAGGGGAAAAGTCCACCGCCTCAGTTACCGCCCAGCGCCCCTGCGTCTCTAGTCAGGACGAACTTCAATTTCCCCCGTTCGAAGCATCTTCTTCTTCCTCCTGTCCCAGCCACTCTATTTTTTTTACTGGAAAGCCTTAACGCGTTCCGTGAATCGCGTCGCAGATATCAGTTGCTCTGTCGTGTTGACGATCATGGAACGGGTTTGTGCATCATGGCACTGTTTGTCTCCCAGAATTAAGTTCTTGTTTTCAATAATGGCTGCCCAGCGGCCTGATCCAACCCTATGACTCCCGAGCCCGGATTTCCTCCATTAGTGGAGATTTTATACGTTCTATAAAAGAGCGGTAAGTTCACCGCCAGAATCACTGTCCCAGCCCCCCAGAACTGTGAACTTTGTTACAGGAGACGTCTCTCCTGTTCCTGGATAGATGGAATCTCCGCTATACCCCGGGGTCTTGAGCTCTTTATTTAGCTTTTTCTGAAAGCCACGCGAGCGACAGTGCAGATATGCAGTATATATCACACCTAAAAAAGAGTTGGTCGAAATGCGGAGATTTGTGAGCCAATTGTGGAGCCGTTTTCTGTCACTGTCTTCTGAAGATCGGCCGTTCTACAGAAATATCGCAAGGTTTCAGACTTACTAAAGCCGCAGTAGTGTGGGTAGAAGCAGAGAACCATTCTTGATCCAGAAAGGAGAGGGTCACGCCATTGTCGTGGAACACACTACACAATAGTCTCTCAACAAGTCGAATGTTTCAACTGGGTCTTGAAGAAGGCCTGTAAGACGCTCCATCCACTTAAACCAAAAGCAGATCATTCTATCACAGTTTCCCTACAGAGACTAGCTCCGGTGCTACGCCTTGCTTAAAGTACAGCCAGCCTCTCTATGGAGTACTCTAGATACATCTGTGAGAACGAAAGCCAATTGGCAAGAGGACTACTACTACTACTCCGCACCATTGAGGAGTGCTTAGGGCAATAAGTTTCTTTCCTATTTGTCCGCCACAACATGGAAAATTGGACTCTTCATTTTGATAGACTTCTGACTCCTCTTTATGGAAAATGAAAGACTCCTATAACATCCTCGGGGAGTACCAGCTCCCGTGCCACCGTTTATTTCCTTTCTCGATGCAAATATCTGGCTGATAGTCCTAGCCATTCGTGAACATGAATCCAAATTAACGTCCAGATTCATAAACTCAATCAAGGCCTCTTCCGGAGTGATTGGCTTATGGCTGCCGCGATAGCTAGTTCTGCCGCACGGTCCGCATCAGCAGACTGCTTCTGGAACGCGTGCGCTTCGGCGCGCTTAACCTCAGCGATCAAGGCTTGATCCTGACACAGATAGTCGGCACGTCGAGCTACCCCTTGTGCCGAGCGGTCCATGCTAGAGAAGACTTTTGCGTCGATGAGCTTGCGCCCCCAAACATGCCACTGAAGGATCTCAACGTCCTCGGGTATTTTCCAGTTGTTGAGGTCCTGCTCAGTGTAAAAAGGCTCTGTCCAACGAGTGGGAAGAATGCCTCGAGTGCGCATATAACTGATCTGAATTGACACTCCTAACTGCGTGCGGCTTCCACCTGCCGGCATATTGGCGTTGAGGCTATCTATCGGCATTCCGTGCACAAACTGAGAGGCTATCCATGCCTCGTCATCCATTGGGTTCCAGGCTGCGCCCCGACGGTGTCGAACGATCTATATATGACGCTGTTAGTAATCATATATTCTATTGACATATTCCGCTACGGAAATAACCTACCATAGTATGGCGGTCTGCCATCTTCAAGGATCTTTCTTCAAAAATACAGAAGCTTCTCTATCTAAACAGAGATATCAAAACAACAGCACTAAGAATAAAAAGTCACTAAAGAAATACTCTAGATTTATCTTCGAGTAGAAGGCTTTTGGCGACAGTCGAAGTAAGAGTTTAGTAGGTAAATTCCGGCTTTGGAAATGTCGTATACGGAAGCAAGAATACAATGGGTAGGAGCCTTCATTCTTCCAGTTTATACTTCTTAGATACGAGTCATACATCTTGTCAGAGACGTGAAGAACAAAGTGACTGTATAATCCATCAAAACATATTCTTTCACCATAGGCAACCATACAACGCCTATGCCACTAACCTCCCGTTATTTCACTTTATTTCGAGTAGAAGGCGGTTCTACAGATATCTATAATCACTTGTGTTCCCACGAAGCATATAGAGATGACTCATTGAAATAAATGATATGCTAGTACTCCTCGAATGTCATCTGGTTTAATTGTCCTGTCCCCCGACATGACGCCGACAGTCCAGATGTCTTTAGCCCGTTAATCTTCTCAGTGCAATCGCAATATATAAATGGATGTAACATGGTACCATGTTAAAAATTTGGATATTCTATTCCTATGTTAATTTTTTCCCCCTCGGTTTGGTTTGGACGTTTGTCATCTTGGATACAACTTACCTTTTGAGGCGCCATGTTTGCGGCCAATTCTCTAGGATCTTGAAATCCAGCTCGGGAAACGTTTTCTAAAGACTCTAGCGTTCTTAGTATGATTATATCTGGTGAAGAATTAGTGTCCCAGTTTCTCCGTCTTCTTTGTTTCGATTTCTTGAAATGTGTTATTTTTATCGCTGAACAGGCTCATGTGGTAGAGACCTATTCGTTCCTTGAGATATGGAAACCTGTGTTCAAGAGCCTGTATATTGTTAACAAGAACCAATAATATTATAAGAGGCCATCGTAAACCTGCTAGGAGATAAAAGACTAACGTACCAATTTTATTCTAAACGCAAACATTGGAGACTCCAAACAGATAGTAAACTTGCTTATATATCGTTCTTTCCATTATGATATAATATTTCATCATATGGGCTCCCAGTAAACCCGCACAATTTAGAGATGAAGTAACCATATGGTTGAATAGGGAAATTAAAGAGAGTTTTATATTTTTTTTTCGAATCATCTATTACCTTAATCTGCTTATTGCCTTATCAATATGCGCGGCGCAGGGTGACAGCGATATATGGACATATTCTAGCGATCATGAGTGTGTTGCGAAGAGATTGTTTCTGTTTTTGACCGCGCAGGTATAGCCGAATTCCTGGGTTTGGGATTCGAGAATTTCTTATTTGGATGACGCACGGAGGTGACGCATCTTTCGCCTGTGATATGTGATCGACAGGAACGAAATTAGCAATTGTGATTCCCTTTTGTTAATTCGAAGATGGTATTCGCATACTTCGAGATGTGGGTGCTTAGGTGGTACTGAGTGTAAAACCATGACACTAATTGATAAAGAATCGTAACTTCAGATGTGGGAATTCCTAGAGCTTCGGAACTGCATGCAGAAAATATTATCAGCCTATCATCGATAAACTTATACCCAATGGCATTGTTAGGCATCAATATGAAGGTAGGATCGAGATTCGAATCGAGATCATGTAGGAAGCTGCACAAAGTTAAAGCAATACAAGAAGTGTCTGGATTATGTCAAGAGGCATTGAATAAATGCCGAACCTCGGGTGTATGAAGATTAGACCGCTGAAGAAAAAGCTTTAGGTAATTGATCTATCATTCTAAAATTAACTGGAGTTGACTGTAATATCCGCACCAATCTGCCGATGCACAGAAATTCCGCAATAGTTGAGATCCGTACGCTTAATTTCTGATATACTCGTCTTCGATTGGAACGAACCACACTTTCATCGGAGAACCTATTTCAAGTACCCGCATTTACTCTTCCTCACTGACCATATTCTGCACTTTCATTTAAATAAATTCGATAAATTCCAGAAAATTCTCGATTGAGAAAGAAAGAAAAGAAGACATTATTACTGCGTAAGAGGCAGCCTGCAATTATTTTGCCCTTAATGAGCACATATGCCAAGGCATTTAACTCATTCCGGTGGACTTTTTCATCCGCTGGGAGTAACTGTCCTATTTCATATTCTTCATAGAGGAAGTTGTGCTTCCTATGGTAAGGGTCTCCGAGCTTAGTCGGATGGTCAAGGGAAAGAGGACAAATAGATATACATCCGAGTGTAATCCATAAGAATACTGTAATCCCTTAAGTTCACGGTTTGGTAGCAGAGACAATGATTTATGATTTGTCATTAGAAAAAACCATAATTGTCCCGACAAGAGATCGAGTCAAGATATTGTTTCAAAATATCATTCGCAAAAAAATATCCAAAGTATAGGTATATGGCTCAGTCTCCTTGGTTTTAAAATCGGGGAGACAACGGAAATTATATACCGAAAATAATATTCATCA
This sequence comes from Paecilomyces dactylethromorphus, assembly GCA_029606265.1. Taxonomy (NCBI): domain Eukaryota; kingdom Fungi; phylum Ascomycota; class Eurotiomycetes; order Eurotiales; family Thermoascaceae; genus Paecilomyces; species Paecilomyces dactylethromorphus. Next base: position 275,508 of record JAPVCE010000027.1, read on the forward strand.
CCCTAAAACTGATAGCTTGCACTGCAAATGCACTATTAAGTGTTGCTTTCTAGTAATATCTTCGGAAGAAAAATTTTTTTCTCATAGGAAATTTGAAGGGAAGGTATTTCCAAGGAGAATCGACCTTTGGAAATTGTTCACTAAATCCTCCCTGCGATGTTCAGTGTATGCTTCTAGGGTTGGATTGATAGCCTCATCATGTATACATCTCCCAAAGATCCCTAGTGTTATCAAATCCCAAAATTTTTGACACATCGGGAACAGTATCATCGAGTTTTCTCAGAAAATTGCCGTCATAATCTATGCCTGGCAGACTTAGCATTCCAGAAAGTTAGCTGCCGAACAGTAACAATAAAATCATAGAAGCGACCATCTGCCAAGTTATGCATAATGATAATTTGCGAGTGGTTTGGACATCTCGAGACTGTCCCCCCAAAACGCTAACATTTTCTAAGCATGCAAGATATCGTAGGAGTCGATAGTAGGTAGCTGGTCACGATGGCGGGTAGTGGGAGCAAAAAGACTTGGCTTAGCTTCAATTAATTCGCAGGTATACCTAGTGTCATTATTTCAAAAAAAAGCCAAGCTGGTTCATTCGAGCTATATCTTCTGTAGGAGAGCAAAAAGGTGGAATCGCGTGCCCGACAAGCGTGCGCCCAGGAGTAGATTGCCACCAACCTGCCCTGGCCGTACGGAAGGCCTTGGGAGCCTTCCCACCTCATAATTCTGAAAGTCTGAGGTGAGATTTACTTTTCCCAGGTTTGGATGATGCGACTATTCTGTATCCTAAATTTTTTTCCCCCTTCCGGAGTGACTCTTGACCGGACCTGCCGGACCTGCCGGGCCGTGGTAGATACGCGCTGAGACACAATCCGTACTGAATCAACAGTAGGTCGAAGAAATTGTTCGGTCTCTGAACACAAAATTTTCAACGAGATAATTTCAGAAGCTGTCAATATATGCAAGCATACCAACAATTGTGTCACTGTAATCGTATCCAGGAGGAACATGACCTCAGCTGCAATTCGGAAGATAATGAGGATAACATAAATATTTACACTCTATGTGCAATTATAAAGTTCCATAGAGTCCCTTCATTCAACTGAAATGATAGTATCACTCTCCACAGCAGTCAGGGTTCGTGCCATTGCTATTAGATTTCGAGCTCACTGTGTCATCGTTGGCCCAATGAATTGATCATCCAATTTCATAGACGTACTTCCTTTTAAGGGTCTCGATCTATGTATTTAATATTCCACCACCCAGTAAGTGAGATAGTCTGTATAGTTGCTCCGGAATACATGTAAACGAAGTGATATAGTTATCCAAGTCACGACAACTCGTGATTCATATTGTCTGTGTTGCAGTACTCAAATGAAGTGGAAGAGGAAAATCTCCGACAATACACACATGACTTAGTAACCATTGATTTGGTCTTGGATAGGTAACAGAGATTATAATGGCAATAAATATACGTTTCCCAATGTAGTCTTTATTCCTTTATATGTCGATCGGTGCCACGGATGGGTGGATGATTGACTTGCTGAAGGAAAACCTCCCGCATATATATTGTAAGCGTATCTCCCTCGTTTAGAAGTATTCTGAGCAGCGTCTTGACATATTGAACAAGATTTGCCTGCTGGCCGATGGTTTTTTGATTGAAGAAAGATTGAAGAGATTATGCATATATCTGCCCTTGTTATCGGCTTTGCGCAGCTAGGCTGGAGCATTTTTAATAGTAATAGCATAAGCTTTCACCCTATTAAGATGGTGCAGTTTGATAAAAAGAATAGCCTGCGCATGTTTAATTTCTGGTTGCATTTTAACTTTCTTTGTGGACCAATTTTTTTTGTAACGGTATTTTATAGAAGATATGTAAGCATAGTAAGAGTAGGGAGCTAAGGATGGAGAATCCAGCCAAGCTTCAGATCCGGTCCCTCGCCTAAAAAGTTGTAGACGCATTCTATTGTGGATCTTTGAATAACGAACAAGAGAGACACGTCGCTTTTACAGAACGATAACCAATTTCTTGGCGCTTTTAATTATTGTGGATCATAAAATGTAGATGCTATCTAGATGAGAGAAAACTTTAGCTGTTGTCAACACAACTTTAGTAGCAATATTACTTACCAATTAAAGGCCAGAGTACATCTCTAGTCAGATTGGAAGCGAAACGACACGAGCACTTATTCTTTCTAAGCTTCCCCTGTTCATATCTCTGTTCAGTCGGTATCGGAAGCGCCCACATCAGTAATGATGCAGATATCTGCACAAATGTTGCCGCGATATATATGTGCATCCAATCTTTCATGTTCCTATCGGCCCTCGATATTTATTCTTCGGATTATATGACCGTAGTGCGAGTGTTGTGATCGCTACCTTTTGATTGCGTCAGAGAAATCCCTATGTCATACTAGTATGAGAAAGAATATAAAGCTCACAAACTGTTACACAAATGTACCTTGAGTACAATTTGCGCAGGAGCTCAGTAAAATAAGTTCACTGAATGCATCTTCTGAATTTTTTTTTATAGAGGTCTCAGATGCGCCCACTCTTCATTTTGATGTTGTACTGAGTGGCATTGTTTTCTCAAAGACTTCTATGCATCTAAGTTTTCGGTGACCCAGAGCGTAGTCCTTTCCTAGTTAGCATGAGCTTATCATGCAAATAGAGATACTAACCTGTATCCGTATATGTTCTGAGTTTGTAATCACCCCCGAGTTTCTTCGAAATTCTGTTGAATTGACCGCTTGAATATGTATATTATGGTTCGTACTGCGTTCCCAGGAGCAAGCTTTGATTATGATATTTGAAAAACGGCTTCATATTTGGGTAATGACTCCTGATTCATTTGCTACTGTGTATCTCCATAAAGTAAAAGCATAAGATCTTTGAAATCTTCGTCACGTTTTATCGCTGGTAGCGTATTAAGATTATCCATTTGTAACCTAACTATGAAAGTAAAAAGTTCACCTTCCAAATGTGGTGTTTCAAGTGTATTGTATGAAAATGAACTTGATATTAGAGATCTTAGGCTCATTTAGAGTGACTCAATGACAATAAAAAGACTACAAAAAGGCATAAAGCACATTGCAACTTTTCCACGTGCTGTATTCTGCTTGCTAGTCATATCTCTCAGCGACAGTCATTATATTTCAAGAACAAAGAAGAGAATCATGCGTCCCATGTCGTTTTGGACTAAGAAACAGGTCCTCAAATATAAAATTCGAAATATACATCAACGATATACTTGAAAGCATTGTATGCTATTTCTTCGCCGAATAAGATATACCACAGTTATAGCTCTAAAGCAAGCACATTGATCCAGACAGCAAATATTAAATGTGTTTGTAGCCTCCTGGGGATCATACCCATAGGATAATATAAAGATGTTTCTATTCAATACTTCCTCCGAAGATCTCTCGTTTCTATGTTATATAACACTAAATGGCTCTTATATAGATTAACTGAGACGAATCGTGTAAGGCATATTGGGAGGACTATTATAGGAAGATAAGAGTTGGAATGATGCAAGAGGATACGAGAGGGAAAGGGGCTATATGCCCCTCTCGCAAAGCCCCTCATTTAATTGTTGGCACTCTTTCACTCTACTCAAAGCGGGGAATTTTGCTATTGCGTGCTGGGAATGAGGGACCCACTTTTTCCGAATTAACTCCGAACAGGTAGGAGAGGGGGAATTCACTCAACTATGATGATGTGCTTACGGATATTGTTGCTGCTGGAGTTGTAGGGGAGTGCCGAGGCGGCAGGGAGGGTAGGAATACAGCGTGTAGAGAAATTATTCTTGAATGTTTCAATGGTCATAGCGCCGCCTCTCCAAATATTGCGATGGATTTTGATTCTTTTCGTGTAAAAGTAAAGGTTTTCAATATTACATGCTAAACAAGAATGGAAAATGCACAATCGTCTCAGGACTCTCCAGCAGTCAATAAACATGTAAGGCAGCCCGAACAGCACTCCAGCAGCTGTATGCGTATGTCATCATATATCTGACACAAATAATAATGCAAGTACAAGCCATCACCAATGCAAGTATAAAAGAACGCAATAGAGAAGGGTGGAAATACCCCGATGTCCGTCTTCAATGCTGCCAGCCACGGTCACTCCACGCCGTATGCATGACTCTCATAAAGTAAAATGCAATAGTCCAAAACGGGGTATACAGTATGAAGAAAACAGGAATTCCAGCCTTCCTTCAATGAGATGATGCATGCGGCGGCGGATAAATCCGACTTGAAGGTAGTTTTAAAATGAACCTCCCCGAATCTCCTCGATCTGATCATCATCCAAGAAGCCCACAAACGCCCGCTCCAAAAATGTGATCCATGTTCTGTTCTTGTGTTTCTTTTTATCTTTTCGTTTCTTCATCTCGTCAAGAGGATAGTCTTCCACCTCCATGTCATTGTCTTCCGTGGACTCCGTGTCGTCTTCACTGTTGGAAACACCTTCGATGATTGCGTCTTTCTTTGGCTCATCGTTTGCGATTCGTGTAGCGAGCTTGAAGAAGCTCCGCACGGTGAGGTCTTTCATGTGGTAGATCTTATCCGTCTTCGTCTCGTACTCCACTTCGTATTCGAAGGGCACCTTCGTATAGTCTAGCTGCGCTTTTGCGAGCATGTATTCCCTCCAGGTTCTTGCATCCTGCTCAGTAGACGCCTGCGATAATATGGCTTTCTCACTGATTTTTGTGAGATTCGCGAAATATTGCGTGTAGCCCAGCCATGACAGGGGTTGATTTGAATATGCGGGGCCAGGAGGAGCGCTAGAGGATGGCGGATCAGGAATCTTGAAGTTCGGCTTCTTCTTCTCTTTCTTGTCCTTCTTTCCCTTGCCCTTCTTCTTATGACCCTTCTTTGCACCATCAACATCATCGGGTGGTGATACTGGCTCATCTTCATCGACCTCCTCTATCATGGTGGGGGCACGATCCGCGGTAGCTTCAGCCCACGTCAAGACATTCTCCAGTCCCGTGATGTTGTACTCTATCACCCGGAGGCTCGGGAAGTAATTTGGAACCACACTGGGCGATACCAAAGACACGCTGTACCGTTCAGCCCAACGGCCACCTATCTTCTTGAGGAACCTCCGTTTCTTTTTTCCTGATATGTCTATATCCTCATCATCCTCCAGGTCCCACATCTGGAGGAACTCATCTTCTGGGGGTGGGGATGGCATCTTCGACCATTTCTTCCGCAGACTCGTCAGATATGAGGACCGCGATTGCGTTGTAAGCTCCGGCTCTGGGTTAGAACCCTTGTCTGGTTCTGTTTCATCCACATCAGCCTCAAGGATATCGATGTCGTGGCTATCCTGGATGATGAAATGATCGATATTCATATGTCCGTAGACGCTTCCAACTACTACGTCACGGAATCGGTCCAGCCAGAGGGCATATTTTTGCCAGCACGTTTCGTCCCAGTTTTGTTTGGAGGTGGTTCGGGCAGGCGGTACATGGCCAATGAGGATGGCCTTCATATTTCGCGCCCGAAAGAAGTCCAGCTGGACTCGAAGCCACTCCATCTGTTCATAGCCCGGTTCAGACTTGTGCTTGCACCCGTCCACGGCACTGTTAGATTGGAAGAAATATTGAGTATTGAGGCTGACCACCGCCAACCGCTGCGGGATCACCTCCGTATAGAACCAGCCTCCTTCCACAAAGGTATGGCGCTGCTCCTCTGGGATAAATGATCTCCAGATTGTCAAAAACTTCTTCGTCCATTTGTTTGGTCCCGGTCGGAGAATGTTATGCGGCAGTATATCATTATTCCCGATGGTTGGAACAATGGGGATGGTCAGGTCATTGGTCGGATCGACGTCGTCGAGTTTGTCCTCTTTGCCAAAAATGTCCACGAACTTGTCGACCAAGTACTGGTTCAACGAGACCACTTCGTCTTCTGTGCGCGGTATGCGCTCGTCAGAATCATGACGTGCAGAATCTCCGGTCCACAGGACAAAGTCGATCTCATCCTTGAGATGCTCGTCGATCCATTGAAATGTGGCGTTCACCAGCGTGAACGGAGAGTCACACTCGGATCCTGCTGTGCCAAAATATCCCGCGTGACCTTTGCCGCGATGGCAAGCCACCCCTTCCTTAATCGAAGTTTTTGGCTTATAATGTCCGTCGGGGTGAAAATCTGGCGCAAGTCAGTATGTCTGGCATAAACACGCTTCATTTTTCCCCCTTCCGGTGACGTTACCTGTAATGTGTAGAAAACGGCCCTTCAGACCACCCGATGGTCGTCTCTGGACCCCTGCAAGATCCTGGGCGTCTGATCTCCCACCAGTGAACTGTTCCTGCAGGGGAATTTGTCCCGCACCGACGCGCGCAGCGCCAGCCGCCAGTAGGGACACGACCAGCAAAAAGTTGATCATGGTTGCTCGTAGGAATCGCGCAGCCAGCCCGACGCGGCGGGGGACTTGACTATATCAGAAGAACAGCTGTCAGCCATCGCGGTCGAGAAACACGCATTCTTGAGGCAAAAAAAGCTTACTCTTTTCGACCCGAGACGAACGCGAAGTCGACGTCACCGACAGTTCAGTGCGTCCCGATCGGTCCAGGCGGATCAGGCACCGTATTTCCAGCCAATCAGGCTCCCTGACGCGTAGATCGTTCTCCAAAGGTCCCCAGCAGTCGGTTTTGTTCTCCGACCATGCTCTAGTCAGGGATTTTTTTTTTCGCGATGAGAATTCTTTGGACCAGGAAACTGCAGTATGTGCGTCTACGATATATACCCAGCAGTGTCGCCAGTCCAGGGTCATATTCCCTCCCACGGGATCAGCGAGGCACACGACACCCAGACGCCCGAAGTAACCTGCGACACGCTGCTCACCTTGCACGTGGGTGCTCGGGCGGTGCTGGTTCGTGAGGCTGCGAGGACCTTTGGGGACGCCATCTGCCCCCAACCCACCGTTTCCACCATCATGGCTGCCAGATAAGCCAGATGACCTGTGCGCCGACGACATTCCGGTGCCCGCGCATTCGTCTCTTTGCGCTCGCCTGACAGCCTCAGACCCAGGAGGCTCTGGAGAAGTGCGGATCACCCGCGATGAGCTAAGAGAGATAGATCATGGTCGAGCGCCTCTGAACCAATCAACCCTCTATGGCAGCATCCTAGTTGATCGTGGAGCTCCTATATGACTCCAGATGGATCAGGATGAGGATATTTTTGGTTGATTCATTCTCGTAAAATCCACAAGGGAGTGAGATAGAGTCCACGTGTTGAGATGAGAATCCACCATATTCGAAGCGATTCTCATCGCTTACCCTCCTCGAAGAGAACGATAGACCTCAGCCGTAGAGCAAGCTGTAAGACCCTGCTCATAGTGGTCCCTTACATAGAATAGACTTTGGGCGCTCGGGAACCATCAGCTCCGCGAAAAGAGGGAAATGTGGCAGGAATAATGCAGGATATGCAACCCAGACCGTGCGCTCTGTGAACGCCTCCCTTAATCACTCATCATAACACAACTGCTTGCATAAGCCTGGCATTATGCTCTCTGATTCGAGGTGATTGTCCGTCAGCATACATACGATATCTTCTTGTGGACTGCATCGTAGAAGATCTCTTGGGTCATACAGCTAGCGCCTTGAACCTATACTCCCTTAGTATATGTTGTATTCTGCCAATCACACATGGGTTGGATGTTATTTACCATAGATATGCTTCAAGGTTATCTGATACTTCATGCTTTTCTCTGGGACGTGTCATCTCGAGCTGGCGGTCCGCACGGAAGATTTGGTGTCTGCGGGATCTAGGTCGTTAAGAACCCACCGCGGAAGTTCAGAAGTTAAGTATGATGCAACATAGGACGAAACTTGCGAACAGGGCACATCCAAGGTCTTCAGAGATCGCCGAATGAAATGGCATTGATGTGGTCTCTTTTTTCCCTCCTATCAACTCGTATCGACTCAGTGCGAGCGCCCTCAACAGACCCCTCATAGGTGGGGCTACGCCTTCGTATCGGAGATGGATGTTATCCCGAAAAGCCAAGATCAATATATCGAATTGTCCCATTAACCAACAACGAATAACACCCCATTCATCTTCAATTCAACGTATCTCTATTTTCAACACATTCGGATCATCATTCCCAACAATGGCCAACTACCCAGCCCTCAAGCCTGCTTTCACCGTGGAGGTAAATCGAATATACCCCGCCTGGACCCTTGCTTTTTCCCCGCAAAAATCAACTGACATTCTGGTTATCCGAATAGGTTGAAATCGACCACCCATTGACTGTCGGTATGGCTTGATGTCAATGGATCAATATTAGGCAATCAGCTAGAATATTTTGATTAATCGTATTCTGATACAGGCAGCGCTTCCCGCAATGCCAACTTGACCGTCGTCGTGAGTCATGTCATCTCCCTTCTCCTTTCCTTTCACGCAATCCTTATCATTTCACTCTATAGAATCCAGAGACTGACCTATATTCTTCTATCATGATAAAAGCCCATGACGGGCGGCACCCTCAAGAGCGAGTCTGGTTTCTCTCCCGCTATTGACTCCGCCTTCGTCGGAACCGGCAATGACTACATCCATTCCGATACGGATGGAAAGCACCTGCGTCTAAATGCTCACGGAGTTGTCAAGTGAGTTTTATTCTAATCTCCCATTCTGTCTTTCTCTACTATACTATATACTAACCGCCAGCTCCCAATCTAGGACCAAGGACGATGTCGTAAGTTCCCATCACTAGATGAACTAGCTATATCCCGCGTATATGATAGACTAATATGCTCCGACACCATAGCATATCTACATAAACTACACTGGAGTCATCTCCGTGACTGATGCCGAGGCTGCCGTTTTCGATGGTAAGGCCAGCGATGGTGCCACGCCGTGGGGTAACATCTGTATGTCTTACCGTTCCCTGTACCGAACACCGGTCTTAGAGAGGATTTTAAATACTGACATCATCTTTTCTTGTAGTCGCTCACTTTACATTTGAGGTAAAATCAAGTCTTTCCCAGAACATTGATCCATTTCCTCCGTGACTAGACATCTAACATACTGACGTGGTGCACAGACCAGCGATTCGCGTTATAAGGAACTCGAGAACGGCGTCTTTGTCGCGCAGGGTCGCTTCAGGGTCCAGCAGGGAAAGCCCACCGTCGTTGAGTACAAGGTTAGCCAGGTTGTGCAGGGCTAAGTGATGAGTTTCATTGCACTGTGCATTTTACGAAGATAGATAGACCTGCTAGTTACCAGGTCGGTTAAATATAAGTTCTTCGAGACTATCCCGTCACATAGCATCATCAGTAAATGATCGTGATTCTGATATATACATGAAATCGTTAACAAAAAATTAAGACAACATATAGGAGAGCCATGTTAGAGAGAAGCTGCTAATTCAACCCAGCAAAGGTCTCCTCTCCCCATTCTCAACATCAGCATCATTGTCAACTTCCTCATGCACTTCATTTGCCACTGCAGCATCTCCACTTCTCCTTCCCCAAGGCAATTTCCATATCCTCCAGTCCCTCGACCTCAGCCATTCATATATAGTGACGTCCTTCCCTCTCTTTTCTCTCCACCGAATTGCTATCCTCCTGCCCAGCCATACCAGCAGAAAAGTCAACCCTACCATAGCAAGTGTCGCAATCACAGCCACGAGCACGCTCAGGAAATTTACCGTGCTAACTTTACACCCAAACGGTAAAGTCCTGATCTCCCATCTCTCCTTCGAGCCTAATGGACATATATTCTTGTATTGGATGGGAGAGAATATCGGGACGCGAGACGGGTTCGGAACGCAGGTCGAAGACTAATCAGGAATTAGTTTGTATCTTGCAGAAGTAAAAAAAAAGGAGCAGCGTATCCACAGGAAATGACATAGAGCTAGTTATATCTAGCAGACCATTATGATGGATGATGCAATGGGAAATAATACAAGGAAATCTCGCCAGTCATAGATCAAAGAGATACAGCACATCAAATCCACTAAATCCTTCTGCTTATGCAACAAGACTAGATACTGTAGTTCTCATTTTTCTCCAAAATACCATCCAATAAGAAAACTCCATAAGAAGCGGGTAAGAAGAAGCAATTAGTAACATACAAAAGGACACCAGCTACAAGCAGCATCACCAGTCAAACAACTCCCACATGACTGCCTCCGCCAGCAGATGTGAAACAGAGGGTCGTTGACATCCGTAGCGTTTGAGAGCGTCTGATATAAGCTATCGTAATCGATGAGATCCGGTGGAACCGCATACGCCATTGACTGATAGGCGACGGAGTAGCAGACGGGAATATATCTTTGATAAGCGGTTTTTACTCGATTCTTAGAGGTTCTGCTATCGAGAAATTTATTGGATTAGTATCAGCTAGTGATAAACTCTGTCTTAGATTACTGTTCGAAGACACGGATCAAAGGGGAAGCTAGGTAGAGGTCTTACGATGCTGATGCGGGGAGCCGGCACATGCACGGGAGCACCTGCCAAGAGGATAATAGACCCCTGGTAACTCTTATTTGTAACCATCACAACAAAATGGAATATGACAGCGCACTAAACTCCAATGAGCTGCAGAGGTAGGGAGTGGACAGCAAGTGTCGCATTTAGTCCTGTTATATCCAATACTTTACGCTTTACATAGCATTTTTACTCCAAGCCCTGTCTAATATGGAACAGTACTGCGACAGTTCTTCGGAGCTCTCTCGAAAGACACCAATTGCCTGTTCATAACTATTTATATCATTGAAACTGAAAATTATTCTTGCTAAAACTACATCCAAAATATCCTTAGGCTTCCCAACCGGAACATACTCCGCTGGGGTAGGCACGTGCCACCGTCCGCCAGATTGAACGCGCCATTGAGGAAGGAAATCCAGGCTCCGGAGTATAGCCAATGGATCCATTTTGAGAAGGGTGAACGGGCTCTATAACGATAATCGATCAAACAACACGCTTGACCTGTATATTGTCAGAAACTGGCACGTGGCTGTGAACTGGCGACGGGATAACCAACCTCGAAGAATCTCTTCAGCCACCAGACCTGGAAAACACCCTCTCCGATAACAACAGCCAGCTGGAAAATGCTCCACCACTTCACTCGGGCATTGGTACTCTCTGCAGTGTTTCTGTGTGTTCGCTCTCTAACCACGATGTATGATTGCTCGTCCTTGACCTGGGCCAATAGTTCCGAAAGACGACGAACTAGCAGGTTGTCAGCCACCTCCCCAACTCGAAGATTATGTGGAAAATCAGAAGCCATACCCTCAGTCTCCAATGGATCTTGGGACTCCGATTCCGGGACGTAGACAATACCGTGGACGTTGAACGACACTTCCTTCGTATTCGAGGTCCAACCAAGATTGCTGAAACAGTAGACGTACTTTCCATCCATGTGAGCCGTAAAAGAGTAGTCTTCGGAGGAGATAGCAGTTTTTTGGTACTGTCTGTTGCTAGCAGGATCCTCAACCTGTATCCAGAAGCGAAATGATCAGTAAGCTCTCCCATGGGATCACGGAAAACAACCACTAAGCGTATGGTGGTTTATTTTTGTCCCCTTGAAATAATTGGTCGACGTACCCAGAAATCGATCTCCAAGTTTCCACTTCCACCGAACTCCCTGTCTCCCACCTGGAACGTAACGGTCATCTTATCATCCTTGTGTAGTGTTTCGTGAAAGCATTCCATTGAGTGTGCCTTGAGCTGGATGTTGTGTGCCGTCGCGGCTCCGATCCATCCCAGCGCGGTGGCCAGAATGGCCGTCGTAGAGAATCGCATGGTGTCAGTATTTCACTTCAACTGCCGATTTCAATCTGCAGGACACACGACCGTCGACAAAAAGGATCGCAGGTTGGTGACGTAGGGAATTGTGTGTGTGAAGGGAGCTTTGTGTTCCACGCGGCCGAGCCCCCAAGCTGAAGCAATGTGTCCGTCTGGCGCTCCTTCGAAATCCTAGACGCTCGGGCCACATCCTAAACAAATGATTACTGGCGGACAGCGTGCCAACTCACTCTGCGGTGCACCTTCAATGTTCTTGCTGACCATTGCTGCTTCCTTATGATGAAAGTTGTTCTTTCCAATATATATGATGTGTCTGCCGCTGTGCGGGGGATCTGTGTTATTTTCCCCCAACAGCCTACGGTATCTGTGTTTTTGTTTTGAAATGCATTTGTTTTATTTTATTGAATATCTACACTTGCAAGTATATTCCTAGAAACTAGCGCTGCACTCTGTAAATTAAACGGTTGTTGCAGCATGCTGTTGAAAAATCCGTTGAATTAAATCAGTCAAAGGTATATTTGCGAGTGTCACTCTCATCACGTAGTTTTCGTGCATGTGCGCTGGGAGTTCCCCAAAGCGATACCTACCTTGTTGCGTCGTGATTCTCTTTGAAGAAGCTATCCCACACAACATCAACATCCGCAAACAACCTTGCATCCTATGCTTTTTTTATGGTCCCTGTAATCCGCTGCCCCTTACCGGATCATCATCATGCCAACCGTACGTTATGGTGATGACAAGTACAAACTCCACTTTTCAGACATCTTCAAGAGCAACAGAACCCTCCTCGCAGAGGAAATTGCTTTCCAGGCTTTGAAGGTCAGTACTTACAATGTTCTTGCTTAGCTTGTTTGTTGATATTAGCGACATAGGACGAGAGCTAATCGTCTAGTTTTGCAGCGCGAAAGAGCTCGTGAAAAGGTTGAGAAGGATGCCGTGGAGAGGAAAGTGATAGAAAAAACACCCGCTGAAAAGAATGCTGCCAGTAAGAAAACTGCAGAATCTTCACCGAAGGTCAAGTCAGAGAAGACGCCTAGTCCGTCAGGTTGTTGATGGGTTATCCACTTAAATCTCCGAGCAGGTAGACTGACTAGGAGGCAGGGAGACTAACCGGTCCCGTGTGGAATGCCGACCACGATGCGCTCCTGGCCGCCATGAAGGGCCTCAACAAATCATGGAAGGAAATATCAGTCGTAATGGACAATAGACCTATTGCAGAACTTAAGAAACACTGGGCTCAGCAGCAATCTGCTGCAGCTGAAGCAGAGAAGAAAGAATCCGCCGATGCAGAGTTCAGAGCTGCTCTCGAAGCAGGAATCAAAGCCGCTCTTGAGGCAGAAAAGAAGGCAGCTGCAGAAGCTGCAGAAGCAGAGAAGAAAGCTGAAATAGAGAAAGCTGCGGCTGGTGAAGCAGACATCAAGGCTATAATTGAAGCACGAGTTCAGGCTGCTATTGAGGCGGAGAAGAAGGTTCAGGCAGAGAAAGCCGATGCAGCAAAGAAAGTCGCTGAAGCATCTAGAGAGGCCTCTATCGAAGCAGAGATCAAATCTATTGTCGAAGAGCGCGTCAAGGCAGTCCTTCAAGCTGACGGGAAAGCTACAGGGCAGGGAAAGAATACAGCAAAGAAAAAGGAGGACGATAAGAAAGAGGAAAACGGTAAGCAACAGGAAAAGAAGGCACGTCGTGTTTCATTTTCGGACCCACTAATTATTCCAGGAAAGGTAAGATCTTTTCATTTAATATCTTTTTTTTTAAAGATATCTTTCTTTACCACTACTATGAAGCCGGCTAAGAGCAATAGACCGACAGCGCGGCTTCATCTTCGCGACGGAAAGTATCACAGGAGCCTAAGATCAGACCATATATCGAGACCAAATTCAGTTTGGATGAGATGCTCCTCCTTCACAAGCTCGAGGCACGATACGAGAGGGAGAAGTGGCTGTATGTCGTCTCTCGGTTCTTTGACAAGACCGGAAAGAGGATCACTCCGGAAGAGGCCAAAGCGCGTTTCCAAAATAAGCTGTCATATGAGGTCTCCTGAGGCTAGAACTTGGGACTCAGTGATCTAGAATTGGATCTTGCGAGTCAGGGTGTTAAGATAATAGAAATCTAGAACAGAATCGATGTGAGACCGGGTCTTTAAGAGCGATAGGACTGTTGTTGCACAGGCGGACAAGGACATCCTGTTGTGCAATACTGTGATGTATTTGTACCACTGTCTTTTGTTGTTTGATTGTTCTGATCTCTTCTTATTGTCAGCTCCATGCCGCTCCACCGGAAAGCCTCGTCAATTTAAGAGAAAAAAAATCTCATTCTCGCGACGTAGATGCTATCAGGATTTCGTGCGCCAAACGACTTTCATTTTGTTAAAGGACTAGACTTATTTTGTGGTCATCTGGAGACTTGTCGGCGTCGTCATCTTTGTTGTCCGTCATTCTGTCTATCGAGGGATGGCTCTGTTGATTGCGGTTGCCGTAATTCCGGATCTCCCCAAGCGACTAAAAAAATCATTGCATCTGAGCACGGATCCCCGGAATAAATATAGATTGTTTCCATATTTATTCTTTAGCAGATAAACCCCCTATGGTCAGTTAATTATCTATGTGGTCAGATGCTGTTGTCTTATTTGAACGGAGACTTTGACATCGTCGGATAGCCCGCGCGTGCTGTACGAGGTATCGATCGACGGTCGATCTTTGGGACCCTGACGGGCCAGAGATGGAAATGGATGGTCTGAATGACTGAAAGAGTGCTAGACTGAGTGCCCCTGAAATACTAATCTGGACGGAGTGGAGCGCCGGATGCCCCTTGTAATCGAATCCCCCCCGCGGCTCTCTCCATGACCCGCCCGGGGACTGAGGCTCTGAGGTCCGGCCTGGATTAGAGTAACGCTGTTCCTGACAAGCCACACCCGCGGTTGGCCGCTATAGAAACAACCATCGCTTAACTGGCGCTCTTGGGAACGACGAGACATTCTTGGCTCGATCAGAGACGACTCCACCTCTTCCACTCCTTCCATCGACCTTCTTTCCCTCCCTTTTCCAGAACAGCGTTCATCTTGTGTTGTTCTGCTATCACCCGTCACTCTTTTAACTATATAAGCCGGGGTAGTGTTCATTCTCTCGCTCCCCCATTTTTCGCGTCTGCGGCTTCGCGCGTCCTCTCCTTTTTTGATCGGCTTTTTTCGAGTCCCAAGTTTGAATTGCTCCTCTTCGAATTCTATTTCCTGCTCGTCCTGCTGTCGTCATAATTCAAGATGCGCGTTTCGAGCGTTCTTCCCTTCGCCCTCGCGGTGGCCCCCATGGCCGTTTCCGCTGCCGGTACTCTCGGTTTTGCACTGGGAGACAAGAATGCCGATGGAAGCTGCAAGCAGACCAGTGACTACGAGGCCGACTTTGACCAGCTGAAGTCTCTCACCACCCTCGTCCGTACATACTCCGCCAGCGACTGCAACACGGCGAAGAACATCATCCCCGCTGCCAAGGCCAAGGGATTCAAGGTCGTCTTAGGTGTCTGGTAAGTAATGGACCCCGCACTGGTCCGGATGAAGGTCGAGAATGATGTAACTGACGGCATGATAGGCCCGACTACGAGCAATCGTTCAACGAAGATACTGCAGCCCTGCAGGCTACCGTCCCTGGAAACGAGGCCGTTGTCGAGGCTATCACTGTTGGCTCTGAGACTCTGTACCGTGGTAACTTCACCGGTGCAGAGCTTCTCGAGAGAATCAATAAGGTCAAGCAGCTATTCCCGAATACCAAGGTTGGAACTGCCGACAGCTGGAACAAGTACGCTGACGGCACTGCTGATGCTCTGGTTACCGGAGGGGTTGAATATTTGTAGGTGTTATTGGGCCTTTTTTTTTTTTTTCCAAGCTATTCTGCTAATACACATCATAGCCTTGTCAATGCCTTCGCCTACTGGCAGGGTCAGGCCGCCGACGTCGCGCACAAGACTTACTTCAGTGACATGGGTCAGGCCATTGACCACATCCAGAAGATTGCCGGTGATAATGCCAGCAAAATTCAGATCATTACCGGTGAGACTGGCTGGCCTACCGGTAAGAGCAATTCCCCAACCCGCATCGTATTTAAATTAGGAGGCTGATACATATGTATCTAGATGGTGGCTCGAACTACGGTGCTGCTATTGCTGGTACTAGCAATGCTGAGACTTTCTACAAGAAGGGCGTCTGCGGCATGCTTGCCTGGAATGTGGACGTCTTCTACTTTGAGGCCTATGACGAGCCCTGGAAGCCCAAGAGCGTTGGTGACGATGGTTCCGCTGCCGATGAGACTCACTGGGGTATGTTCACGTCTGACCGCAAGACCAAGTTCGATACCACATGCTAGATGTAAGATAGCATTGTGGGATCGATTTTAATATTTGTCACATTTTCCGTAGCAGATGGTAGAATAGATCTGCAATATGTATAGAGCGCACTTCTCTTGCGGGGAACCTGCATCAGTGTTTATCCCAGTAATGTTTTTGGGGATGTGATCTCCGCACGTGGCAACACCAGCATTTTACCTAGTAGCCTCAGCGATATACCAGAAAAAAAAGTCTATGGATCCGTCCACAAAGACGGTGTGTAAATCTACCCTTTGATATTCCGATCTGACGTCTACGCTCAAGTGGAATGCAAAATGAATGGAGAGGTGAAAGCAAAGTGAGGCGTTCTGCGGGCGCAAAGTGTAAATGGATGAGAATGTGAGGTACAATCCCTGCCCCGGATTTCAATAGTTGACAAGGCAGATCCCTTCTCTCTGTGTGGCAGTTTCATCTTTTATCGATTACGACTGTGGGTCTGATTGAGCTTGGACAAATCTATTTCTTTTTCTTTTTCTCGTGCCTGTTCCAGACCCTGATGGCTCCTGGTATCATTATTATTTCATATTATTTATTACTTTCACATGAACCTACCCGCATGGACGACGGAAGGGGTGATGAGACGATGAACTGATGCCACGTATGTCGGGCCTTACGGCTGAGTCCTTCCACCGCATTGGAGACTTAGGCTGGCGAGGACTTTGGCCCCCCCGAGGCCTGAGGACCGCTGGGCTTATCAAAGACTTTTTCTTTTTCATTTCATTTCATTCAGATGTTTCCCGTGGGTGACACCGAAAGCAGCAGTAATCCCGTTCCGCGGACATGAATTCATTTCCAGGCTCGACGGTACCTTTTTCGCGGAACCAGTACGGCGCGGTGCGAACCCAACGACGGGAAGCGGGTAATTTAATTCATTTGATGGTCCGGTAACGAGGCTCGAGAACCGTGGTTCCGAGTTACAATTCAGAGTTCATAGTTCGCTTTACCCCTGAAATAACAACACGACCCCCGGGCGGAGAGCGCGTCCGCGCTGGTGATGTTACAGATGCCATCGGTGCAATCCCTAAATCACAACCCATCTGGAAACAAACCAAATAAAAGAAATAAAAATCCAATGGCTGGACCAGCAGTGCACCGTAGCAACACAACCGTAGAGCAAGTGGGCAACAGACGCGTCGATCGCACACCGACGGAGCAGAGAGAGGCCGGGGTCGACCGGGCGAAGCTAAGAGACGACATCTCTCACTTGCCCTGCGGCTCCTCTTTCAATGGCCAACGAACTAGCGCTCAACGCTCCCTGAGCAACTTTTCGGGTCGTGACGTGCCAAAAAAACATCCTCTTCTACGTCCTTCTCCATCCCTCCCCTCTCTTCCCTCCGTCTTCTCATCCGTGTCTTCGCATCTGGATCCAGCTCTCCCTTCGTGTGTGCGCCATGATTCAAGTTCTCGCATGCTCAAGGTTGTTCCTGTGATCTGGTGTTGAAATCTCCCTGAAAAAAATCCCCCAATACGGAAGTCTAAACTCTCCTTCCGCTCTCCTGGTTCGATTCGGCCGCGGAACACTTCCCGCCAGCGAACGACCGTCACGGCAGTGGTCAGCATCGTGTGTCGCCCTAGGATCGTGCGGATCGTAGGTGTTTCTACAAGGTTGCTGTGAATTCGGACCCGGTTAGATTTCCATGCTCCAATATTCCGGACGATAAGGGGCGCGGCAAGCAGGTGCTTGCTGCAGCAGACGACACGGAAGGTAGGTCGAGAGAACCGCGGGTGGCCGCTCTTTTTCTGGTCTGTAACATCGACTTTTCTCGTCGCTGTACTGTCCCATATGCGTCGACGGAAGATGAAAATGATATCAGGAAGCTGACAGCAATGCGCGCGAATTCTAGGTCCAACTCCTTCCGTCTCCGCCATCCCGGCGTCATCGCCTTCTCATCCTATAGAGCCCATCGTTCGTGACGAAGCATACTTGGCCGCGCCATTGGTGTCGCTTTCACGCTCCACCTCCCCTGCAAACTCGAGCGTCCGGGGCCCCGGATCGCCTGGTCGTCTGCGTCGACAGCGGAGTTCGACACCGAATCTGCCAAGTCTTCCGGCTCTTCCCAAGTTTCGAGGAGCGCCGGACTCGCTGTCCTCATCCCCTGAATATCGAAGGGCGGAAAGTAGTACCTACTATACGACGGCGTGGGGATCGCCGTACGCGACTCCCAGTCCGCGCAGACCCTCTTGGACACAGAGTCAATACGCAGGACCAAGCCGGGAGTCGAGAGATACGTCTCCCGTATCGACGCGAAGTGGGCTTTACCAGGTATCCAGCGTGAATACCCCAGATTTGAGACAGCCATCGGCCTCCTCGAGCCAACTCTCGAGGCGAGTATATAGTTCTGTGGGCCGCACGGCTGGGCGAGATCTACTGAACAGACACGGGGGAAAGTCTATCAGGGATTTTACGGAGGATTGGATCAATCAGTACCTCTCGGGTCAGCCGAGGACTGAACGGACTAATTGGTTAAGTGACGATTCGGGTAGTGAGACGCCTTCCTTCTTTACCGCGCAGAATCAATTTGCAGAGGAAGACGGCTGGCTTGGTTTGGACAACGATTCTCACGAAGAAGACCCTCTGAGGACGCCAACGGTAGCTGACTACGTTAGCCGTAGAGCGAGATCTGGTAACGCAGAGGTCGGACTTCTTCCGCCTAGATCCAAGCACATCTCTCACAAGAGCACGGATACGCTGAAGCAAGAGGATTTCTGGGGTTTCGCATACGATAAAGATCCGATTCCGTCCAGGATGTCTGATTATCAGGACGCAGAGCCTGTCGTCGAGGCAGGTGCAGTGAAGCCTCTCTCGCCGGCCGAGAAGCCCTTGCTAGTGCCGTCTCTGGTAGATACTCCTACCGAAGATTCGTTTACCCCTAGGATTTCTTCTGGAGACGTCAGCCCAATGAAGGCTGCCAAATCAGTATTGACCAACGGAAACTCTTCATCAGCGAGACCGAAGAAGCGAGTCACTTGGCGCGGGAAGGCATGTATTATTGCAGTTCCCCTGGAGGATAAGAGAGGCTCAGAAGATGCCGGGTATCGTCTTATGACCCGTGCAGATATTGAGGCACGTCTGAAGAAGTTTCAGGATGAGGGATACGATACGCGTGGGTTTAGCATCTGTACACCAGAACATCCTTTCGCGTCATCGACAAATGGTGCTCTGAGTCGAACGGAGCACCCTGATCTCACAGAATCAAGGAAAGAACCGCAGTCTCGCAAGGTTACGGTGAACTTTCCGGATCAGTCAGTATGGGATGCTTATGTCAACTTCCTCAAAGAGGAGAAACTTCGAGCTCTGGGAGTCTCACTGGGCTTTGATGAGCCGCAGCAGACAATGTCTCCGGCCTCGGGCCCCTTGAGCCATATTTCCGGTCAATATCCTGGACAGATCGGATCCCCTCCAGTCCCGACTTCTTCGGCGAACAGTAACCAGTTCTTGACTGGTCATACTTTCTCCCCTCATTTCAACCAGTCCGCAAATACAGCTGCGAGCCTTGGTTCTACTATTGCCTCTCCAGCCTATTTCGGAGGTGACCAGAACCTGCCTCCAGGCTTTCCGTTCCAGTTTACTCCTCCAATTCAAGGGTCTTTTACCCCTCAAGGCTTCTTGAACGCACGCCAAACAGGGGTTTCTCCAACGGTTCCTGGGAACCTGCCGAACCTGAACGCTATCTTGTCACCTGTTTCGCCTTTGAATGACGATGAAGCGAACGCATTCCACTCTGGTCTGCATGACATCGTTTCTCCCCACAATGACTCTCTTCTCGACCAATTCGGACAGGATGGACACAGTGACCTGCACGCTCAGGCTCCGCGACAACTCCACACCCCTTCAGAAAAGATTGAACCAGACGCTTTCCAGTCTCATGTGGAGATCGCCCACCCGACACCCCGTGGTCATAGCCACAATGTCAGCGAGACCTTGCAGAAGGGGCTTGATCGATTTGCGCAGGCCGATTATCACTTGGAGGAATCAATCCAGAGACAGTTGGAGGAAGATGACAGGGAATCTAACCAACAACACCAATTCGGCGCAAATGATCTCCTGGACTCCAGATGGGCATTGCCGGATAAGATTAACCAGTCGTCACAGTTCCAGAGACAAGGTTCCCTTTCTCAACAGCATCATCTCTTTGGCGAACAATACCCGGAAGATACTGGCCGTGATGCCTCCGATATTGACACGAATCCTAGCGTCTCTGGGACGCCTCGTGTCCAGGATCAGGCAGCGAACCAGTCTTCGTGGCACAAGCAGAGACAGAGCACCAGCTCGTTCACTCCTGGTCATAAGTCGAGGACTTCACTGTCGAATTTCAACGTCGAAGCGAAAGAATTTGATCCCACGAATTCGTTCTCGTCCGGCAACTTCCAATTCCAGGGAAACAGCTTCCAACCCTCTGGATTTGACAGCGCTGGAATCTTCTCGCAGAATTCAATTTTCAAGCCTGCAGCTTCTACGGGCTCCTTCAATGTCGAGGCTCCTTCCTTTACACCCTTCACTGGACAGAACTCTTTCTCTGGATTTCAATTCCAGCCGGCTTCTTTCAATGTGGAAGCTCCCGTCTTCAACCCTGGGAACGCTCTCAACCCTGTCACTAATACTGAGGCTCCAGCAGGCGGTAAGAGCAAGATATTCGGCGACATTGATTTCTCTCAGATCTCAAAGCCTGCGAAGAAATCCAAAGCTATTCCCATTGTGCGACCTGACGACCACGGAAGTGATACTAAGGAGAAGGAAAAAACTCAGGATGAGACTGGTCGCCAGAAGCGTGCACGCCATACCGGTGACGACGGTGATAAAGAGGTTGAACTCACTGTTCCTCTGTCGGAGACTGTTCAAAGACAGTCTCCTCAAGTCCCTAGCACGTCCCACCCTCCAGCGGAGGGCAAAGAGAATGCAATCCCTGGTACAGAGGAAAAGGTCACTATTGACACCAAGGTCGCCACAGTTCCGTCTGATGACAAACAAACGGAATCAAAGGAGACGCCCGTCAGTGAGGCAGAGACTTGGAAACCTTACGAATTCAAGAATGAGACGGAAGCCGCCGCATTCAACGCTGCAGGTCCAGACGCGCCCGGCCAAGTCAGCATACAGAGACAGGAGTCGAAGGACGCTGCTGAAGAAGAAGAAGAAGAAGAAAAAGAAGAAGAAGAAAAAGAAGAAGAAGAAAAAGAAGAAGAGAACAAGCCGTCTGCTGCGACAAATGGAGTCCCTGTTTCTCCAAAGGCGAACATTCTTGCACCTCGCCAAGAATCTTCTTACAACAATGCCAAACGCCCCGTGCCACTCATGAAACAAAAAGGATTTGAATTCAGACCTTCTATTGCTGAGTTCGTACCCGGCAACTTTTCAGTTCCGAAATCGGACGCGGAGCCTGCAGCGAAGAAGGCTCCTGGTCTCATGGCATCCCGTTATGCTGTGATGAGCCCTCCGGACTCGCCCAAAGTCGAAGCCAAAGAACCTGAATCGACCCAGCCTGCTACGGTTGCTACGGAGGAGCCTGCCTCCAAAGAGCTTCCTCAATCTGCAGAGCAGACACTTGAGGTTCTTGAGGACCATGACTCTCTGGACGAGGAGGAGCTTAATGCTGTTATGGAACAACTGAACGGTGATGACTCTGATCTTGGCGTAGAGAGACTGAGCACTCCTCAACCTCCGGTCAAGACTTTTGAATCTCCTGCAGAGCCAGCAACGGAGCCGTCGCTGCCTCCAGTCAACATTATCCGAAGTGAAGCTCCAAGTCCAAGTCCGAGGGGGCCACGGCAGTTGCGCAACATTCCCAAATTGGTCTCAGAACTCGATGCCAAATCCCAAGCTGCTCTCTCCGCCAGCGGTTTCGCATCGCACACCAATTCCCCAGTGCGTCAACTGCTCAGTGTCAATGAAGAGCTCAGTGATTGGAACGATGTTCTCTCTTCCGGCGAAGATGAGAAGTTGGCCAACAGGAGCAGGTTCTTCGATACCCGGGTCGATGAAATTGTTGGGGCTGCTTTAGAAGAACGTCTAAGCCCACTGGAGCAGACCTTGAATATCATCCAGCAATCATTAGCGTCACTTGCTTCTCGATCTACCAGCAGAAGGCCACTACGGAGTGCATCCGCTGAGATAGAACACAGTGATGCTGACGACGAAGACGATCAAGATGCTGCGCAGAGATCTAGATCGCCTCTAAATGTTAGAGATCGGAAAATGGACAAGCTCAAGAATGCCCTTCTGGAGACTCTCGCTACACATCATTCGACTCGCCCGGAACCAGTAGCTCCTGCTTTGGATTTCTCTTTCCTACATGAAAGTATTGCAGAACTTAAGAGTCTTGCAGCATCGAGACACCCTCCAGTGGAAACTACAGATCTAAGAGACACGATCCAGGCAGTTATTGCTGAACAGCTGAGCCTTAGAGATGCTCGCAGAGACTCTGATGAGTATGATGCAGAGAGCCTGAAAGTTCAGGTTGACGCACTTAAGAGTATGCTAAGAATCGCCGACGAACGAGCTGATCAGCAGCACAAAGCCTTCAGAGAATCCCAAGATGCCCTGGCCGAGCTTCAGAGACTCCTTAAGTTTGCAGAGGATGACGCGGCCCGTCACCATAATGCAGCCCGGGCTGCCGAAGACAGCCTCCGTGCGTTCAAAGAAGAGAAGATCCCTTTCTTCGAAAAAATCCAGAAGCGTTCCGATGCTCTGCAGGAACAGCATGAGTCTCTCCAGCTCACCCTATCAGAACTCTCAGCAAAGAATATCGCTCTCGAAGAAACTCTTGACGAGTATAGACTCTCAAGTGACCACTGGAGACACGAGATCGAAGAAGTCAAATCAGAAAATAAAGATCTTCGTGCCACTATTAACCACCTGAAGTCGCGGATTGAGGATAGCTTGCGTGCCAGACAAAGCCTTCGAACCAAGTTCGACCGCCTACAAGATGACATGACAACCGCAACCCGCGATATTGCCCGTGACCAGGCTGCTTGGCGGAAGAGGGAAGAGGATCAAAATGCTAAATACAACGCTCTCCGTGCTTCCTACGACAGAGAAGTCAAGCTGCGCGAGAAGCTGGATATTGATATTAGCGAGCTGGAACAACAAGAGAGAGAAGCAGCGAAATTGAAGTTCATTTTCGCTCAGTCTCAACAGGAGAATGCTAGGCTGGAAGAGCTTATTGCCGCTTTGAGATTGGAGAACAACGAACTTCAAAGCAAAGCTGTGCGCTTCGAGCGGGAATTCAACGAAGCCCGCGAGAGCAGCCGTGGTGAAGTTCAGCGGACCAGGATGTCGTTGGAGGCTGATATCGAGGCCGCCAACAGCCAAGTCAACTACGTCCGTGCGGAGCTTGAAGCGCAGGTCTCCCGTGTACAGAACGAGTTGGAAAACGTTAGAATGGATGCAGACACTACGAAGGAGCGTTATGAGCTCTTGCTGGAAGAGGCAAAAGACTCCAAGGAAGCTTCACTCGCAGCTGCTCTTGATGCCAAGGAGGCTGCAATTGAGGAGCAACGTAAGATGCATGAGCGAGTTCTCAACGACCTTCGGGAACGACACGCTCGTGCTCTGCACAATGCTTCCGAAGATAGACAGAGAAGCGAGGCGCATATGTTGGAGAAACTTGCCCTCTCGGACGAAAAGGCCGAGCACCTCAAGGAGCGCGTCGCTCACCTCGAAGAGAAGTTAGAGATCGCGAAATCTGCAGCCCGCGCCGCAGCCCAAGCTGCTCAGTCCGCCAAGGGTACTCCCAGTATCTCTCCTCCGCAGCCAACTTCACCCTCACTGTCCTTCAGACGCGACTCTGTGCCAGAGAAGATTTCACCACAGGCACTCCGAGAATCTATTCTGGTTCTTCAGGATCAGCTACAGCAGCGTGAAGGGCGGATCGAAGATCTTGAGCAGGAACTATCTACCGTTGACAAGGAGGCGCCCAACAAGCTCAAGGAGAAGGACACGGAGATTAATTGGCTCCGTGAACTTCTGGGTGTGCGCATTGATGATCTTCAAGATATCATCAACACCCTGTCTCAGCCGTCGTTTGATCATAATGCGGTCCGTGATGCTGCAATCCGTCTGAAGGCAAATCTCCAGATGGAGCAGCAAGAAAAAGAGCGTGCCATGGCTGGAGGTTCGACTTTCCCGTCCTTGTCGTCCCTCTCCAACCTTGCGGCATCGCCACGAGCTCTCCCACTTGCAGCTGCTGCAGCTTGGGGAAGCTGGCGCAAGGCGAGAGACACCAATTTGTCTGAGCAGACGCCTTCGAAGTCGAGCAATACAGGCAGTTTCCTATCGGGCCTTCTGACTCCTCCAAGCTCCAATGTACGGCAGTCCCCGATCAGTGCACCATCGTCAATGATTCAAGGACGACGATCCTACTCTGAGAGTCGCCCGTTGAGGGCTTACAGCAGCAACAAGACTCTGCGATCCGCTTCGGCCCGTCACAACGAGAGTCCGTCTTCGCACCTGGAGCCTCCGACCACGCCTCCGCTCCTGCGAAGATCGAGCTATGACCATGATGCAGAGCCGAATAACTACGAAAACAGTACTTTTGGAGATGATCTCGAGAGTACTGTAGGCGGCGTGGTGTCTCAATCACCTCGGTCCGTCGAAGGTCCGTTTGGACCGCAAATTGTTTCATGAGATTGATCAACGCCCATTTCTTTTGTTAATTAATTACTTTTCTTTTCTTGCATATTTACCTTTTGAAGAAAGTTCGGGAGGTAGATGTCGGATCAAATTGCCTGATAGTTTTGACTAGTCATCTGTTTATCCCCTCCTAGCGAATGATGTCTTTTGACCCCTTCTTTTCGTCCATATCACCCCACTTCTTATTGTGTACAACCATCTTAATTTTTACGGCGTATCGATGACGATCTTTCTATCTTGATACCTCGTGGGCATCCTTTGCTTATATTATACCACTTTTGCGTTCTTAAGTTGCCCACATACTATTCTTGTGAGATAATTAGACCGACCTTTCGTCCCTCCTTGATTTATCATGCCCCCCATGCTTTTCCTTATCCCTTGATGTCTGTACAGTAAGCCGTTCATACACGAGAATGGACATTTAATACCCAGCAGAATCCAAGAAAATTGCCATAGTCTCCTCTTGTGCTTATTCCAGACGTAGTTCTTCCCAGATGGCATAGTTCTGATTAGGTACCAGAGATTTAACCACCGCATTTTATTGCTCTATCAAGCATTATTATCCCTTTCCAATGAAGGAGACCACGTGGGTCCTTCTTTTAAACTTATAGTTTTAGCGGCGATCAGAGTACCGAGCACGAGCTTTTGTGGGACTTCTCCGCCACTTGGTATCCTGTCATGACCCTACATGCACTATCGACACGCCAGACTGTCCCAATCGTCTCTCCTTCGATCCAGGAGACAGTTGCTGGGAAAAGAGTAATGCGACAGGGGTAGCCGATCTTCAACGGCCCAAGGACCCTTAGTACTCTATAATCTCAGGGGGTCATGCGCACGGATATAATTTTTTCCATATCTGTTCTTCGTATCTCGACCAGATGCTGATCTCCACTATCTCTATGCTGTGGGCGCAACCAGCGGAACTTCCGGGAGGAATTGACAGCACTGCAGGTCCTATAGCTATAACGTAATAGATTGGACTAAATAGACGAGTCTTTGCTGTTCTTTGACTTGTTTCACTTCTAGCTCGCACTGTTTTTGGGGAATCCGAAGATTCACATACATTCGCATATTCACCTGCGTAAGGCAGGAAACAACAGCATGTCACAAGCAGCACAGAGCAACTCCGATTCTAGCCATGGAGGCAATAACCTGAAATGGATGAAGTGGATCTAATAGTCGATGAACATCACACTCTGGTCCTACACAATGCTGAGCGGTCAAGCTAGGAGTTGGGCGGTTGCCTGAGTACGTCCAGGCCAGAACTCGACAGGCTGCATAAGCGTTGAAAGTAGTCGGCCGCACGTTAACAAGTCAATACGTAACCCACGAACCCCTCCTCCTTTTTTTTCTATAAATTTCTTATCTCTTCTCCATCCTCTATCTCTGCTTTCGAAGATCTTGTTCTTGTCTTCAATACTTTTTCTTCTAATTTCTCATTGCAGATAAAATAATCGTTGCAATGGATGACACTGAAAGTAATGAGCTCTCTGAGCGAGGAACTGCGTGCAGTCTTCCAGAGTCTGAGGAGCCTGTCGCACAGTCACTCCCTCCCACAGATCGAGGAAAAGGTGCATGGCTTGTCCTCGTGGGGACTTTTGTCATCGAAGGCCTCGTATGGGGATTCCCTTTTACTTCTGGTGTCTTTCAGGAATACTATTCCAACAATGAACTCTTCAAGGACAACCGGTCAGGGGTTACCATGATCGGAACCGTGACTCTCGGGGTCCTCTATCTCAGTTCACCGGTGTGCCTCTTTGGACTTCGACAATGGCCTCGATATCGTCGCAGGTCTATCATCCTAGGCTGCTTGATATCCTCTCTGGCTTTGGTGACGGCTTCGTTCGCTACGCGCGTCTGGCAGCTTGTCTTGACGCAAGGTTTCCTCTACGCCATTGGAGCGTGCATGATGTCTTATCCGACAATGCTGTTCATCGATGAATGGTTTGTCCATCGAAAGGGTCTCGCATTCGGTATTGCTTGGGCTAGCACTGGATGTTCTGGCGTCACTGCTCCTCTTCTCATCTCCTGGTCATTATCACATTTCTCTTTCCGAACCACACTTCGCATGTGGGCGGTTGCCAGCACCATACTCCTATGTCCGGTGTTGCCTTTTATGAAACCTCGCGTGCCGCCCTCGACTGTATCCCGCTCGACTATTCCCAACATGAAGTTCGTGATCTGTCGTCCGTTTTTGCCTCTGCAATTGTGCAGTATTGTGGAGAGCCTGGGTTATTTTCTCCCCAGTTTATATCTCCCTCTGTACGCGCGCTCTCTAGGATTCAGCAATGATATTGCTACTGCTACCGTGGTTCTATTGAATGGTGGTGCATTTTTCGGATCAGTTATTATCGGGTTCTTGATTGACCAGTGGGACGTGACAACTGTCATGTTATTCTCTACCGTCGGGGCAACTGCGTCGGTGGTCTTCCTCTGGGGCTTTTCAGGACTTGCTGCAGTCCTCTGCATATTCTCCTGTATGTATGGGTTCTTTGCTGGGAGCTTCAGTTCTACCTGGCCGGGGATCATGCGGGAGACGACTACTAAACATTTCTCTGCGGAACCTGGGTTGGTCTATGCTCTGCTGGTGGCGGGTCGTGGAGTGGGAGGCGTGCTCTCTGGACCCTTAAGCGAAGCACTACTGACTGCACCACCTTTGACTGATGTTATTTCTTATGGTTATGGCAGCAAATATGGGATATTGATTGTTTTCACGGGCGTTACAACCATGTTGGGCGGGGTTGGTTTCTTCGGAAGACGTCTTGGCTGGGTATGAGTGATTCGCACACACGACTTTTACCTATCGACAGTGGTGCAATTTTTTCTCCTCTAAAATGGCTCGATTTTCTAGCGGTGTTAATGGAACGGTTATAATGGCGCAGGGCTCGATTCAAAATTGATGGTTCGGTTCATATAGATAGCATGATCAGGTCTTTTATCCCGGTATTGTTTTTGTCTTTAGCTCAGAATGGTAATTTCTAACAATTGAATTCCTGTTTTGATTTGTTCTTTTCCCAATCTGAGGACCTTTATGATGCATATCTCCTCTCCAGGCCTGATCGTTCATTTTTGCAGGTAGATCCTTATATCGCTTGTTGAGACGATGTTGACTGATCGCTCGGCTATTTGCGGCCCGGCGGAAAGTGGGGAAAGCTCCACGATCGCTTGGGATGCTTTTCCTAAATTTAGATTGAAGAATGATTACTATAGAGTTCTATACAAATTGCCCGTGAAGAAACGGAGGTTGAGAACCTCTGGATAAGGCATATTGTCATTTGGACTAATTTGGTTGCAATTTGAGTTGGGTTTATATCTCGCTCTATTGAAAACCGTTTGTCCCATAGTATGGAACTAAGCTAGCGACACTCCATAACGTTCATTGACGAACTGCCAGTTTCATATAGTAAACATAGCATTCCCAGATTCGACTTGATCAGAAAGAACAAAGATCTAATCAATCTCGAAACCTAATATTCTCGCTCACCGCTAGGCTTCAGATATTCGGCTTTCAAAACGGCTCCGGGTACTTCACTACCTTGGGAGTGTTTTCTATCGAGCTAGTGATGTCACGCCATGAAGGTCGTGTGCTTCCCGGGCATGATGGCATCGGACGACGGCTGATTCCGTGCCAAACGCGACGCTCGTTCTTGGAAGAGTCCAGGCAGCCATGGGGCTGATTAAAAATCGCATTTCTTCTCATGATGACGGAGGGGCTCCGGGGGTAAGGTTATTTCCCGGAATAATAATAATAATAAACTCCACGCAGCGGGAGTTTCGTCGACCCCGACGATGAGTCGATTTGGTCTTTTTACCCTTCTGTCATTCTCCATCATCATTCCTCTCTTTCCCTATCTTCTCACGAAATTTTTTAGCAATAACGACAACATGACGACCTCGCCGGCCTTGCGCGAGCAGTGCGTGATTATAGTTGGTTCGGGCCTCGCTGGTCTCGCGGCTGCCAGTCAGCTTGTCGCGAAGGATGTTCCCGTGCATATGCTGGAGAGGATGGCCAAACCGGGCGGAAATGCCATCAAGGCTTCTTCGGGAATCAACGGGGCCCCGACGCGATTCCAAACTGGTCCTCCTGATACTCAATTCTACGACGATACGATTCGCTCTGCAGGCGCGGTGATCAGTCAAGAAGACGCGGATCGGCCTTTGAGGGAAAGTCTCATCTCCGTTCTGACTAAGTCGTCTGCGGATGCCGTTTATTGGCTGGCGGATGAGAAGAAGGTCGATTTGAGCAAGGTTGCCCAATTGGGAGGCCACAGTCGGCCACGGACACATCGTGGCGCTGGAACCAACCCTCCTGGAAGGTCGATCGTGGGAGCTCTGTTGGACTCGCTTAAGACTAGTCCGCAGTTTCATTTGCATACGAATTGCCGGGTGACGAAGATCGTGCGGGCTCTGGATGAGATTAAGGGCGTTGGGTATACATGCGAAGATGGCAAGACGGATACCTTGTTGGGCCCGGTTGTGGTAACAAGTGGTGGTTTTGCGGGCGATGCGCATGGTTTGCTTGCGAAATATCGTCCCGATCTGGCTGGGTTTCCATCTACAAATGATCCACGTGAAGGATCCCAGCCGCTCCTTACGGCCGTAGGAGGAAGATTGCTGGATATGGATCGTGTACAAGTCCATCCTACAGGCTTCTTGGACAAAGACAATATTTCCTCACCGGTCAAATTCCTTGCGGCTGAATCTCTTCGTGGCGAAGGTGGCGTCCTCCTCCTACCAGATGGCAGTCGTTTTGTCAACGAACTCGGAACGAGAAAGTATGTAACCGACATCATCAAAAAGACGGCCCCTCCACTAGACGGCTCCGTACGCCAATGGGACATCAATCTCGTTCTCGATGAAGGTTCCGCTGAAGCAGTCGGATCCTCCATCGAATTCTACACCTGGAAAGGCCTCCTCCGAAAAACAACAGTCAAGGACCTAGGCCCCGCCGCTGTGGAATCTCTCCAGGCCTACTCGGACGCAGTCCTAGGCAAAACTACTGACCCCTTCGGACGCCGCTACTTCGGCCACTGGAAACTGCAGCTCGTAACTCCTGACTCGGTCGTCTACGTCGGAAAAGTCACCCCCGTCGTACACTTCACCATGGGCGGCGTAGCAATCAACGAACGAAGCGAAGTCCTAGACAAAGAGACTAACCAGCCCATTCGTGGCCTCTGGGCAGCGGGAGAAGTCACCGGCGGGATCCATGGTGACAATCGACTGGGTGGTTCGTCGTTATTGGAATGTGTAGTCTTTGGCAGAATTGCCGGAGAAGGAGCAGCGGAGTTCTATAAGGAGAATTACGAGCCAGAGGAGAAAAAATGAGCGTCTCCACATTGATATGTGGACAGATGGAGTAATTTATAATAGAAATCTTGGAGCTGGAATCTCCACTTTATACGCCCATGCTGGTGGAGATAGAAACTAGATATCTAATATGACCTGCATGCGGAATTCAGAAATTACCACATGACTTTTTTTTTCTAATCTCTATCCACAACATGAGTAAAAGGTAGATTTAGGTCGAAAGATGAACCTTAGACCTGCAGCCGTATATGCAGAGAACCTACTCGTCCCCTCCGGGGATAATCTTATTAGTAGAGTGGAGGAGATCCACGAGATATTAACAATATTCCATGTCATCATACGGTAAAAGCAATAGATACCATAGGTCTGAACACGTTCAGGATTCCGAGTTCAAGATTCTGGGGAGGACAAAACTTTTTGGAACAGTCAGGTGGTCACCTCACCAACATATTTACACTACCCCCAACATACCAACAACTTTACCGAGGCAGAAACAAATACATCAACACCAATATTATTCCCTAGATACTTTCTATTTCAACATCCCAACACGAACACAAAAGAGTAACCACCACTTTATCTAGAGAAGAATAATAGCAGACGCCTATCCTCTAAGACGTTGTGTGTATTATGTAACTTGAGACACAGACCCCTTCCTCTTTGCGGCATGCCTGATGCCTGCTGACATCAGTGGACGGCACCTCATGATTAGTGGAGAAATTAGACTGACTGCTGCCTGTTTCAGATATTTCAAGTATACTGAATACCTGGACGGCGGGAAGGGATCTATCCAGGTGGTCATACTACATGGTGATCAGTATAGAAAGGGCTTTACCAAGAAGGGACTACGACTCCCGGTAGTAGCGGGAGGAATGATGGGGTGATGATCCCAGCATTTTTTTTTACAAGGCTCTGGGGGAATAATGTGGCGGTCAGAGAAAACTACGTCTGTTGGGGGGTATTGGAAGTGGGAGTTCGTTATGAGTAGTATAGATCATTCCATTGCTGTTCTGCTTCTAATTGTCGGGGATCACATAGGCACCATCTCCCATCCACCCTGTTCACTGGCAACCGGTTCCTCATCGACCAAAAAAGGTTCCCTGCATCCCATCGTGTCGACCGTAAGCGATGTATTGACAGATTGATCTTGGCCGGTTGGTATTATCTTTGGACGATGGCTGGTAGTATTGATCGATGGAGATGATAATGTGACGCGGAATCAACTCAGATGGCGGAAGAAGTGGGAGAAGACAGAAGGAAGGCGATGAATCAATTTAGTGCTGTTCAGAGATATACGTTAGCTCGGTTTGATTAGTTTTCCGAACAGACAACGGCAAGTCAGGAAACACTGGGTGCTCAGAACTCAAGGGCAACGAGGACGAGCATAGTGTTTACTTACGCTGCACTTGGAGCAGCTGCAGGAGTTGCAGTTGCCGGAGCAGCAGTTGCAGGAGCAGGGGTTCATTTTGATTGATGGTGGTAAAGTCGAGAGACCTTTAAAAGAAGTTTCTGTATTGCTAAAGTGTTTGAAGGCTTGGAGTTCTTCAGTCGTGGTTGAGGAAGAGAAAGAAGAAGGACTCTGACGGGATTTCAAGGCCTATTTATACCTTTGTCCCAGTAAGCTCTGCGATAATTACCATTACCTCAGATGGTAACCCCTCCGCAGAGTGAAGCGGCGTGACGTGGAAACAGTGCCGTAGCGTGGAGGTCATCATGCTAGTTCGGAACTCCACGCCTGCTGCAAGGAAAAAGCACCGTGACTCGCATGGGTCCGGGTCTGATAGCAATCAGATCGGCGCTCCAATAGGCCCGCATCAGATAGAACTCGTGGTCATCTACAAGCAGGGACCGTGCCCCAAGGCACTGGCTTGCAGACGGATGCACAAGATATCAAACCCTAAGCTCTGTGAAATGGGACGAAGCAATCAGCCGTACCGGGTTGGTTGGGTGAACCCAAGCAGATAGATTATCAGAGGCGATTCGTGCCGTTCTCGGCTGTGTGGCTGCGTTGTCAAAATAGGCTGTGTCACACGCAGGCGATACTACCCAGTGAGACTTCGATGGCGGAGTTGTTCCATCCGTCCCGATCCTAGCAACCTGGTCAGATCTTGAAACCGACAAGGACACTATTGTCAAAATTCGACTTAGCCCCAC
Organism: Paecilomyces dactylethromorphus; assembly: GCA_029606265.1. Taxonomy (NCBI): domain Eukaryota; kingdom Fungi; phylum Ascomycota; class Eurotiomycetes; order Eurotiales; family Thermoascaceae; genus Paecilomyces; species Paecilomyces dactylethromorphus. The sequence goes on from JAPVCE010000027.1 coordinate 307,724, forward strand.
ACTAACCGGAGAGTTTGACGAAGTGGATCGTGAAGGTCCGTCGAAGTATCAAAAAAAACTTGTGGGGGGTCCATTTCGGGAGTGTGGGATCCCCGATCCTCATAGACTTCAGCAGAGCCATTTAAAAGATCTGAATATTAGATCCGCGGGAAGCGCCTGAGGAAGAATCAGAAGCCACCATGGAACCTAAATTTCGTACCACAGAAACCCGTTCGAGCATCGGAAAAGCCGAGTTGAGTGACGAAGGCCTGAGCACAAGTCTCCATCAAAAAGGTCATGTTTGGTTTGAGGATCTCAGCCTAGAGTGAAAATATCAACGCAAAGCGCGGTTCCAGCCGCACGAGGTCACTTAGGGCCGGTCCTTGTCCTTGTTTAAGCGAGTAACGGTCCACACCAGCATCGCCATCCCGGTATAGCGCCACAAAACATCTTGGATATAGTGTACTCTAGAAGGAGTCTCACTATCTCGCATAGTAGAAAGGATTCCGAGTCCGGCCGATCGGGCAGAGTTTCCATCTCGTAAGAAAATTTTTATTTTCTCATTTTGCTTTTTCCGTGGGAGGCGAGCCGTAAAGAGGGTCCAAGATATCGTTCAGTCCACGTAGTGTCTTGTTATACGAGATACTGCCCTGTTCCTCATTTGATATGGTTAGCGATAGGACATTCGTGTTTTTTTCTTCTTTCCCTCTCTTATTTTTCTTCCAACTAATTCAGATCTTCCAGTGCCTCCTGATTCCAGTCTCAAATATTCGAACGTCTGGGCTCAAGGCACGTCGGAAGGATGGTAAAGTATATCGTAGGGGATCTTGAAACATACCTGTTTTCTATGCATAGCTCAGCACGTAGACTCGTCCCAAAACATTCATATGCTGGACACGACTTCTTTCGGTTATCATTCTGACCATCGTCGTAGGCAATAGTCCCTTTGATGCATTTAGAATGATGAAAAGGAGTAAGTGACCCAGGTTATTATTATCGTAATCGTGTTGTTCGAGGGACCGTCTTCGGAATGATCCTCGATCCTCTCACCAACAACGTAGCAGCTAGGAGAGAGTACTATTCTCTTCTGTCGTGTATTGTTCATCGTAGGCAATGTCTCTCACACAAGGGGTGATAATTTGTAGTCCTGAAAAGAGGTCGCCTTCGTCGTCGAGGTTATCATTCTCATCGTCGATAGGCGGATATAGCGACAAAATAGGGGCTAGTTGGTCTGTTCATGGAAAACATCAACAACGTTTCCAAAATTTCCCAGTTTCAACCAGCAAACCCAGATTGAAGTATCTAGTATTCATGAACACAACTGATTGAATGACTGGATCGACCATAGTATGTCTATTTATGACATGCTCACTGGAAAAAGACGACGGCTTCATGCCGTGGCACGCTTGCCGACCGCATTCTTTGGGAAAGAACGACACCTGAGAACAGAAAAAACATTTCAGGGTATACCCGATACATTTCCAACTTCGATGAGATGAAATCAGATGAGAAATGACACTGAAGACGACTTAAAAACTCGGGGACCCTGGTGGTTGTGCCCTCAGTGTTGCTGCGTTGTCCCTCCTGAGGACCTTGCGAGCAAGATCGCGACCGTAACCTTCCGTGGCAGAACGACAGTTAATTCTCGCTTCATGCAATCATTTGCATCCAGATAATCGATATGTGCGAACGAAAACAATATTCAGACCATTTTCATGATCTGGCCGGTGAGATTGGACCCGGAGCAGAAGACGATGTTTTCTCGTAGCAGATGTTCAACTCCTGCTCTCAATTCTCTCAGCCAATGTTAGGTCACGAAGTTGCAGCCCAGGGAAATACATCAGTGTTCTCATCATAGGTTTCACTGATATGCTTGAAAATTGCAATGATCCTATATTATCGGATGAGTTAACCTCTCGGAATGATTCACCTTAGCAACTGAACGACTGTGCTGTATCTGCTACATTCTGGCGTGAGATAATTCGGTCTTTCCACTCTCGATAAGCCGCCCATAGTGACCATTTCGACTACATTTTCGTATACACTTTGGGAGATGGAGGCTGATAAGAGTCGCAGGTGCGCGCATGATCGACTGATTCTGGAAATGGTGACCATGCTCAGGGCAGGGCAAGCAATAAGTTGCTCTACGTGAGATGGCATAGAAAGGAGGTTTAACCTTGGGATCTCTGCCAGTTGCATCATTGACGGAGATGAGAAGGTGACAATGCCAGAAACACGCGGAGGATTTGATCGCCCCAGAGAGTTCTGAGGAATATCTCACGATCATAACGAATAGCTGTTATATCTCAGAAGCAGACCACGCATCTTGTTTGATTTCAACCGAATTTGTGGTTAAATCAAAGGAAAATCCGCAAACTTTCAGGTTTGCAGGCCAGGAACCAGTGAACCCCCGATTACACTTGTGCATTGATCATGCATGATAAGAAAAGCTCTCCTAAGAGACGGATCTCGACATCATGAATCCTCATCCCATTTATGGACGAAATGAAAAGACTGGTACTCTCCTCAGATCACCAGTCTGGCCTTGACTTATGCATATGCATATTGGAAGAGATGTCGGACCCCTAGTTCAACTATGTGCAGATTTCCTTCTCGATGCTATGATTCCAAGAAGGAAATACGACCAAGAACAAAAAGATAATGACGTGCAATGATATTTTCAAGACTTCTGATGCCCTCTCCTCTGTCTTGGAACCATCAATGAATGCCATATTCTGGTTGAACCCATGGTGGGTTGTTGGCTGCTTCTATCCAAGATCATGCATATTATGAAGTATTGCAGCTGCTCATATACTTTCAGAGGAGTGGCAGAAGCACTCAGCATTTTTCTGCAGTGTCATGCGTATTTCCACGAAGCCTCGACCAACGTGAAAACCAATTGTGGGGAAGATTTCGCCTCAACCAGGCCTTTATCTCTCGTTGAACCCATCCTCCCCTATTTGCTGTTTCGAAATTATGATTCGCGGGTCAGATGCATTGAACTCTGCAAGTTTCGGGGCTTGGACGCGCGGTATGCAGGCTCAGCTGCTAGATACGTGTCCACGTAACGCGCCTCGGATTCGAATCCTGACTGACGTCAGGGAAGAGGAAATCATGTTCGACTGGCGATGATATTGTTTCGACTGTGCTTCAGGACGGTCACGTCGGTGCAATTCGCTGGCACTCTCGTGTCCAAATCGTAACAAGAAGCCGTTCTGCTGCTGTACAATGACATCCTAGGTTGTTCAAGGCCCCTTTTCGCATCCGCGCATCGATTTCTTTGGCGCATAGCATACTGAAACGAAGGAGAGCGACATTCCAAGTCCAAATTGAGGAGCGATTTTTCCAAATGCGTTTTGTCTCTGGTCTGGTGAAAGCTACCTACCTGATTAGACAGAAGATCTTTCTCAGGTTGTGTTAAGCTCAGATGGGACCCATTTCTGGAGGTGCCCACTCCGGCCACTACCGCGTAGTGCGTCTACCGGTAGGGGCCAACAACCACGGTTGGCGCGTGTGACCGAATCCGTCGAGAGCACACGAGAACGGCTCATTATTGGCAGGCCCGGAATTCACGAAATCTCCGTCGTCTAGCTACTCGTATTCTGCTTCTCCCGGCGAGGATGTCTCAGGAACACGGACAAAGCGTCCTGGTCCTGATATGAAACAAGAGAGGATATCAGGGATCAGGACTCTTGTCAATCTGCGATGTTACCGGGGAACCTCTCAGGCATTTTTGGAAGTGAAAGGTCTCCTTAGGTAATCTCTAGAGACATCCCGATACATAGCAATGATGTTCTTTTTGGGCCTATTGCTCGGGCCTTCGGGCATCAGATCACATTGCCTTCTGTCTCCTAGTCATCTCTCACTTTAGCACTCCTTATCTCTGATACTGACTCCATGCTTACGATATGGAATATCAGGGTACTGTTGTCTCACTTTAAAGGGCTTCAACTATGGTCTCAGAGCTCTGATTGTCAACAGGCAGGCACAAAGACCTCGCGGATTACCTGATGACCCAACCAAGCGGTTGCCCTAGCTGAGACTGAAACCACCTGATGCTCACCCTGCATTCAAATATCTTGCTCAGGGAGGGTGAATACAAGGATCTAGGTCTGGATATCAGAGTTGGTTGGTCTCCAAGATGCCAATTAGGTTATGGAAGTATTCCTCTTGTGCTCATAATATGTGCTCACGTGATGGGAATATCCTAGAAATTTTCCGATCTAGGCCCTTTCAATCTTTTCATTAGTGTTAACATTACTTATCCGTAGATCAAAACGCATATTTAAATGGAAACATATCTCGAAACAATCACTGCATGTGTAAAGTTCTAACGGTCTAGAAGCATTAAGCCGTCTTCGATTCTATATACAATGTGGAGAAAACCAAGAACTCCCCAATAATTTTATCACAACCATGCTGATCTTACCCAACCTTTTATTGTGTGAACATCCGAACGCCTCGCAAATGCGCCACATACCCATTACCTGAAGACTCCGTAACTTTCGCTTCAAGCTTACGTCAGAAAACCACGCGGAAATAATTACCGCATCACTCATTCTGCCACGCGGTCTTCAAGCCAGCCGCCATTCCATTACTTCGTGTACAGTTTCAGCTCTGACAAGATACGCTTTCCCTGCACCCTCCCTCTGCTCTCTTTCTTCCACGTGAAGTCGGTCAATATCAACATTGATGATGTCCAAGAGGAAAGACCACGGTTGGAGACTTGGAGACACCCCGCTGATGGAGAATGGTTGTTGGTGAGGTAGCGATCGCTTATCTCCACTGCTCTTTTCTATGCATTGCTGCGGCCTAAACTCGGGATCACACCACTCCATGCTGTAGACGTAAAGCGCACCGCCGTTGGAGAAGCTGTACGAGTGGCCTGCCCCTGGCTCAAAAACAACCAAAAGTTTTCCGTCGGGCGATATTGCTGTCATGGGGTGTGTCGATGTGACGTAGGGCATGTTAACTGGATTCCAGCGATCTTTGGCCACTTCGCGATTTCGTGCAACCACCATCGCATCGCTGATTGAGAGACTCAAGATCTTTTCTTGAGGAATTGGCTCGAAGAAGCTGGCCCAACGATCTGATATCCGGTCAGTTCGCGATGGCAGCTGCCTCCATATCATGACCTTATTGTCGATGCTAGAAACAAAGGCGATGCAGTAGCTGTTGGTGCCTGTATTTTGAAGTGCTGCGACAAAGAATCTCCCAGGTATATCGATCCAACCCTCACAGACTGACTCTGGGAGTAACTGCACCGCCTGGAAAGCAGTTTTGTTATCGTCGCAGAACAAAACAGCAAGTGCCACAGAGTCAAGATATATGTTGTTAATGTTCTCTTTCCAATACTCAAGACTTTCCCCATCAATTGAACAGTTGCGACTAGAACCCCATGTTGGAGGGGGCTTGCCCAGGTAGCGCACACGTGTTTGTCGATTTGCATTTGGCTCCTTTCCGATTACGACACGAAGCAGAGTGTCGTTTTCGACAAACTCCAGAGACTCGACCACACCCTTTGCTTCCTCGTATCCAGTGATTCCGGGTGCGAGAGTGACAGTCTCATTATCTCCAACTACACCTTCTGCAGGAGAATCTAAGGTCTCTGGGTTTTGAAGGTCATAGATGTGGATAGATTTGCCCAAGCCTACTGCGATGAGATTGCCATGGCGCGAAAGGGCGATATGGTATTTGGCGTAATGCTGGCCCATAGTCATCCAGTTCATCATTCCGTCTGCCATTGCGCGACTCATGGACGTCCAGAGGGGATAGAGAGACCGGGCAAGACCGAATTCGAGCTCGTGGGTCTCGTTATTAATGTTGTATACCACAACCCTTGATCCATGCATCGCTGCGAGCTTCGATCGATCACCCGACACAGCAACAATCGTGGAAAATGTACATTTTGGTGGACGCTTCTGGTCTGTGACTGTCTTTTCGATGTGGCTTCGTCTATCCAGTAGATTGAGATGCGCAATCTGATTGAAGAGTGTGTTCCAGTCGCCCTCCGTCATGTTCTCCACCGGTGGTAGCGGAGTTGGCGTCCTTTTGATCGCCTCTTGAAGCATGAAGGAACTAGATGCAGCATTTTTCCAAGAACTGCATGCGAGACGTGCGGAATGGTAAGCTTCCGGCTCCGCGGAGAGAAGTATTGATTGAATAATCTCAACCGGCAGAGTTACCGCTGCCATAATAATATGGAGTGATGTCCTTTTCTCCTAAATGAAGAGAAAGAGTGTTGTATATGCAAAAATGATTATATAGTGGATAATTGGTAGATCCGAATATGTTGATGGTTGTAGCAATCTAATTGGCGGATATGCGTTCTAATAACCCACTGCGTAATCGATTAGGTAAATAGAAGTAAGAAGGATCATAGAGGGATTATAGATCAAAATGCAAGATAGAGGAAGAAATAAAATTGACAGCATAAAGAGTGGCGCTTCCACGTCATATATTGGTGAGAGGATTATGGCTCACCGTTATCAAAATCAGCCCGTTCTTTCCCGAGCAGGGACTCAGGGGAACAACAAAGCCGCTGATGATTCCCTGTCCCAGTCGCATGTCAGCCCCAGCGTCGGGACTAACTCGCGGGCTCCATCGCTCTAAAAAGTCTAATGGCTAATTTGACTACTCATACGAAGTCTAATTATACTGTGATACGGTGAGGTTACCCGATCCTGTCTTCGTTGGACACCTGCTGTGCTGCATGGCCTCCCTCTCCATCACGCAGCTGGATCATGGGACAAAGCGCCATATCATTACTCTGCATTCTAACCACCCCAGCTGCGCGAACGAGGTCCTCATTTTGTCTCGATGGAATAATTTGAGGGTGGTCGTCGGGCGACACCAGATTATTCTTCGGATTCTTACTTGAAGTTAAAGCCACTAGTCGCCACCGGGATCTAGAGGATTTTCGTGGACCCAGCCGTGAGATAAAATCCAGACCGACGCACGTCGAGTCATCGCCGGAAATGGAAGTATGTAATAATACAGGGTTCCCGTTTCAGAGCAGCTGGGCGGTCGGGAAAATTACTGATCTGGATGGTGGAGCTGGGAAATTGATTGAACAAAAGTCCATGACTCCATGAAGGGCTTGCAGTTAACATTTTCATTATAGATGTAAGCCCTAGCCAACGAGGTCTGACTCAGAAACCTAGAATTCATAAAAGATACAAATGCATCCTGAATCATGAAGATCCTCGATGCTGTCGGTCACGTTCACGGACCGAACGGCACGCTTTGACATGGTTTTTTATCCAGACCGTTGTTGTTCTTGTCCCGAGCGCCATGGATACTAACATAATACATGACGATCGCGACATAATCTTGAATCGAAGGGGAAGAAATATCCGCATCGTCGAAAAGCCAGAGAAGATGCGATAGCCCTCGAAACAGTCGTATTATTTATTTTGTTGATAAGATTAATCTACAACTTGTCAAGTAATAATGTGCTTTCCAGCGTGAGGTCGGGATGGGTAGCGGTGTCGTCTAGCCTGTCATGTTCGGGCCGTGGTGAGTCGAGGCCGGCAGCCGTAGTCCGTTACGGAATCAGCTCGGAGAAGAGTCACCCAATACTTGTCCTGCCACACTTGCCTTTTCTCGGGCCCACTGCACAACAGTCTACTCGCCATAGTATTATTGTTAGTGAAAATTACTCGTTATTAGCTCCATTGTGTGTCCTGCAGGATACTCTAATCTCACAGGGATAATTTCCGGGTTGTTAAGTGACGCTTGTCGAGATAACGGATGGGTCAGGTGAAGCTGCGTGGAATCGAACAATGATGTATTAAGATTACCACTGATTAAAAACCTTTTCTGAGTCGCACCCTGTGTTTCAAAACAAAAATGGTCTCTCCCCCCTGACATTGGCAATAGAATAAATAAGACGTGTGTGCTACATGCGTTGGCACCTCTCTGTTTGCTTACTCCTTGATCACTCCTTAATACTCAGCGGCCTCAGTCATGACCATTGGGTCCTTGAGGTCTCGTCTCTATACTACTGACCGGCTCCGTTCTTCCGGACAAAATACGTTGCATCTGAAACAAAAGCCCACTTCATGGCTGATAAGCTGATCGTCGTGTTACGCTGAGGGTCAATCTTGCCCTGTTTCGATGAGGAATGTTGTAGAAGCTATGGGTCAATGTGCCATCGAGACATGTAGCTTCCCTAACGGCTTCTTCAGCTGCTTGTCATATCGTTATCTATTGAACTCTAACATGCTATTAACAGTCTAGAAGCCTTTTTTTTTCCCTGTTTGATTGACACTAATACCTAACCTCTCCTTCCATCTTTCAGGGGGGCCATAGAGATGTCCTGGACATCACTCATTCAAAAACCTTGCCGACTCGAGGGTCCAACAACTTTCACGAAACATCTACCAGTTGAGCCAAAAGGACGAAGACCTATCCCTGGGCGGTGAGTGTGATACCACTTTTCTGAACTGGAATCCGATCTCCGACCGAGATGCATCGAACCTACATGTGCTAGCTCATTGAAAATGGGCCGAAAACCGATCGGATCCGATCTCTTACCCGTAAAGTTACCAGCATCGTGGCCGTTTTTCTGTTACTAGGCATGCCGACTAGGATCGTCGACCCACTACGGAACAAGCCTCTCGTGCAGTTGTGCAACCAGCATATATGTACAATTCTTCGGTCGCGGTTGAATTTCGGTTCCGCTCCTTCTTATGTTTCACAAGAAACACAGATAAGACATGTCGTCTGTATCTATAACAAGATAGATCTGCAAGATGTAGGGATTCCTATCCTTATCAACCTGCACATCAACCAGTTCGGCGACCCGTTGAAGGAGAGAACATGAGTGATACAAGCATAACGACAAAGAGAAGCTTCTCGTGCATATGTCCCATGTCTCTTGGACGCCACGCGTTGTTTTTTTACCTTGACAGCGCAGCATGCAAGCAGGATTCAAAGTTGCGAGTGTGCGCCGCGGTCTTTGTTCCGAGTTGCCGCCGTCCATGATAGCGGAGTACTCTCGGCGCAAAGTGATCGGGTGAAATCGGAAAGATCCAACGGTCTAGACGACGACAACAATCAAGCAATCCTGACCGACTTCGAGTGTTGAGTGGTTGGTGTTTCTCAAGGAAATTAATATTTATTAAGAATTTCGTATGCGCCCACGCAAGCATGTGCGAAGCTCCATCGATTTCGCCATTACAACCTCCTCCGTGATTACTGGCCTGAGCAATCTTTACAGATTTCAGTCGAAAGGCCACAGCCCTACTGGCACCTTCTGATCGCATATCGCAGCAACACACACACAAAAAAGGAAATTCTTCGACTTTCCTTGAAAATCACTACCTGAAGCGCCACATTCAGAAGCAAATAAAAATCCTGCTCAAAACAAGTTTCGAAACGAAATCGCACCACTATCAGCACCACATGATGAATTACCCCTTACAGCCCTACTTGTAAATATCCCGGATCCTTGCTTCTTTTAATTTAACTCTTAAATGATACCATCTTCGAGAATTCCCATCGTTAAAGGATAAGCATTATCTACGGGGCAGAGCACAGCAATTCAGTTCTTATCTGAACGCATCAAAAATTATGGAGTAGATTCTACGGCAATCAGAGAATCGAGATGACGGAAGCGTTTTAACAGGTCATTCCTATGCGGGGAGGGTGTAGGTGTTGGTGCTGAGGAGACAACAAATGTAATTTGGAGAAAAGATAAAAGTCAGGCTTTTCAAGCTGTCGTGATCGGAGACTATCGCATCCCATCGGGAGGGGTGCTGTACGACTATCGTTCGTACGAAAGAATTAGGATACGATAATCTCTTGAAGATTTATTTTGCTCTTAATTTATTTCTCTATGATTCTTGATTCTTGATCTCTCTGGATCTATTGAGCGGCGACACAAAAAAAACACAAGAATATATGTGGGGTGTAGTAAACCCATCCATGAAGACATAACAAGACCTAATCATATCGTCTTGAATTTCCTGGAACATGTTTTCTTCCGTCCTGGTGACCACACTCTCTCCAACTCCATAGATATGCACATAAGTGGTAAAACAAGAAAGTCTCGTAAGTAGAAAGGTGTTTGTGTTGCGGTTGATGATGTCGAGAACCTCAGATAAGGATATGTTTCTCCCTCTGATAAAGTTCTCGTACCAGCTTAAGTCCATTGAGCGCCATTGATTGCTTGGGGACTTTGCTGGGAAGGTCAACGATGGCTTGCCTCAGGAGGGCAAGGCCCACGTGACCGAAGAATCCGACAATTCTCTCTGCTGATGGCCGCAGCATCGCAGTGAGGATGATGAGATGTGTTTCCTGGATCTCCTCCGGTGGGATAGTGAGGATCTTGTGCATGGTAAACCAGAACATGGTATTAGGGAAGGGGTTTTTGCGAGCGGTCTTTCCAAAATTTCGTAGCGTCAAGGCCGCAAAGCCAGCGCCTAGACCGGTCATGCGGTCTGTGTGTCCTTGTTCGTCGATAAAGGGTCCTCCAGCCTCCTGGCGCCACCAGCCGATTGCAATCTTCCCAGCAGCGGTCTTCTCGTCACCGTAGAATCCCCAGAGAGCAGGGCAGACCACGCGGTACTTAGCCCAGAGGATGTCCACCATCGCACATCCCTTATAGACAAAAGCTTCCATGGAGAAGATCTGAGCAGCGACAATACCGATCGGTTCGGCATATTTGGGGCTGATGCCTGCCTCGGTGACTAGGGACGAAATCAAGCTCTTGGAGAGGATATTGAACATGTAAATAAGTAGCGCGGGCACCTTGTTGTCTTCGGCGTTGGCAATGTGCTCTGGCGGGAATGCGAAAAATTGACGAACATCAACGGAGGGTTCTGATATGGATGCTGCCTTTTCGAACGTGGTTCGGATCTCTTGAATCTGGAAACAAGTCAGCGATCATCTAAGAACGGTATATACTTCAAACACATACCTGTGTACGGTTGGCGCCTTTGCCTTCTCGCAGCTGACCGACACACTTCTTGATCGTGCGGCGCATGTCTCCCATGTTCTGCTTGACCGTCGGATTGCTCTTCGCCTCATCCCGGAGCCATTTTCGGAATTTCTTCAGATGCTGATGAAGTTCCAAATACCGGATATGCACATTGACCTCCTCTTGGCTTTGACGAGTTGCACCCAGCTTCTTCAGCCGTTCGAGCTGGCCCTGCTGTTCAGCTTCAGCCCGTTGTCGAGCAGCTGCCTCCTCGGCCTTGCGCCGTTCCGCTTCCTGCTTCTTTTTCTCTTCCTCTAACCGTTCACGCTCCTTGCGTTGTTTCTCTTCCTCTGCTGCTTTTCTTGCCTTTTCGGCCTCTTCAGCCTTCTTCCGTTCTTCTTCTTCCCGTGCTCGTCGCTCTGCTTCCAGTCGAGCCGCTTCCTCCTGTTCATGACGCAGTGTCTCCGCCTTCTCACGTTCAATCCGTTCCTTTTCCTTCCGGGCCTCCTCCTCTTGGCGTAGTCGTTCTTCCTCAACTTGCCTGAAATAGTCCTGCAGGGTATCTTCCGCTTCATGCCGTACTTGATCGTGGAAAGCCGCTACCGCATCGAGAGCTGCGTCATCTTTCTTTTTCCGTTCCTGGTCGATAAGGTCGAGACTCTCGTAGAAAGAACGACGCTCGTACGCCTTAACTTTCTTCATCTCAACGCTGTGGATTCGGATTTGCTCGAGATCCCTGACAAGCTCAAACATGAGCTGTCTGGACGGGCTGTCCGGCATCCGGGACGGGGACGTGTAGGTATCGACTTTGTTCCTGGCCATCTTGAACTCGGTGAGCGTGCCTGCCGCTCAATTAACCTAAGATAGTCGATCGCGAGAAATGGTCGTGATCTTATACCGCCGGTTCTTGTGCAGAGAAGTAACGGAGGCGGAAGGGGGAACACAAAGAGCCCATGGGCCCCTAATGAACGAGGCGTAGTACAATGGCTGCTAGGTGCTCGGGAAAAGAATTATGTCGAATGGTTGCTATTATTCCGTGAATGACAATAGGCTGATTTTTGATTTTCTTTTGACTCTTTCTGGGAATGGCACCACACCCTAACAATAACTGGAGACAGTGAATATATCCAGACAAGACCAATTGAAGTAAGGTTGGCGTAATCCCTCCTCCCACTTGGGTTTAATATAGAGAACGACGCTGTTCAGTTAGGGATGTAGCAAACACCCCGTCCGGTCGTTGGGGCCGTAGGAAATGTCCGAAAAAAAAAAAAACAGAGAATGGAGCCCAATCGCGCTCACCACGGTGTCGCGATGGTTTGTCGAAACCAACCACAGAGCTAGCTAAACGAGAGTTTCTGGGGAGGTTTCCTTTCCTGATGCAAAAAGAAGACATTAGCAACTTGATCCATCAGCCGTACCACGACTTTTCCCCCGACGGGACACCCGTTCAGGGACGACTCGTGGCTACGGAGGGAGAACGCAGAGACAGGAACGCGAGCACATACCACCGCGCGACTCAATTCCCTCCAGGATACAGTAGCGACAACGCACGACACCCGCTCAATTGGAAGTCATCCACCAGACTGGCGGAGTTGGAAGATCTTTGGCGCGACCCAAGCTTGGGAAGCGTGCTCCACGTCGAAGGAAGCTAGGCGTGAATCGCGGACGCCGATCGCCGATGGTGCCAGCTGTGTGGTCTCGCGTCAAAAGAATGGTCCCCCTAATCCGTTTTGGTGAGCTCTGCGGCTTGCATCATGGAGCGTCACGGCCACTATTGTCTTTCTTTTCTCTCCACGCGTACCCGGTTTCACGATGCTCTTGGCGCCCTGTTTCGATGCGAATGAGGTTTCGAGCGGCGATTGCGAGAAAGCCTCCAGGCTGAATAATGATGGCGATTGGGGACCGCAGCCTGAGAGAGACGAGAGAGGGATCATCGAGGGGGAGTCGAATGAACGACCGTTGGGAGAGACTGGGCGGGTCAAGAGTCGCCCCCGGAGAGCTCTGGGCCTGCGCCCGCGACGTCCGCCCGCTCCGTCGCACCACGACGCTGAGGCCCTAACGCTCCCCTAGAGCCCTCTAGAGCGCTTAGAAGCCCGTCAACAGGCCCTTAGACTGGCCCCCCGGGTGCAGCCGCTGTGCCCGCCCGCCAGAACAGAACACTCTCACGGGCTTCATCACATCACGGCGACGAAACGACTGGTACGGAGACGACGCAGAGAAAGAAAGAGAGCGCAATCGAAGCTGGGAATAGTCCTTTACGGCAGCATCAGACCATGCGCAACACCTCCAAGCAAATCCAGCAACGATCCCTCGCGGGAGCTCCCACGGACGTAGGATCAATAAGGTGCCAAGGCCCAACATGATCTCCAGATCGATATGGCGTAGCTCGTTCTCCAGCGGAGCCACAGCGTTCACCGTCGGTTCGCTGGTCTGTCGTCTACTCGACGTATTCCTAGGACGAGACTCCCCACACCCTTTCTGTTTCTCCCCCATCCTCATCCATCTCCAATCCACCACATCCCATCCGTCTCTCTTCCCTTGTTCTCCCACCTTTCCCTCTTCTTACCTCCCTCCCACCAACTCCTCCTTCTCCGCCATCGTTCCTTCATCATCTATCATCTTTCTTTGTCGTTCTCTCTGCCGGGACAACGCAACATCTCCAAAACTGCCCACCCCTTATTAGCTCCCGCCTCCTCGATCCCCCGGACGGGCTTCCCCCCCGTCCTGGAAAAAAGGCCACCCAACAAACAGCTCCTTCACTGGGCCTGAGGATTCCTCTTCTGGTCGACGGAAACCCGCGCTCTCTGTGCAATTGTGAATCGCTCCTCCAGGGTCTCCCTTTCCTGAAGCTCGTGGTTTTGCGGTGGTATTTTGCGTCCTCTTTGGTGACGGCTCCATCCGCTTACTCGGTCCTTCCCATCGATCAAGCTTCATCCCCTCTTTCCCCCCCAAAACTCGATCTTGCCTCCCCTTCCAGTGGCAGGCGAGAGTCCGGTCGAACAAAACAACAAATCTTCCCACCGCTTCGACAAGCGCTTGAGCTTTGTTCCTCCCGTCAACATCCCACCAGCAGCTGTTGACTGTCTGCAAATCGTCATTTCGTGTGCGTTCCGGCCTACATTTGTTTAAAGACGTCATCCCGAGATTCTTTTGAAGAGTTCGGACCATCCTTTGGATGTAAGTACAACCACCCCTCTTTCCTCCCCTGATCTAGACCGTTGGTTATCATCATCGTCATCACCCAATGGTGTTGATGGCGGGGGAATCTCTGATCATGGTGTGTAACGGGATCGCTGACCGTGGGGGAAATCTCTAGATCAGCCATCGTCATCGTTCCACAAGCTACACAGCAGGGCAGCTCTCCGTCGGTTTCCGGCTGGAGAATCCCGTTGCGGGGTGTCATCGGTCCTTTGTCAATCGATTCGCTTGACGGGGACGACGTTCTGCATCGCGCGGACTATATATTGGTCAAGAAAAGATAAGTCATATCTTACTCGGACGACATGGAGCAGCAGGGTCAATCCGGGGTGCCCGGCCCCGCTGGCCGTCGCCTCCATATAGCTCACAGGAGAAGTCCTTCTGAGCTGACTCCACTCATGAGTATGTACAAACAATTACATCCGTTTCGGGGACTATGTTTACCGGCTGACCATCTGCCCAGTGGAGCAACTAGCTATACAACAACAGATTGAGCTGCTTCAGCAGCAACAGCAGCAGATTGCAGCTACACACCAACAATATGTTAACATGGGTCTTTTACAACCCCAGCAGCCGCTGGGACAGCTTCCGGCCTACTCCACTGCCATGCAGGGCGGAGCATCGATGGCAGGGGTCGCCCCTCACGTCAACGCTTTCCAATTCCCGCAGATGGGTCAGCAGCAACTGGGAGTTCCGATGAATGCCCCCAGTCAACCGTCATCGCACAGGCGTAACCAGTCCGCGCTGCCAGGTCTCGGCATGGGTCCTCCGCCGGCTCCTTCTTCGGGTGCTTCGGGATACGGAGATTTCAACCAGGGCAACCAAAATCGTGAGAATGGCCACGGCCGCGGTCGTGGTGGCCCTCCCGGCGGTGGTCATCAACGTCGGCATTCCCTTGCTCTGCCGGAAGCCAAGAAGGCTGCGGAGCTCGCTCAGCAGAAGAGAACCACCTCCGGTTTCCAGTTCCCTATTCCTGGTTCTAGTGGAGGTAATGGCTCTACAGAAGGTACTTCAGGTTCGGATGAGAAATCCACTTCCAGTACGAGCCAGCCGTCACAGGGTCTGGGTCTGCAACGGGCTGGTAACATTCGTGTAGGATCCCACGGTCGAAGCCAGTCGATGGCCGTTGGCGGTCGCGGCGCTGCTCGTGGTGCGGGTGGTTTCCAGTTCCCAGCACCAAGTGACGGCGGCCAGTCAGATAACCGACGAAGTCAACCCGGCCACGCACGCACATCGTCTCGCAACTTCGATGGTAACTGGCGTCAGCCCAACAACCAGAACCAGGGACAGGATCAGCAAAAGACACAGACCGGTGGCTATGGTCAGCAGCAAGGAAACAACGGCTTCCAACCCGGCCACCGTGTACGCGGATCGATGAATCAGTCAATTGGTTCGATTGGCTCATTCCAGTTCCCTGGTCAACCACAACTCATCCAGCTGCCCCAGGGCCAGGTTGTCATGGCTCCCCCTCAAATGTTTGCTGGCCAGCAACTCAACCCTCTGCAGATCGCCCAACTCCAGGCTATGCAGCAGAATGGGCAACTGAATGGACAAGCTCTTGGCCTGCAGGCCAGCCAGCATGCTCCACAGCAGCTCTCCGCTCAGCAACAGCAGCAGCGGAAGACGCTCTTCACTCCTTACTTGCCTCAGGCAAACTTGCCCGCGCTCTTGAGCAACGGCCAGCTCGTTGCCGGTATTCTACGTGTTAACAAGAAGAACCGTTCCGATGCTTACGTAACCACGTCTGACCTTGATGCCGATATCTTCATTTGCGGAAGCAAGGACCGGAACCGTGCCCTGGAGGGCGACTATGTCGCCATCGAACTCCTTGATGTGGACGAGGTTTGGAGCCAGAAGCGAGAGAAGGAAGAGAAGAAGAAGCGCAAGGATATCACGGATACCAGGGTTGGCGGTGTCGGAAACGATAAGCTCTCAAGATCCGATTCGAATGGAGACGGCCAACAGGTGGGTCCCGACGGCAGTATCCGTCGTCGGGGCAGTCTTCGCCAGCGTCCAACCCAGAAGAAGAACGACGATGTTGAGGTCGAGGGTCAAAGTCTGCTCCTGGTGGAGGAAGATGAAATCAGTGATGAGCAGAAGCCTCTGTATGCAGGTCACGTGGTTGCGGTCATTGAACGTGTCGCAGGCCAAATGTTCTCTGGAACGCTTGGTCTGCTTCGTCCTAGCAGCCAAGCTACCAAGGAGAAGCAGGAAGCTGAACGTGCTGCACGGGATGGTGGTCACAACCGTGGCCAGCAGGACCGCCAGCAGGATAAACCCAAGATTGTCTGGTTCAAGCCGACAGACAAGCGTGTGCCCCTGATTGCTATCCCAACAGAACAGGCCCCACGAGACTTTGTCGAAAAGCATCAAGACTACGCCAACCGCATCTTTGTGGCATGCATTAAGAGGTGGCCCATTACTTCTCTTCATCCTTTCGGCACTCTCGTTGAGCAGCTTGGAGAGATGGGCGATCTGAAGGTCGAGACCGATGCTCTCCTGAGAGACAACAACTTTGGATCTGACGAGTTCTCCGAAGCTGTTCTTAAGAATGTCGGCTTCGAGGATTGGTCTGTGGCCAGTGAAGGAGAGGCTCTGCTTTCTTCTCGTCGTGATTTCCGCGATGAGACCACCTTCACCATTGACCCCAACGGTGCCAAGGAGCTCGATGATGCTATCCACATCAAGAAGCTCGCGGATGGCAAGCTGGAGGTCGGTATTCACGTTGCTGACATTGCTCATTTCGTCAAGGCCAATTCTCTAGTTGACAGGGAGGCAAAGAAGAGAGGCACTGGCGTGTATCTGATGACCCGTCTCGTAAACATGCTGCCGCCCCGAATCTCAACCGAGCTTTGCTCCCTTCTTCCTGGCGAGGAGCGCTTGACCGTCAGTGTCGTGTTCCGAGTCAACCCTAACACTGGCATTGTGGAAGATGACGCTTGGATCGGTAAGAGTGTGATCAAGAGCGCGGGCAAGCTCACATACGACGATGTGGATGCGATCATTTCTGGAAAGTCTGAGATTCCTGTCGAGGGAGTGACTGTCGATGACGTTCGATCTTTACATGTAAGCTCTCCCTGCAGTGCTATCAAAACTAGTTGCTAACAAGTAATCCTCAGGCCATCGCGACTAAGTTCCGGGAAGCCAGGTTTGGTAACCGAGTTTCTAACCCACCATCCCTTCGCCTCTTGTACCAGCTTGACGACGAGAATGTGCCAGTGGAACACAATATCTTTGACTCTTCGTCAGCGCACGAGCTCATCGAAGAGCTCAGCCACAAGGCGAACTCGTTCGTTGCGCGCAAGCTATTGACGGCCATGCCTGAAAAGGCTTTCCTTCGCCGCCAGACCTCTCCAAACGCTCGCCGTCTCCAGACCTTTGTAGACAGGATGAACAAGCTCGGCTACAACATCGATCCTACGAGCAGTGGAAGTCTGCAGGCGAGCCTGTTCAAGGTTGAAGACGCGGATCTGCGCAAGGTAAAGAGCTAGATAATCTACATTTGGGTTTCACCTGATAGGCTAACTTTAAAATAGGGTATGGAAACACTTCTTATCAAATCTATGCAACGTGCGAGATACTACGTTGCCGCCAATGTACCCGACGACCAGCGCCAGCACTATTCTCTCAACCTGCCACTGTACACCCATTTCACTAACCCATCTCGACGCTATGCGGACATCATTGTCCACCGTCAGCTAGAAGCGATCCTGTCTGATGGCGCGATTGAGTTTTCTGATGACGTCGAGACGCTTGCTAAGACAGCTGAGCAATGCAATAACAAGAAAGACTCTGCTCACAACGCCCAAGAACAGAGCGTGCATATCGAATCCTGCCGTATCATGGATAAGAAGAAACAGGAGATCGGTGGTGAACTCATTAGCGAGGGTATTGTTCTGTGTGTGTACGAGTCGGCTTTTGACGTTCTCATTCCCGAGTACGGTTTTGAGAAACGTGTCCATTGTGATCAGCTGCCGTTGAAGAAGGCCGAATACCGCAAGGAGGAGCGTGTTCTCGAACTCTATTGGGAGAAGGGTGTCCCGTCTTCTGCTTACATCCCTGAAGACGAGCGCCCCAAGACGACCAACTCTCGTGCCGCTCACGCTGCGGCTGCAGCACGCGAAGCCGAGGCAGCCCGGGAGCGTGCAAGAGAAAGGGAGGAGGCTCAGCGGAAGCAGACTGAGACTGGAACAATGTCCACTGACGATGTTGATGCCCTCTTCGATGATGACGATGATGTCGATGAGATCACCGAGATGGCGGCTGGTGTCTCCTTAAACTCGCCCGCCGACCGGTCTACCCAGAGTATGCCGCCATCGCCTACTCGTAACGGCCATCTGGAGCAGGCACCTCACCGTACCCGCTCTGACCCCAAGATTGCCACAAGCACGGCTGATGCTCCGGAAGCCAAATTGACGAACAAGGAGAAGTACCTCAAGCTCTTCAAGCTGAGAGAGGAGGATGGAGAGTACATCCAAGATGTCACCGAGATGACTCGAGTCCCCATCATTCTCAAGACCGACCTGAGCAAGAGCCCTCCGTATGTAACACCGTTCATAAAGATCTCTCTTTAGTCAAGATGCTAACAATAATTCTCTAGATGTCTGACCATTCGGTCCGTGAACCCTTATGCTCTGTGAAACATGAGCAACTGAGGTTTTCTCTGCTCAGTGACGTGAATTCTCGCGTCTTTTGTGGTACAAGGCCAACTCGCATGCCTCGTCGCTGTTGGTCTGGTCTTGCCAGTACAGTTGAGGTTTGGCTGGATCAGGCACAATAGTATCTGATACTCTTAATCCATGTGATCGCACGCGATCATGGCTCTCTTTTCTCTGTGACTACATTGCTTTTTAAATAGTTTAGCCCTTTTTTGCTTTAGCCTCTCAATTATTTCCGGTGATATTGGTTTGTTTATCCTTACACATACTTCTGGTATCAACGGATCGGTTAGACGATCTGAAGGGCCGGCTATTTGTTAATCCTCTATATGTCCACAATGTTGTACTGATGGCAAAAAAAGTACTTAGAAGCATTGCATCGTCGCTTCTCGTGGAACGGGAAATAGGCCGGACATGGAGGAGATGCGCAGAGCGCTCATAAAGGGAACAAACAATCAAGTGGACGGAGAACGACGTCGCTAGTTACGTGCGATGAAGACTAGCCGACGAAAGAATGCTTATTCCAATGGACAGAATCCGTTGTGTTAGATATCTGCATCTCTTAAAACGAGTTTGGGAGTCTGACTAAGGATTGTCATTAATATCATCTCCGTCTCTTGAATGTTTTGATGGGCAGTGTCCTTAGTAGTCACATCCCTAATGCGATCAGACTGATGGGAATAGGATAACGAGACCAAGCTGAAGAAAATTGATACATCGTCCATTACCTCTGTTGGGCTCGTGAGCATTTCCCAGGCAATCGTAACTGATCGCCTCCTGAGTATCTATCTAGATTCCAGCCTAAAATAATACCTTCTCACGGGATGTTGATTATTTCTATTGTTTCTTGTCTTATATTGCAGCTACGAATAGGGGCAGATGTACAAAATAAAAATTAACTTAGTCTACAATACAAAAGATGGAAGGCGTTTCTGTTGCATAAATAATAGTATTCGTAGCGTCGTGTCAGTCATTGTCTAATGATGATTGTGTCTAGGAAAATAAAAGGGAAAATGAACCGTCGTGGCGTATGCATGTTGTACCCATTTGCCTCCGAGCGCCTATTCCTTGAGTCCATCCGTGATTTGACCTGACCTGATTCCTGACCTGTTCTGTCTGTCCTGTCCCAACCCTATCCTATCCGCCTTAACCTGCATTTCCGTTCCGCCAACCCGAGTATTAGTAGTGTGAATAAAAAGAACGAAATCAAATGCCGTAATGATAGTATGATCGGAAGACGCCAAAGCGCCGTTCGCCGCATCCAAGCTGATTCTGGTTGATCGATCGATCGATCGATCAATCCAATTGCAACGCTTGTGCCTCCAGAGAATGCCGTGACCAAGGATGCAGTGCGAGTATTAAGATGCGCATAATACACAAGCGAGAAAGAGACAAGATACCTCCCAATGCCAGAATAGAAGAAAATGTGTGCAAAGGATTGTCATAGTCTGCGAATACCCACTCTAGGCTTAGGCTTTCCCGCAGCTGCAGAGACTTTGCGATTGCCAGCAGCAGGCTTCGAAACTTTCGAAGGATGAAGTAATGTGGAAGGCATCGATGCTGAGGGCATAGAACCCGCAGGTCCGGTCACCACTCTTTTCATCGACATGGCTTTTTCCTTCGACCCCACAGCAGACCCATAGTTCTCCTTGCCCTCGCCGCTATTACGACGTGGAATGCGCAAGGAGCCATTCAAGTCCTCATAGATCTGTTGCCTCCCAGAACCCGAAAAGTCCATTGCACCTTGTGCGTGACTGCCGCTGTCATCAGTCCACATGCAGCTGGGTGCGTTGGTGCCTCTTTCTAATTCAGCTAGTTTCGATGGTTTCCTCAGTAATATAGGACGCTGGCTTCCCTCCGTTGCTATGTTAGCAGCAATGTTTTTTTCTGAAGCCGTCATCCCATCGAATTCGTCCTCCCCTGCGTCCACCATGACCATGTCTGGGTCAGTCCATGTGGCTAGGACAGAAAGCGGCCGCTTATTCTTCCTGGGGCTTGGTGGGGCAATGGCCACTGGAGATGGGGATAATGAGGGATCATTCTCTTTCGAAGCACTGGCTGGATCATCGTCTTCATCTTCAGAAATATCCATATTTCCATCCTGCTCTTCAGATCTCGCCTCACTCAAACCATTTTTCTCGGGCTGAAGCCTTGTTGGTTCTGCTGACTGAACACCTTCGTCCTGCTCCTTTTGCATTTTCTTCTTCATAACAACTTTGTGTGTAGCGGAGGTTTTTCGGACCCCAATCGAGCGGGTCTCGTCTTCCTCACGAATAGTTATGCCTGCATCTTCTCCTCTTTGTTTTGCTGCGGTGACCGCCTCTTTCATATCAGCTGGGACAGGAGCATGGATGGAGGTCATAAGCTTCGCCTGACGGGCGAAACTCTCATAGTCTTCTTGCAGCAGGGCACCAGCTGCAGAATTCAGCGCGGAATCGGGATTTGGATAGATGAGAAGGCACGAAATTGTCTATGCATGAAGAAAATTCTCATTAGTCTTTCCATTCGGTCTTGCAATAACTGCTTGAAGGCGCAAGACTCCACTTACAACCAATACATCTCTCAATGTCAAGGTAGGTTTCCAGTCTCTTTTCAGGGTATCAACACAAACAGATCCTGTAGCTTCGTCGACATTGGGATGCCATATGCGAGTCTTGAAAGACGCTTTTGGTGGACTTTTCGGATAATCCTCGGGCACCTTCAGATGAAGCCGCCATAAACCTTGTGAATAAGGTGTGCCTTGGGGTCCAGCTAACAGGATGGTGAGCTGTGTCAGATCATCAGACGACGATGATTGCGCATTCATCGGTAGGAATAGGTAGTTCGGGGGGAGCTCTTGGTTGTGAAGGCCGGCATGATCGGCGGCAAGCCGTCGAAAACCAGAGACCTGTAAGAGTAAAGTCAGCTACGGCGCATAAATGGAAAGGCATCGTCTTAATATTCCGGAAGAGAAATATAGGACTATTAATTGCGACTCGATGCGATTTCAAAAGTGCTACCCACCATTGTGAGGGTCAAGGGTCACTGCCGGAGACTCGATCTTTAAAAAGAACGAAGTATGTGAACCGCAATGACGCAAGATGCGATCGCACCGACCAACCTGTTGACTGAAGCGCCTCCTCCAAATACCAAGAAGTAGAAGGAAAGAAAGAGTGAAGAGAAAATGGATTGAGAGAGAAAAGAAAATTGTATGGTCGTGGGATGTTAAAGAGAAGACTGAGCTGTGAATGTCGCAAATGCTGCTTGCTGTGGGTTGCCGGGGCTGGTGTTGTTTTGGTGGTTGACGTGACTGCCTCAGGCTGGGGGACGCTAGTCCTAATAAGGTTATATCAACAACGCGTTCCAGGTCACAAATCAGGTGATAACCGCGTCTTGGACGCGTCTCTACCCCGCCCGAGATATGATCAGACGACAATATGACAAGTTCACTGGGGGCGTGCATGGATGGGTCTCAAGAAGAAATAACTCAATTGGTAATATATCCTATCATTTTTACTGGCCCATCATCTTTCAGGCTGCAGACCAATGCAGAAGGGCCACTTTGTACCCAAGCTATTGAGTGGTTTTCAACCCTCTCACTGGCAGCCACATGGGAAACTATGACATGGCGGCTCTCTTTTCGTTATATTGCATCCGTCTATTGTTTAGTCTGTGCGGAACGAGTTTGTCGACTGGAAAGAGGCCTTTCCTCTGTGAACCTGTCAAAGGGAATATTCTTTGCTCATAACTTTTTTTTTTTTTTTGAAACGCCCAGGGTGGCGGTATTAGACAACTCTGTATGTTTGAGAGAGAGAAAGAGAGAAAGAGAGAAGGTATAGAGAGCCAAAAATAATAGTAGGGCATACTTCGGAATATGAGCCTAGTTTTCCATCCATAAGACCTGCTGTGTATTCACGGCCTCTTCCAGTCAGCGACAACCAAAAACATCCATTGAACTCCTCAATGATGCTAGGTGTGGAATCCATATTGACAAACCAATTGACACCAGAGCAGAGATTTATTTACATGTCATGCAACCTAGGATAGTGCAGTATGAATTTAAACGTCCACTTTTGTCCATTGAATGCACACATAACCTCAGATACCCTATGAGATATCTTAACGATTTCCGAAGCACATATCAGAATTAAAACAGCTTGTCCAAAGCTGGCGCACCGCCGTCCAACTCATCTGCCTCTCTCCGGAGCACATCAGCTCTGAACTTGCGGAATGCATTCTCGATACGATTCTTCGATTCCAAATCCTGCGTCAGAGTCCGGTGCGCAGAGAAGGTGCCCGTAAGGAATCCAGTCTCTCCACCGAGGAATAGGCCTCCAGCACCGAAGAAGAGGTAAGTAGCGAAGTCACCCAGGGGTGTGGGTTGGAACAGTGGTGTTAGGTCAGGGAGTTTTTCTATGCAATTGCAATTGAGTTAGCATGTATACATTTCTAGGCGTGAACGACTTGTACAACCCAATGGACAAAAATAAATACTTACCAGTCCGCCCATCAGCAAACTGCACTGCGGTAGGCTTCTCCTTGGCCTTGAAGGCATCAAACATCGCTACTCTGCCCCTCCTCAGGCGGAATGCGAAGTAGGTACCGAGACCAATACCGATCAGCGAACCCAATGTTGCGTGGATAGCTATCTTCTGAGATGCCAATTGGAGCTTGTCTCGATCCGAAGGCTGGAGATCATGCTTAAAGTGCTCCTCCGCCAGAGCATCGAGCTCGTTGCGCGCACGGCGACGGTTGAAAGCGAAAGTCTCAGATGACATTGTTGTGTTGACCTTTCTTCACCTTCTGGGTAATTGCTAGAAGGTCGTTGTAGTGAGATTAGAGGGATCTGAGGGTGGTAAGAAAAGATAGGTATCAATTGGAAGAAAGTTGCTTCCGCAGAACCGAGAGGAGCTGGGCGAGAAAGGTTGATGTTCGGAAGTCAGATGGATGTGGCCGGAAAGCTCGGATGACGTCACGCTGTTCATTCCGGTTTCGTCGAGGACCATCGCACAGGTTCTCGAACTCTTGAGGTCTATTTCGAGTATAGCTCTTTATGGAATAGTGGGTTCATAAATTGAGATTGGCAATGTCACGCAATTGGTGGTTACTATCCTAATAGTATTGTTCAGAGTGGCGTTGGGGTTCTGGGTAGGTATCCGATGAATGTGTCATTCTACATGCATTTAACGGTCTCACTATTCGGGAACTTCAGTTGGAACCTGCCAGTGACGAAAATTCCTGGTGTAAAAAGGGGAGTTCATGTTGTATTGTATTATACGTTAGATACAGTATGCCTATCCAACTCAGTTCCTAGATTTCTAGAACCGCACAGTATAATTGTTGACAAATGATGAGGCTATCTCTCGGCACGTAGATCTTCTTTTGGCCGATTGTAGTTCCTCATTCCAGTTCACAGCTGCGGGAAAAAGGCGCTGCCCAGCAGAGGCCCAATCCTACTAAAATATTGGTACACGAGTCCGACCGACTCCCTCCCATACAGAATGTAGTTGTTCACTCTTCTTCAACTTCTTCAACTTCTTGCTCTCGTTTTCTCTTTTTGTCATCTGACTGCTCTGTGCTCTTACTTGCTCTAGCTTTCGCAAATAGGAAATCGAGCTTTTGCTGACCCTTCTCCTCTTTTGCAACCTTGACTTTTTCTCCTGCCAGGACGGGTGGCAAGCCCCGAATACGTCGTTGGGCATCCTGAAGAAGTTCAATCTCTCGCTCACGTTGCCCTTTCACTGTCGGAATCGACCACGAATTTGAAGACACATTCTTATGTGCAAGCTTATATTTTGATCCAGTGAGATGTGTTTCGTAGGTATTGGCGTCTATCTTCTCGACATACTGCAGGTAGGAAGCTTAATAAACTTGTATGTACTTACTAAGAAGTAGAAAAGCATCGTGAGAGCTCACCTGATGTGCAACAATAAACCAATGGTATACAGTTCCTACAGGTGCACCACTACCCTTAGGGGCGTTCCTTGCTCTTCTCTTAGTGGTTTTGAAGTCAATCTTCCACAGGTCCGGTTCCTCCTTAGTCTCTTTCCATACACCTTGATCATAATTCCAGGTATGAGATCCGCCAATGGCCATTCCGGAGTAAATCTGGCCGTTGAAGCTCTTGAGCGCATTGTAACCACCGGCGTAGAACCCTCTTTTCTTTTTCTCGGAAATAGCTTTCGTTGACTTGATATCCTCATTCTCATCCGCGTCGGGGACTTCTTCCTCATCAATCAGAGCCGGATCAACGGGCTCGATGCTATCGAAGGTTGGAGCACTACTCGCATTGCTGACGGTTTCCTCGTTCACTTCATTGTGATCTTTGGGAGGTAACGATGCCGGTGAAGGCGTCGAAGTCGATGTAGCCGCTTTTGACCTCTTGACGCGTTTAACAGGAGGCATAACTGGTTAATTGAGGATAAGGTGTTTGATGAATGTTGAGGGAAGAACATAGACTCCATAGCTCGTCTGATACTAGGTACCTAGATAAAGCTCATGACCTTTCTTGAAGTGGATGTGACGTCACCGATAAAGCTCCTCATTGTTATCGACCCTCGGATCAGGAACGGGACGTCCGACGTCGTATCCAATTGACTGGCAAGCTACAGTTGATTTATCGAATTTTAAATAAAAGGGATTTCGGCTGTATAGTACTGTTCTTAAGCTTCCCTATCTCCTACAGTCTCTTGTTATTCCCAATTTCTCACCCGATCACTCGTTCTGAGCCTGAGGCAACAAAGAAATACTTTTTCCCTAATCTGGACTGTTCAGGTGATCCAAACACTCAACAAATTCATTCTTATAGTGCACGCTTGATTTACAGTTATCTAACCTACTTGGTGTGCACTTGCCTTGTTAGCTGGCACCAGTGCAATGCTGCACGCGAATCCCTCAAAATGAACAGACCTCCTTCAGTCTAGCCTTGCATCATTTCCCCGCACACTAGGCCTTATCTGGAGCAGTCGATCATCAATAACTAAAGCAAGGAAAAAACAACCAAGCTGGAAATCTGCTCGTCTACTCTTTCTGTAAATTGGATGAATTAGGATGTCTAAATCTTTCAAATGCGACTCAAGACTATCTAGCAGGGGTCCTGACAAGTGTAGGTGATTGTCAAGGAGTGATAAATCAAAATGTTGCATTTCCTATTAAAGATCGTTTACACTTGCATGTTTACGCCGAAAATTATGCATTTTGCATCAATGGAGAAATTTTGGTGAGAAAACTCTCTTTGTGTCTCCATGGAAAGAATCAAAAGTCCCAATTACCAGGTATCCGTTCATTAACCTATTCGCAAACCAAACCGAAGGCGAGAGAGCCGCACGTTATGAATCATTATAGATCCCCAAATCGAGGGAACCGAGGATGTGGCGAATATCCACTCAAAGAGTGTCATCTGTTGGCCTATTCACCGCTTACAGGAAGGCAGCGAAGACAGCGCCAGCAAGACCCAGACTCAGACCGACAGGAGCAGCGGTGGCCATGATAGCAGCGTTAGAAGAAGAGGTCTTAGAACCGGAGGCGGTGCCAGTGCTAGAACTAGTGCTAGAACCGCTCGATGCGGTGGAGGTGCGAGTCACAGCATTGGTACTGCTAAGAGCGGTGCTGGTAGAGTTGCTCTTGACAGCAGCGCTACTAGAGCCCCGAGGGATGGGAACAGTAACAATGCTCGAGGCACCGCTGACGACAGGAACGCTGACGACAGGAACGCTCGACAGGCCGGCCGGGATCGAAGCAGCAGGAGACTGAGAGATAATAGGAGTCGGCTGGCCGGTCACAACACCCAGGGAGTTGGTCTCTGTCAGGTACTGCGTAGCAGGGTTCTACGGACACAGTCAGTATAAGATGACAATGTAGGTGAAGATTTCAAGAGGAACATACCGCAACCTGCTCAGAGGAGCTGCTTGCGGCAAGGGCAACAGCAGAGAAGATAGCAGCGAGGATCGCGGAGCGCATTTCGATGGTTGCTGATGTAGACTGCGTAAAGAGTTTATATAGATCGATTAAGGTTCGTTGATCAGAGTAACAACAGGCTTCGTGACACACGATAGTGACAGGAGTAACGATCTAATTGTATGATGAGAATTGAGAAACGAGCGTCAAGAGTCAATAGATGGACTCTTTTAAATAATATAATCTGGTTGTCTGGGGAAACGAAGGAGAAGGACGTGGCCTAAGAGGCGAAGCTTAAATAGATTGCGCCAGCTCTAATGCCCTGGGGTAGCCTACTACATCTGCCAGGTAGGCCATTTCATGCGATCCGTGTCACCGACTATTTTCGGTTTCCTGTCTCTGCCTGGATGCTTGGATTCGCCATCTTCTCAATCAGCCCATGCATGCCAAGATCTATAGGCCGACTTCCCAACTGGGTCTCCCCGCGATTCGTCCAGTATCCATCTCCACTTCGGATGGCGGCGTGCTAACTGCGTAAGCGCACAAGCCTCCATTTGCAAAACACTAAAGCAACGGGCTTTAAAGTTGTTTGCCAGTCTTTTCCTGGTTGTCAGCCTCTATGCTCTGCCGCGCGTTCAACTAGGAACTGGTCTCTTGCTGACTGAACAGGTACTACTTTCTGTTGCTCGTAGCGGCGAACCCTCATCACAAGGCACGGTTCGCCTTGCTGACGCTAGAATGCAACCGAATCGCGTACTCTGTCACCCCAGGACACGAGGACGGTCCACAAGGTACAAAAAAAAACATGGATTGCAGCGACAACAACAGTATTGTGCGAGAATAGTAGCGGTACCGTGGATCACCACGCCACATCAAGAAATATCGTACCGTGTTTGGTCTCTTACAGGACATCAACAACAAGAAGGAAATTAGCCTGATCACCTGTTGTGGCTGCCAGGGAGAGGGGTTGGGTGAATACGAATGTCTTAAACAAGAATATATCCCTGTGGGATCTCCAAATAGTGTTGCAGGGTATATACGGCCTCCTACGAATCGATTATAGACATCACCTCTCGATTCCATAATAAAGCAGTCCGCTATACTCATGCGCTCTAAGGCTGTTTCTCAACAGATGATCATTGACTGAATTCGTCTTGATCGCTGTCTGACACAATAATCCACCTCCGTTGCAGTCAGGCTTATCCACTTCCACAAGGCTAGAGACACGGGAACCTTAGCCTCCGCCATCATAGAACCGATGAAGAAATAGAACAAGGGTCGGGAGCTCACGACCAACATATTGGCCTAATTTGGTAAAAGTGTCGTTCGCATTTTCCAAGGCAAGGGCCACCGTTGTTTTTTGTTGTGCCATCAAGGCATGACAAAGGTGGGCCAAGTCAGCAGAGTGACAAAAATAGAATATGGGATGGAACATCAATATTCCATCCAACGAAATACCTGGACATGGCCAGAAATTGAAGGGCATGTCTCTGCGCCCTGCGTGGGCATTGACGCGTGGAGTCAGGTGGCGAGGAGCTTGTTTCAAACAGCCATTGGGAGGCCTTGTCCTTGAAGTCTGGGTCAGGAACAGCGGCGCTGATCCTGTCCTCTAGGAAGGGTACGACGTACTACCATCACACGGTAGCATCTATCCTGCACTTGAGAGGGGGGAACTGCACTCGGTATAACATGGCAAATTTTCGGTAGGATTTTCCAATCCGCCTGGCTACAAAATCGCTAGCGATAGCTATGCCTCTAGCGAAATCCTTGCTGCGTACGCGTGTCAGTAGCACTTTTTGATTCGCAAGAAAGCAGGAAACTAGCCTACGGTTGCCCGCAATGCCGTGATCCCAGAAGTCGGAGTATGCCACCGGCAGTCATCACAGGACATTTTAATTGCGCCATATATTAGTTTGGCTGAGTGGCCCCCTTGACGATGCCTATGAAAATCGATCTATCTGCCTTGACGAGGTCTTGGCAGTAGATTCGAGAACAAGCCGCATAATAGAAATACGTAGTATGTCAACCCATTCCCCCGCTGCATAGGGCCCACATCTAGGGCGCGACTTGACCTAGGCCGATATTTCATGCCGCCTAAGTCTAGATGGAAGTTACACATGAATGAAACGAGGTTTTATCCTTGAGCAGGGAACGATGAACAGCGCAAAGGTCCAGACTTTGTAGCTCTATTTATCCGAGACACGGTTAACTCCCGAAGAATCTTGTTTCTCCTCTCTCACTTTTGGTGCCTTGGGACAGAATAATTATTACATTTTTTATATATTCATAGCCAGAACTAGGTGTACGCGTCAGCTCTACCAATCCAATTCACTTTTAGGCAGAGTTTTGCATGATATTAGACCAACATCGTCGTAAACAACCCTAGGACATCATAGGGTAATGCTTACTATTGTATTCTCATTTGTATGTGCCATGTCGGAGCTCAGTCCCTTCCGTGGGACCCCAACGGGCACAAAGTCCAGATAAAGTTCGTTGATGGAGCAAGCCACAATCTTAACCCAGCGGGACTCAGGTCCGCAACATAATATTAATCAATTTTAATTTCCTCTCTGCTCCAGAGTTGAAGGTGAAATCTTATATAAAGGCGAGGAATTAAATTCCGGCACAGATGCAGATTGACGGAACCCGGTCCATTAAGACGAAAACACGATGATTCTCGTGTACCAGGCTACGGGAGAGATTCAACTTATCAATAATATCATGTCCATATAACATAAGGGTCACTCACTGAGGTATGTGCTCTATTTTCCGAAGAGGATTGAGATAGAGGGTGGGTGTAGCGGTTGCTAAATTTTCAATTGTCTCAGAGATTGAATATATAAAATCGACAACATAAAGATGGGCGCCCAGCTTGCATGGGGGCTTTCTCCGCTATACAACCTAGACAAATAGACCCGAGACCCTTTACTCATTTAGATATTTATTTCTCTGTACCATATATGCCTCAATGGCTTACTTGCGCTTCACATAGGAGCACGAGACGTGACCTCCTAGCCTCTCATAAACGCAATTACCACGAGAAGTTCTGTAACCTTTCACTCTACCAAATGATCGAGTGTGACTTTCTCATTATTTTGTCGTTGGATAAGTGCTTGAGAAAAAGCCGATCTATTCTGATATATTCCATGTTTAGCTTTCTCAACAGTCTGGTTGTGAGGGACAGCAAACAAGAAGAGTCGCAAGTGTGCATATAGGCACATAAGAAAGAGGAACGAGGTTATCTACGCTGGAAAGACTTCTGCCTCACTATATGAAAAGAATAAGATCTTTTTGATATTGATAAATGTGTCCACTAAACATTTCCCTTGCTTGCTTAATGATATCAGCAAGGTATCTAAAGCTGTTTAAAAGTGGAATCTGATCTCCGCTATCCGAGTGAATCCGGCATTCAAAGGAAATGCATTCATGCCAGATGCAAAGAAGATTGCGGTTTGGGGGGATGGAGTTTTGGCTACTGAGCCAATTATGGGTTGAGACAATTGCTCCCTTCAAGTTTCCCGTCATTGAAACTGACGAGTATTAGTGATCACACATGACTTTTCCAATGAGTCGTCAAAGAATCATCGAATATCCATATCCTTGATATTTATCGTATTGTACATTATAAATCGAGAAGGATTCTTTCAGAGACGATCTCCTGGCACTCTATTCTTTCGTCGTAACGTCCTGATGGCGGATCCAGTCCGCAAACTCCTTTCGCTTTGCCTAAGCTCAACGCGTTAGCTGCCACTCCATTCCATTAATCCTTCGAAGGCTTTCACATCTAAGGAGGCTCGAATGATCCCAAAGCAGTGAGGGGCCACGCTTACCCTGATATCCCAGAACCCATACCTCTCCTCCAGATTACGGTACGGATTCCTAGCTCCCCCTTCCCTCTCTACCTGCCCCGCCCACTCGCTCCAGCTGATGGGCTTGAGCTTTTCAGCGCCAAGTACGAGTCCCACTGAGACGAACACGACGGCAACAAGCGCCTCGACGGTAATATCTAGCGGAATAGCAGAGGAGGGCGAGGTGGATGATCGGGCATTGCTGTAGAGAGTAGAATGTTCATGGGCAGAGTAGCCGCTGCAAACAAAAAAAAATTCAATTAGTGATACTTCCGCGGTACGTATCTTGCTTGATACGAGAGAAGAGGACGCACGCGTGAGCCAGCAGGATGAGTCCGAAGAAAGTGACAAGGCGTGAGAGAAAACCCATGATTGCGGTAGCACTTGGAAAAACCTGTCACTAATCCTCGTCGAAACCCGTGGCCTGTTCCAGGCTCAAGTAACAAGCCCAAGATGAGCTCAGGAAGATAAATCCGCAGGGAAAAGGAAATTTGAGGAAATAATGGTCGTCTTGTGGATTGAGCTCCACTGCTGGCCTTTTTCTCTTCTCGGTCCATGACTGGCTCAAGGGTGATGGGGTACGGCTGCGGAAAGGAACACAGTGCGCACTATCGACGTCTGTCTGTGCTCACAACCCGGCCAGGAGAACTGGTGATTTCTACCCAGTAGGGCATCAGATGATTACAACGGATGCGTTTCTAGTCTACTAGACGATTTTATTTAACTATCTATGACACAGAACGCCGATATTAAAATTCTTCTATCATGACAGACTGGCTGTTCGTCTCGTCAATTTATATTTTTCGTTAAAGACGACCGGCATGATGTACGCCTGGGTCGGGGCTAGCTAGATAGGATTTCATGACACTAAAGAGCTAGCATGAGACATTAACATGAGTCATGTCGCACAATTCTTTAAATTATTCATAAACAATCTGTCGTTTAGAGCTTCTGCATAGCAGCAATATCGGTGGACTGGACGTGGTCTTCGTCCTCCTCGATCTGCTGCTGGAGCTCATCAAGAGAGATCTTCTCGTCCTCAACGACCAGATTGATCTGGAGCTTCTTGATACCGAAACCAACGGCAACAAGCTTGGAAGCACCCCACACGAGACCTTCCTTCTCGATAGCACGGACATTGGCCTCCATTTCCTGAAGGTTGGTCTCATCATCTATATGAACATGTTAGTCGAGTGCACATATCTTACGTATTCAAGTAGAAGATATCACATACCCCAGGGCTTCACCTCCAGGGTGACGAGGGACTTGGCAGCAGGCTTGGGCTTAGCCTCCTTCTTCTTCTTGTACTCAGCAAGGCGAGCTTCACGCTCCTTGACAACCTCTGGGTCCTCCTCCTCCTCGTCACTGCCGAAAAGGTCCTCATCATCGGACTCTTCAGCAGCCTTAGTGTTGACGGGCAGCGCGGTCGTCTCCGGGCCGTAGGCAGTGTAGGCCTTGGAGGAGTCACCGGGAAGAGAGGAGAACTCCGACTCGTACGAAGCGATGTGCTTGTACCAGCGGGCGAGATGAGGGTACTTCTCAGCGCTAGGAGCGCTCTTGATGGCCTTGAAGGTCACCACATCCGCCTGAGAAGGGGCATGACTGACATCATGTTAGTCATTACTTCTCACAATTGTGTACCCGCAGAAAAGCAGAAAGAAGCAAATAACATCATCAGAGACGCGATTTCTCGCATTGGGTGTAGTCATGCAGCGGTGTCTTAAGCCGCCTCCTAAACACGGACCAATTCGTTCTCATCATACAAAGGAGAGAAAAAAGCAAGTGAATATGATTAAACAGAACGTAAAAGCGCTTACCCAACAATGTAGGTCCTGGTGGCCAGGAAGTTGTTGGCAACTGCAGATGAGGGGTCAGTCTCCCACGTCGCAAGATCCTGCGAGACTCAAGGCTTACCGGTCAGACCGGCGTCCGAGGCAAGGTCGGTGAAACCCATGATGAATTAGAAAGGAAGTGGTTGGGAGGGAGAAGAAGAATAAAAGAAGTAGGAGTAGCGGTGTGGGAGACGGGAGGAACTGAAGTTTTTCAAAGGTGTCCAAAAAATTGGGTTGTGAGTTTTTTCAGGAGCATGGGCCCCATTGAGGGGCAGTCACGTGATTTAGGTGATGACGGCGCCTAGACTGGCAAGCTCCAATCCGCCACTCGGAACCTTGGAAGCATTGGGAGCTTTCGAGAACGGTCCGGATCTACTGGAACTCGACAACCCTACTGTATTTAATCATCTGATGATGTACATTTCAGATTTTTAGCTTTCTATAGTTCCATTGCAATTGATCACCTAAAGATTTCGCGATCACAGACGCGAACTACGACCATGGCTTCGAGATTACAGCTAGGTCGAGGCCGTCTCATCCGGCCTTCGACTATAGCATCATGCAATCGACTACCTATTGCGCGAAGACCTCGTTTTCCAGCAGCAGCTACGCCCCTACTTATTCCATACCAAAGAACTGTTTTACCTTCTATCTCCTCTGTCCGCCACTATGCAAATGGCAGACCACATCCTCCAGGTGGTACCCATCGGATGAATATGTCGGGAGAACAGGAGAAACCGGCTTTGGAACAATATGGTGTGGATCTGACAGCTAAGGCTAAGGCGGGCAAGCTTGATCCGGTTATTGGAAGAGATGCAGAGATCCATCGGACAATCCAAGTTCTGTCGCGACGGACGAAGAATAACCCTGTGCTTATTGGTGCCGCCGGTACCGGTAAGACAGCTATTCTTGAGGGATTGGCGCAGAGGATCGTGCAAGGAGATGTGCCGGAGAGTATTAAGAACAAACGAGTTATCGCATTGGATCTGGGTTCGCTCATTGCAGGCGCAAAGTTCAGAGGAGACTTCGAAGAACGTTTGAAGGCGGTCCTAAAAGAGGTTGAGGATGCTCAAGGTGGTGTTATTCTCTTCATCGATGAGCTTCACACTCTCCTTGGATTGGGAAAGGCAGAAGGCAGCATTGATGCTAGCAACCTTTTGAAACCGGCTTTGTCGAGAGGGGAACTTCAATGCTGCGGTGCGACGACCCTAAACGAGTACCGACTGATCGAGAAAGATGTTGCTCTTGCACGGCGATTCCAACCAATTCAAGTGGGCGAACCGTCCGTAGAGGCAACAATTTCTATCCTACGAGGTATCAAGAACAAGTACGAAGTCCATCATGGAGTGAGAATTACCGACGCGGCGCTCGTAGCTGCAGCGACCTATAGTAACCGCTACATCACCGACCGTTTCTTACCCGATAAAGCTATTGATCTGGTTGACGAGGCTGCTTCAGCCCTCCGTTTGCAACAGGAATCAAAGCCAGATGCGATTCAAGAGCTAGACCGTGAGATCACGACTATACAGATCGAGCTGGAGTCCCTTCGCAAGGAAACAGACGTCACCAGCAGGGAACGCAGAGAGAAGTTGCAGGAGACACTAAAACAAAAACAAGAAGAGGTTGGGAAGTTGATGGAAGTCTGGAACAAGGAGAAAGCGGAGATCGAAGAGATCAAACGTACAAAGGAGGAACTTGAGAAGGCCAGGTTCGAACTCGAACAGGCTCAGAGAGAAGGCAACTTTGCCAAAGCAGGAGAACTGAGATACTCTACGATCCCCAACTTGGAAAAGAAGTTGCCGCAGGAAGGCTCCGAGGTTCAAACAAATGCCGAAGGCGGCCAGGCTCTCATCCATGATTCGGTCACGCCTGATGACATCGCCAACGTGGTCTCTCGGACCACCGGCATTCCTGTCAACAAATTGATGGCTGGTGAGGTTGAGAAGTTGATCCATATGGAGGACACACTGAGACAATCCATTCGCGGTCAGGACGAGGCTCTTTCAGCGGTTGCCAATGCTGTGCGCATGCAGAGAGCTGGCCTCAGCGGAGAAAATAAACCTCTCGCATCTTTCATGTTCCTTGGTCCGACTGGTGTTGGAAAGACAGAGCTTTGCAAGAAAATGGCCAGCTTCCTCTTTTCGACAGAGTCAGCAGTGCTGAGATTCGACATGAGCGAGTTCCAAGAGAAGCATACTGTTAGCCGTCTAATCGGATCACCAGCTGGATATGTAGGCTACGATGACGCCGGACAGCTGACGGAAGCCGTGAGACGGAAGCCGTATGCTGTACTTCTTTTCGATGAGTTTGAGAAGGCTCATCGTGACATTTCTGCATTACTCCTTCAGGTCCTTGACGAGGGCTTCCTCACGGATTCCCAGGGACACAAAGTTGATTTCAGAAACACCATTATTGTCTTGACGTCCAACCTTGGCGCTGATATTCTTGTCGGAGCGGATCCTTTACACTCTTACAAGGATTCGGAGGGCGGTGAAGTCTCGCCCGAGATCAAGAAGGCTGTGATGGAGGTAGTCCAGGCATCATATCCTCCAGAGTTCCTCAATCGTATCGATGAGTTCATTATCTTCAAGAGGCTTTCTCGGGAAGCACTGAGGGATATCGTCGATATCAGGCTCAAGGAGCTCCAGTCTCGACTTGATGACCGACGCATGACACTGAAGGTTGACGATGAGATCAAGGACTGGCTTTGCGAGAAGGGATACGATCCCAGATACGGTGCTCGACCGCTTAACCGTCTCATCGCAAAGGAGATCGGAAATAAGCTGGCCGACAAGATCATTCGGGGCGAGGTGGTCTCTGGACAGACTGCCCGCGTTACATTCAACGCTGATAAATCCGCCCTGGATGTCGCATAATGCGTGACTTCTTTAGACACTGTTTTTTTTTTCTCTTGTTATTATCTATCCATCAAGCATTGGAGCATGTGTTTAGGACCAGGGGTGTTCTTTTTTGTTGACATTGAATTGTCAAGAACTGTATTGTGTCATGTAAAATAACGATTTCATATGAATATGTATGTATTATATAGCATCTCCGCTCTATGAGCCTGTTATATAAATTCTAAAGGCTTACTGTCCTTGAATATTAACCATAAAGCCAAGATTATCTCACTACTAAAATTACAAGTACGCTATTCTACTAATGCATCTGTTCACCTTGCAGTAGTAGCATCCACATGACATCCAATTTGGGTGAATGCCATCGACAAAAGAGCTCCTCTCAGCAGTCCGCTTTCCATGTGATTGTCCCCCCCTGACCCATCAAGAACCAGATAATAATCATCCACCATGGCCTTCCCTAAGCTAAAGAGAAAACGAGATGCTGCATTTCGCTCTTCTCATGAGCCCTCTAGTTCAAGAATCCCACGTCACACGCTGGGTGAAGAAGGAAGTTCCCAGACACGTAATACAGGTATTCAGTCAAGCACTACAGCCGACGTAAGCTGCGAGGATCGGATTCAAGAAGATATCGAACAGAATTCGGATGAAGATATCGACACAGTGATAATGGCTATTGACATGAAAGACAGAGGGACATTGGGCTGCTGTTACTATGCCGCGAGAGAAGAGAAGCTTTATATCTTCGCTGACGCACGCGTCGCCGATACAACGATTATCGAAACTAGTTGGTCTCTCCCATGTATGTTGGAATACTAATTAATTTGTTTCTGTACACAGTGAAACTTGAGGTGAAGCCGACCGTTTTGCTCACTACTACCCGTGCTGATCAGATGGTCAATGTGCGGCAAGAGGGACGCTCAGATGGAGAAGGTAATGGAAATTGGAATACTTTATTCAAGTGACTGTTTCTGACCATCTTCAGAGGTCCAGTTCTGTTTACCTTATCAAGTCGACGTTCGTCCCTCCCAGGAATTTAGTTACACAAGCGCCAGGATAAAGCTAGCCGCTCTGGAAACATCTGTTGAGAATGATAACACAATTCAATTTTTAGTACCAGGAGATGATCTAGCCTATGATAACCCAATTGGAGAAGAAGACCTGGGTTTTACAGCGCAAGAGGGAAAGCTCCTGCGCCTGACCAGTTGTATTGATATGGAAAACACAATCTCTGTGGGCTGTGCCGGTGCAGTCCTCACTTATCTTCAGCGGAGAAGAGCTACGGAATACTTGCCTGGTGATCCAGAAATCAATCAGCTCAGTGTGCGTTCAATTGAAATGTTCACATTGCAAGGCACGATGTAGGCATCCCCACTAGCCGATTGACCATTCAGTGGAATGTACATTCATTGAATCTGCCAAACAGGTTTATCAACACGGACACACTCTCATCCTT
The DNA here is from genome assembly GCA_029606265.1 of Paecilomyces dactylethromorphus. NCBI lineage: Eukaryota > Fungi > Ascomycota > Eurotiomycetes > Eurotiales > Thermoascaceae > Paecilomyces > Paecilomyces dactylethromorphus. The sequence goes on from JAPVCE010000027.1 coordinate 344,352, forward strand.
GCAAATTTTGCAGTCAGAGTCACACCCTAATGCGTTCAATCAAGGTCCAGGTAGGGCCTCATCCGGTTCTAAAGAGAGCCTTTCTGTCTACGGTTTGTTTCATCATCTTGCCCGCACTCCGCAGGGGAAATCTCGGCTTAGACAGTATTTCCTTCGCCCTAGCATCGATTTAGAGACCATCAACGCAAGACAAAACTTTGTCACGATATTAATACGACCTGATAATTCACCTGCCTTGGAGAAGATGGTATCTGCTTTGAAGAGAATTAAAAATCTTTATCCAGTTATGATCAATCTTCGCAAAGGAGTCAGTGTAGGTAGTGGAAAACTTATTGGTTTCAAGACAACTGTCTGGGGAACTCTCTTGGCTGTGGGTCAATAGGAAGGAACTAGTATAGACGGAAGATAACTAATTTGTTAGTTTGCTTTCTACGGCATTGATATCCAGGAGGCGTTACGTGAGATTGTTGGAGCGGAGTTACTTCCTCTGCGGACTAAGGTAAGACGGAATGGAAAAATGAAATACCCTGAGAATGCTGACAATAAAAAGGCACTCGAAGTACTCAGCGCGGCAGAACTTCACAGAGTAGGAAGGATCATACACGAGATTGTCTGTTATCTTATGTATATTTCAAAGCCGAAGACTGACCACACTAGGTTGACATTGATAGCTCTGAGGAGCAACATCGCACGGTTGTAAAACCAGGAATAGATGGAGAGCTCGATACTCTTAAGGATAGATATAATGGATTAGACAGCCTGCTCAAACAAGTTGCAATAGACATCGCCATGACTATTCCAGAGGAATTTGATATTGACGTGAACGTGATATACTTTCCTCAGCTTGGCTTCAATATCGCCATACCTCTCACTGAAGAAGGCACGGCAGCTTACAGCGGCAATGAAGAAGAATGGGAGCAGATGTTCGTTACGGAAAATAGAGCATACTTTAAAGATTTCAGAATGAGACAAATGGATGATAAACTGGGGGATATATACGGGCTTATATGTGGTAATTTCGCTAGATGGTAGCTTCACTTTGGGGAAGCTGACTATTTTCCAGAGAAAGAGATAGAGATCGTGTATGAACTTGCCCAGAAAGTCTTGCAGTTTGAACAGAATCTATTGAAAGCGTCTGAGATCTGTGGAGAACTGGATAGGTGAGTGTTCATCCTATAATGACTGGGACTTAAAGCTGGAACTTCTTCAGTCTTCTTGCAATGGCACAGGCGGCCATACTATACAAACTAGTACGGCCACGCGTGAAAAATGAAAATGTTATCAAGATCAAAGGAGGCCGGTAAGGTACAGCGGCTTCATGATGTTATCTATATGTTGCTAACTCCTTAAAGTCATCTCCTTCAGGAGCTTACTGTTCCGTCATACGTTCCCAATGATACGTTCCTCATAGGCAGCCAAGGAACCGATAGTCAGACAGAAATAAATGTTTTACTATCAGGTCCTCCCGCTTCCCAAGACACTCATCGAGGTCCAAGCATGCTATTGCTGACCGGGCCAAATTATTCAGGCAAGAGCGTGTATATGAAGCAGGTATGATGTCTAAGCATAATTGAAGATTAAAACTGCTAACTCGTTTATAAGGTCGCTCTGATAGTGTATTTAGCCCACATAGGCAGGTGAGTAAATGCAAAATCTCCAAGGTTGTCCGAGATAGTTATTGTACGGCGGTGTCTAAGAGCACACAGCTTTGTTCCTGCGGAGAGCGCGGAAATTAGCATCACAGATAAGATCCTCACGAGGGTAACTACTCGAGAGACCGTCTCAAAAGTCAGTGAACTTCCCATTCACCAGCAAGTTTTGTCTCGATGCAATTTGTCGTCTTATACTTCATAGGGCCACAGTACTTTCATGATCGATCTACAGCAGATGTCGCTAGCTCTGAAGATGGCCACCAATCGGAGTCTATTAATCATAGACGAATTCGGTAAAGGAACAAATTGGAGTGGTTCGTAAATCTTTAACTCCTCTCGTCTAAGAGTCTGAGATCCTGACATTTGCTGCTTTAATCCTTAGATGGAGCAGGACTTGTTTCTGGCGTCTTGGAATATCTCCTAGATCTCGACAGCCGACCAAAGGTCTTAGCCGCAACGCATTTCCACGAAATATTCGAGAATAGATTTCTTGAACCCCGACCTGAGCTACAATTCGGACATATGGAGGTCCAAATTGACAAAAGAAGCAAAATAATGGGGATACAAATCACATATCTCTACAAGTTTGGAATCCTCAATTCTCTAAACTGCACAACACTGGCCGTTGCAATTAACATATATCCAGTTTTGTCCTAGGTCGCAGCAATAAAAGCTTCGGAACAATGTAATAAACAGCTATCTCTACTGTCGAATCTGTGTTGCCAGACTAACAAATAATTTAGTTGTGCTGCAATGAACGGAATCCCCCAAGTTATCATTGATCGGGCCAACGAGATCGCGACCATGTCCGCTCGTGGTGAGAACCTGGTAGCTGCCTGTGCAAAAATGTCAGCTGAAGAGACTGACGTTCTCGAAGAAGCGGTATGTACATTTCCCATTGCAGAGAAGAACAAAACAATCTGGGTAGAAAGTATAGACAGCGCTCATATTTGTGTCTGCATTTTGCTGTATAGGAAACCATAGCTAGAGACTTCGTGCAATTGTCCTTTTCGAAGAAAAATGGGGGGACTTCTAGAGTTGGAAGTGCTAAGAACATCCTTAATGCTCTTCTGGAAAGAACAGAGGGTTGATACTTGGCGCAGGGGTGGATGAGAGAAACGAATGATTGATGAAAAAGGGAAGATGATTGTCTCCTTACTAAATAGGGTGATAATGACTTGAAGCACGTTATTTTCCATCTGCGAAGATAGTCACCATTTATCCCTATACAGTATTAATTATACTCGCCGATCTATACATTAGCTGGAACTAGACGGTCTTATGATAGGAATAGAGGAACAAAGAATTTCTTTGAGTAACGCGAACAATGTTGATCAAGTTGATCGGTATCTCCATGTAAACTATGTAAGAGATGATGAATATACAGCTGAAAAGCAACTCCGACTTTTATACCACCCGGCACAAGAACGCCCAAAAAATGGATAAGGCCACCAGAAAAACCCAGCCAGACAATGCCCTTTAGAGCTTGATACTCTTGACCAGATTCTTCTTGATACCTGTAAGTTCACCAGCATATCCACCAGGTCCCTCGCCGCCCTTATAAACCTGGCGAATGCTACCCAGTTTCTTCTTCTTCTGTTCGAACTTCTTCCTCTTCTTGACACGAGGGTTGCGGACGTCTTTGCTCCGCTTAGGTGCCAGACCTTTATTCTTCTCGATCTGGTAGGTGATAGCACGTTTGCCATCGGGTCCGATCTCCTCTTGAATCTCAACGTGGCCGCCCTCGCGAGCTGCCTGGGCGTAAGCATCAGCGCGTGCCTTCTTCTCTGCTTTGCGCTGTTTAGACTTAGCAGCAACCATGTCGTAGTATTCATCCTCATCCGTGCCAGCCCCTTCCCCACGCAGCTCACCAGCAACACGGTGGTCTTCTTCATCGCTGTCAATACCTAGTTCGTCTGCATCCTCCCGACCGCGTTTCTCGGCCTGAGCGTTCAGTCGAGCCTGGCGATCCTTCAGACGCTCACGGTAAGGTATATCTGTGTCTCCACCAGCATCCCGACCAGCAGCACCACGCTTGTTGGCTTTCTGTGCCAGTTGAGAGGTGTAGAAACGCAGCGAGCGTCGCTGTTTCGCCTTCTCCTCGGCTTCACGTGCGGTTAGAGCATCTTCGTCGCCGAAATCGAGGTCTTTGTCTCTAAAAGTAACCTTGGCTTTCTTGATCTTGGGTTGCTTGCCATTTTGGGCCAGCAGATTCGACAGGTCAGCCAGACCGGCTTCCGTTTCGCGCAGCCTCTCTGCCCGACGTGCCTCGGCCTCAGCCTTCGCTGCCTCAGCGGCACGTTGCGCTCTGCTGAGTTTCTTCGTCGACTTAGAAGGTTGTGCTTTCTTCACCTTCTTCCCTAGTTCCGGAGTAGCTTCTTCCATCTCAACATCAGATTCGTCCTCATCGGCACTAGCGACGTCGGCGACGACTGGTTCCTGCAGATCTTTGACGGATTCCCAAAGCTTTCGGAGCTGGACCAACGAACCCATTATGGAATGATCTCTCAACTGGGAAGCGGGCACAGCCATAGATTCTTTCTCGCCGTTCTGTGCAGGAGAGGTAAGTAGCATGAAGTATAAACTAATCGCACCCAGGTAAGCCGACAGTGCACGAAACTTCGTCACAGCTACGGGAGCGGACTTCATAGGATCTAGAGACTTGGAAGCTTCCGATCCCTTTGCAGAAAGTTGTAGCTCTTTGTGAGTCGTTTGCAGGTCGACGAAATCTTTTGCCAATGGTTCAAATTCAGGATATCTCGACTTCAAGATCTTCAGCTGCTCTTCTGCACTCATATCATCCGTAACCTCGAGCTGAGGCAAGACCTCCATTATTTCTCCGTTGTCCTCTTCGTCTTCCTGTCCCTTGCCTGTGTCGAGCCATTCCGTCTCGTCGAATCCAAAGTCTTCCTCTTTCATAGATCGCAGATGCTTCTGCTGCAGCTTCTTCGCCTCTTCCTCTTCTTCCAAGGCATCCGCCTCCGTTTCAATATTGTCGGCATTATAGAGATCTTTCTTCGATGTTCCCCAAGCGGCGATTCCTGCTTCGTCTTCTTCGTCATCGCCGGCTCTGGAGTCCGGACTGGAAGAGTCGCGCAGACGCCGGGAGTTCTTGGAAGTACGGTCATCGTCCTGATCGTAGTCCTCCTCACCATCGACATCATCGAAATCGTCTTCATCGTCTTCATCGTCGAGTTCATCCTCATCGTAACCAAGCACTTCTTCATCAGAGAGCTCTAGAAGCTCATCTGTAATACAATCAGCAAATCAGTTAACCCAAACAATTGAATACCCACACACCCTTTTCCTGTAGCTTCCTTCGTCTCTTGGCCTCCGGTCCTTCTTCTAGAAGAATCTGATCCCGGCTAGCTTGAAAGTCATCCTCCGAATCGTCGAACCTCTCCTCCAACGCGAATTTCGAACGGTTCAGCGCTTCACTTTCCTTCGCGGAGGGCTTTCCGGACGCACGGCCACTGGCCTTTCTTTTCTTTGCCATGGTCACTCCAGATTAGAGATTAAAGCAGTTGCGGCAATCTTTGGCCAGACAGCGTTCTTTTCCCGCTTTGAATATTTCGATAGACCCGACGATAAAATTTTGGGCCGAATCTCACCGCCTTTGCCGCGCTATTCCTAAAAGCGCTTCTAAAGCAACGCCGCCCTCTTCGTCCCTTCCAATAAGACGACGAATACAAGATCTTGATTGGGGCAAAACTTCCAGCTTGGCGTTCATTCCTTTTGGATGTTTATGTCCTAGGGCCTATCGCTTTGCTCATATTTTCTCTTCTGAGATCCGATCGCTCTCTCCGCATATCTGCGTCCACTCGTGTTCTCATGTCTTATTCCACCGTTGGCATTGCGGTCTCCGTCCTTTTATGCGGCACTATCACATACTTCATAGCTGGGATGTTCGGGTTCGGTGCGAAGAATGAATTCCCGGTAGATGGCAGGGTGTGCATTTCATATTAAATCCATTTTCTATTTAATATCGCTGACTATTTTTTTCATTTTGGAACAGACTGCTGTCGTTACTGGTGGTTCTGATGGCATGGGAAGAGCAGTTGCCATTCAACTGGCGGAGAAAGGAGCGAATGTTGTAATCGTGTCCCGGACTGTTAAAAAACTTGAAGATGCCCTCAATCGAATCAAGGCATGTTATTTGCCATCCAAGCACTTTGTCTGTTTACTGACACTCTGTCCAGGCCGCAGCTTTGGATGCTCAGAAACAAAAGTTTCACTTCATCAGTGCTGATCTAACAGACCCGGCCGAAGCTGAGCGCATTATAAACGAAGTGACTGAGTGGAATGGTGGAGAAGCACCAGATATTGTTTGGTGCTGTGCGGGTTACTGCCATCCAGGGTTCTTCATCGAGACTCCCATTCAGACCCTGAGAGATCAGATGGATACAATTTACTGGACTGCCACGTATACTGCATATGCGACGTTGAGGAAATGGTTCACTCCAATTACCTCTAGCGCGAGAGGAAATGCTACGGATGCGTCGTCCGGGAGAAGACATCTTATTTTCACCTCATCTACCCTTGCCTTCGTCCCGGTCACTGGTTACGCTCCATACTCGCCCGCGAAAGCAGCAATGCGTTCTTTATCGGATACCCTATGCCAGGAGGTTGAAATGTACAATGGGGCACGCCGGAACTCGAATAATGCAGCGCCTGCTGTCGACGTAAAGATTCATACTATTTTCCCCATGGGAATATTGAGCTCTGGATTCGAAAATGAAGAGAAACTCAAGCCAGAACTTACCAAAAAGCTTGAGGAAGCAGATAAACCACAGACTCCAGAAGAAGTCGCCCGAATCTCGATCAAGGCACTGGAGCGAGGCGATTATTTGATCACCACTATGATGGTTGGCCACATGATGAAGGGGACCAGTCTTGGTTCCAGCCCAAGGAACAATAGTCTGCTCGATACCCTCATTAACTGGGCTAGTAGTCTTATTTTCCTGTGGGTCATTCCGGACCTTAGCAAAACCACATGGAACTGGGGCAAGAAATTCGGATTGCCCCGTTCCAGCTCGTGAGAAAGTTATTGAGGTTCCTTGGTGGTTCACCAGGATTTGTATAGAAAGATACCAAGATACCCTGTTGCGGATCGATCCTAATAGCGGCCGCTAGAGTTCATATTAAAACACAAGCAAGTAAGGAGAAGGGCTTGCACGATGTCTTTATCTTTAGTCCCTAGTCTAGCCCTATTGGCAAGCTAGTTTGAAGGGGTCCTAATGCCATTCATATCGAAGACGTAAAAAAGGGTGTTCAACGAGTTAGTATGGATCACCTTGAGATCCTGTGGATCGCAGTGGTAACCTATGCGCCTCACACGAATCAAGGGAGTATAGTGATTTCGTCAGTAAACGACTCGGACTGTGCTAGAAAGGCATTCTAAGCGCGTTGGGTTCCTGCTAGCAGAATGCCATCCACCGAATATGTCAAGGCGGCGGTTTCCTTTTTCAGTTTCACGGTCTACCAAATCATGACGGCAGGAGCATATTCAGCGTCAGCTTAGACGGTCAATTCGTTTCTACAGACACTGTTTCGGATACATAATCACCATTATCTCACCGTGAACTGTGCCTCCTCTAAAAGACTGGTCCAGTATGAAGTCAATTTTCATCATCTCTGTCCTTATTCCACTCAGCCATGCTCTCTGTATTTATTCTCCCATTAACAGAGAGCGGACACCTCAGTTAACTCTCGATTATTTGCACGCGGTTAACTCATGCTGGGAGTTTCTCAATTGCTCTTTTGAAGACATCCGAGACTGGCAGCCAACCACACGTCTCCACTTCCTCCAGTATATGCAAGCCACACACTTTCAGCAACTCGGAGCCTCCGATCAATTTCGCGATATGGAGGGCATATCAGACTTCACGAGACGTAAGGGCATCGCCGAGCCAGGGACGTGGCTTTCTCATGTGGAGGCAGCTAGTATAGAAGCTGTCGAACGCGCGGCGGCCATAGTTTTAGAGTATTCGAACGACACCGGTCTCAACCCAGGAGTCATCAGATGGGCAAGTTTCTTTCGCGAGCAGCGCAGGGGAGGCCTCGGAAGTCGTAAAGTAAGCTAAATATATCTGTGGATTATGGTATGGACGAGATTATAATCTGACTATTCTGAAGGAACATGACCAATTATGGTCTGCTGCATCTTTAGTTGCTATCATCCATGGTATTAGCCAAGCGGAGATAGCGAACGTGTCGGATGCCAGTGCAAGAGAGCAGTTCTGGGTTCACGGGTTGAGGGTGCACCGGGAACTGATGCAAAATAGATCAATCATCGTCTTCTTCGTTCGCGCGTATGTATCTTCCCATGTGTTCCTCATTTTCCAGGGTCTGTATACTCGTGCTAACCTTGTGGCTGAACTTAGTGCGCTCGTCTTCACCAACAAATCGTTAGCAACAACTATTGAGCGTGCTCTCGAATTCTTTACCCGTGTGAACATAGCAACTCCCATAAAATTGTGGTCGGAAGTCGTATGGCAAATTGGTGGTGTCCTCTTTGGGTACCATGTCGAAGGAAGTCTCCGGGACCTGGACTTGTTGCAGCGTATTGCTGAGCGCTTTTGGGATGAGTATGAGAAGGCTGCCAAGGAGTAAAGAGCATTACATATATATCTTGCGTACTTTATTCGGGTGATATCAGGAAAACGCATACAAGGTCTATGCGCAATGTATGAACAGGATGAGTATGTTGAATAACTGTTATTATAGACTATTATAACTATGATATTATATCCTTGGTGTTGAAGCAATAACATCAATCAGTATCCTGTGTAGTGGATACCAAATTAAGAAAGTGGGGCTTATTCATAGATCTTAACCAGATTCGGAATTTTACTTTTACCGATATTCCGGTTGGTTGGCGGAGTGATGTAGTTGCTATTGATTATCGCTTTGCGCGCAATCAAGTTTAAAGCTGAAAAGGATCATAAGAACTACCACAGGCGCATATTCCTTGAATGGCGACAAGTGCGAATTTGCTAGGATAAGAAGAGCATGAATATTCTTGCATAGATTGCGCGGCCATCTCTAACTTTGGACGTACCGCGGAAATTCCCATGCATCTAATACCTCGAACCGATGTCAACAAAACGGTTCGCAGCAAAAATTCCTAGAACGCGTTAGGCGGAAAACTGCTTCCCCATTCTCTTTCAGCGGAGAAGCATTGTACTCTTGACTTCAACAGCGTCATCATGGATGCCATATTCTCAATCCCAGTGCTCTCGTTTTTACTTATCCCCGCATTCTCCTCGTACAGCACGAGTCTGAATCTGCTCTTTTTCTACATGACATGGGCGACGCTCGTGCTGTCACATCCACCACTACGGGTTGGGATTTTTGGCACACTGGCTGTGCGCTTATTATTCTACCTCTCACCATCGCTACTCTTCTTCCTCTTTGATGTCCTAACACCTTCGGCGGCAGTGGTGATAAAGGCGCAGGGAGAGACTGGTCTACCGGCGGGGAGTAAGAGAGGCAAAACAGGAATGAAAGAGGCGAAGGTTGCTGGGTGGGCGATGTTGAATCTCGTGTTGAGCATTGCGGCGCAAGCTTGCATTGAATATGTCTTAACGAAAGTGTTTGGTCTCCGCAGCGCATTGAAGATTTCTATGAGGCTGCCATTACCTTGGGGAATTGTGAAGGATCTGGTTCGTGGTTTTCTGGTTAGAGAGGTATGTACTTTGATGTCTTTTCCGTTCTCAGTTACGCAAACTGAAGAGAGTATACCAATCATCTGAAGTGCGGAGATGAGAGTCACATAATCACTGCTAACTGCCTATGTTACTCTAGATTTTATGCTATCTTACCCATCGCTATATGCTTCACTCAAACGGTTCGCTCATAGCACGAAAGCATCGATCATGGTATCATTCTCTACGCGCTCCTTACCCCTTGACCGCGCATTACGACCATCCTCTTCCATACTTAATCTCAAACTTTGTCCCGACCTACGGTCCGGCAATGCTTTTTCGATTCCACCTCATCACATATATCATCTACCTCTCACTCATTTCAATTGAGGAAACATTTGCCTACTCCGGCTATACCATAATGCCAACGAGCTTCTTTCTCGGTGGTATCGCGCGTCGGGTGGACATGCATGTGCTCAGTGGTGGCGAGGGTAACTTCGGCCCGTGGGGAATTCTCGATTGGATCTGCGGGACAACAGTTAGAGAAACCATCGAAGACGATTTGAGAGAGGAGATAGAAGAGCATGAGATCGAAGAGAAAGTGAGGAAGGTAATCCAGTCGTCAAGAAGGAAGATTAGAGAAGGGAGTGGGACTCCTAGTAAAGGGACGGCGAACAAGATGAGGAGTCGAAGGAGGAATTCGTGAGAATACTGAGATGTGCGTTTTTGTATAATATGGATAATGTACCATGACGTGAGATGTCTTTATATATGTACCCGGACGAAAGAATTAGATTATGAAAGTTACATAGACCCTGTCTGTGACAGACAATTTTCATCTTCAACTGGTTATACACGATCCTCGATATAGATATACATGCATAGCATGTCATCTTTTATGATTCTACTAAAGTTTAGCTGTTGTAGAGGTATAACCAAGACTCATCCCAATGATTATCTCAAATTAGAACTAGGATGCTACTAGTTTTACTAAGGTGCCATACACCTATTGCAGGTCTCCGTCCATAATCCGGGGAACCTGGTGCTCGAAACCCTAAACCTAGTCCACATCGGGCGGACAGACCTAATCCAAGTCCGGTTCCGAACAGCATGTGCACGTATCTGATGTGCGCGCTTATCACTGGAATATTTGATAGAGTCAAAGATGATAATCGGAGGATATCTACGAAAAGTAGTCTTTGGGGACCTCGATTAATTTATTATGAATATGGGTTCGAATTTTAACCGGCCGCTGGATGGATGAATTGGAAGATGGTGATGGCAATCGCTTTTATGCGGAGTTTCGGAGGTGTACCGGAGACTTGGAATTGGATAGTGAATGGTACCATGCATTGCAAACGTAGAAAAACATTCCAGCTCCTCATGTGTGGGCAACATGACGACTGGGTGGAAAAAGGTATTTCATATTTTTTGATCTTTTTTTGCAAACCGGCCGCGCTGGGAGGGCTGTAGGTTGAAATTATAACATATCCCGGTGTCTTTTCCCGAGAGACACATTTTCCTAGAGAAAAAGAAAAGGTATCCGCATCAAGTTACATATTTCATAAGCTCTCCTCCCGTGTTTTGCCATTTGCGTTCCCACAAGACGAATGTTCCACGAACGGTTGCCCAACTTGTTTGGAAAACACTAAGTAGTTGCTCCTCGTGAAAACATTTCCCCCCTTTCCAACACACCGAACCCGTGGTCCCGTAACAACCATCTACCACTTCATCTCGTGAGGCTTGTCGCCGTTTCGGAGGCTGAAGCTGGTGGCGAGGTAACTGCCGAGGAACTGCTCCTTCTTAATGTGGGCCAGCAGAACCGAATCGATGGCCTTCTGGTCGCTAGCGCGGGCGCTGGTGACCTTCTTCTTCTGTTTGATAGATGGTCATCGTATTAGTTTCAATCCTTATCTTGTATTCTTCTCACAGCATCGGTGTGCGAGTACACATACCTCAGGCTTCTCTCCCTGCTTGAAGAAAGCCTCCTCGGTCTTCTTCTCGGCCTTCTTCTCCTTGGTGAAGTAGTCAGCCTCGGAGACCTTCTCGAGGACCTTCTCGTCAATTCCCTTGAGATCGACCTTGGTGCTGGTGGCGATGACGTAGCGGTGGTTCACTCGTCGGAGAGGGACACCATTGATCTTGAAGGGACCAGTCACGAGGAGGACACCCTCAGACAGATGCTTCAAGAGAACAACACGCTTGCCACGGAAACGACCAGCCAGGAGGATCAGGACGGTACCAGGCTGGAGGCTTTCCCGGAGCTTCGTAGGCTGAATGCTCTTGCGAACCTGTTATTTTGCATAAACATGTCAGAATCCAAATTCTTGTTCAATTGTGCGTTTCGCTCATAATGGTGGTTCTCGATATGCAACTTTATATATCAACTATGCTCATATTGACACCGGCCATCGGATGCTGCCGCGAAGCCATCAGACCGGCGCGGTAATTGCACAGATAATAGCAGTCGCATCTCGATCCTCCTCTTCTTTTTCATTCTCGGCAAGGATTGTACTGACTTTCTTTGGCTGGGGTTCGTCATCCACGGGGTACCATTTCTGGGCCTTCTGGGTGTGGTGCGGAACGGTCCTCTGACCCTTTCCAAACTGCTTCGTCTTGCCAACAGTAGAGTCCGACATATTGGCTGCTGGGGACGAAGGGTCGCTTGAAAAGAAAGTAGGGGGTAGTGGTTTGTCGACGGCGGTGGTTGTTGGATTGAAGTGACTGACTTGGTGTGGCCCAGAGCGGGAAATCCTGAGGTTTGTGGGAACGCGAGCCCTATCAATTAACCGAAATGCGCTAGTGCCGATTTGGAGCTCCAGCCAACGCCTGATAAGTGAACTGTGCTGCGGCGGACGGCAGCGACCATCTGCGCAAAGCCTGGAGGATCCGCTGATTACTGGAGCTCTCATGGGAGCCTCAGCAAAACAACACTGACGTACCCTTGGTTGACTGCGTGACACGGTATATCTTCAAGTCTCTTCCCCTTCACCTCTTACCACTATCTTCTTTCACTATCGCCTGTCATGTCTATAGATCCTATCATCACCTTCAAAGCAGGAATCTGCGACTTAGATGTAAGTGGTGTCTCTCTGGTTCGGTTCTCGATTCTTGGCTGCAGCCATGTGGTCTCCGGCTGATATTGTGAGCTAACTGATTCTTTGTACAGACCTCAGCCGACCCTCCCAGAGCTAAGCCAAAGCTTACGCCTGGCTACATCTACCTATACTCCGAAGATGAATTGATCCACTTTTGTTGGCGTCCGCGATCGGCCCCTCTTACGGAACCAGAGCTCGACCTGGTCATGGTCCCATCTGACGGCAGCTTCACTCCATATAATCACTCTGCCTCCCAGGCACCGAACAACGGCCGTATTTTTGTGTTGAAGTTCTCATCAAGTTCCCAGCGGTATCTCTTCTGGCTACAGTCTAAGAGCCAGCATGAGAGGGGAAACCCAAGCTACTTCAGCCCTAGAGATCTTAAGCTGGGAGAGATTGTCAACACGCTACTGCAGGGAGAGGAAGTTGATGTTTCGCGAGAGATCGCCAGTATCTCTAGGGGTCCTGGCGGCGGTGATGACGACGAAACGATGGAGGACGTAGAAGGTGTCGATCACGATCCCAACCATAACCACAGCGGCAACAGCGGGGGAGCTGGAATGGATGCTACTGGAGGAGATATCCGGGAAGAGGGTGAGGAGTCGCGGGAAGGCGGCGCGGATGGTGGACGAGCGTAGGTACAACTCTCTGAGTCTGAGTTCTAGCATGTGCATTATGGTTACGGTTACGACTTGTGCTTATTGCAAATCCACCCACCGGTCCTGGGGTCGATTTGCATTTCTTTTTTCCTGTCATACCTTCGAGTGACGTGATGTCACACTCCTATCTACATCTCATTTGCAAGCCAGCTTTACCATCCAGAATGATATTCGATGTTCTCGATCCCGAACTTACTCGGATTACCTAGGGCAACTGCTTCGTCAGATCCGTCACTGGTCGTACAGGAGTTTCTCCGATCTCTACAAGGAGGCCAAGGGCCTCGAGCAGAAGATCCCGAAAGACCCTTTACTACCCTTCCGGACCTTCTTCCTCCCTCCACCACCATTCCTCTGGTCGAATCTGCAGATTTGAAGACAGTCGATCACCTCTTGAGCTTTCTACCACCCGCATTGCTCCTACTTGCGCAGGACATTGATGATGTGTCCGCCGTCGATACTAATCCCGAGACCGCACAGGCAGCGCTGCAGTCGCTTGATTTATCTCAGAAAAAAGATATCCTTAGGAGAGTACTGCGTTCACCACAATTCACCCAGAGCCTTGGTAGTCTGACTGTCGCTCTACGAGATGGTGGCTTACCGAGCATCAGTGAGGCCCTCAAGATTCCAGTAGAAAATGGAGGATTCATGCGCAGAGGCGGGGTCCCTCTTGGCGGTGGTGACGCGGTTGAGGCCTTTCTGGAGGGAATTCGAAGACAGGTCAAGGAGAAGGGATCGAATCCCAGCGATCGCATGGAAACGGATTAATGACGATGTTGTATGGCTGCCAAGCTACCCAAAAATTTTTTTTCTTTCTCTATGTACTTTACCCTGTGGCTAGACTCCTAGGTTGGGGCCGTGTCGCTAATCCGTGTCAAATACGTCGAGAAGTTTATTTATGGAAGCCACGCACTACTATGTATGGTAAATTCTAGGCTCGAACCGTTATTTGCCTACCCACTTGCGCGTAGACCGCGTTGCGCCCACCGGGAATGGAGGCTGGTAGATGGCCGACGATCGTAGCTCAAAGAAGTACACCCACAGTGTGGCACAACCCAAGAACAGGGGAAAAAAGACGAAAACGAGCTAACAAGGACGAGAAGACTTAACATTTACGTTATTTCTACTCGAATCGACTTGGTTTGCGACTTATTATGTGTCAAACGGGCCGCAGCATAAAGTTGGCGGTAGCTTTTTAGCTCCTCCAAAAAAGCGGGCCGCCGGCGTCAGCAAAGCCACAGCTTGAGACAGTCTAGGAGTGCCACAGAAGAAGCGATCCTGGGCCACGCAAGAATAGCCAAAGCGGCGATCTTGTGGGAAAGGTGTCGACTCGATTATCTTCACACTCGCTGGACACGAGAGTTCGATCGAACGTATTGCAACCGACGAGCATCCGTTCGGCCTATCGTGCATTTCTCCCCCTGAAACAAGTCCGCATCCCCGCTGACGCTCAGGAGTCTCAGTTCGCTAAGTCTCTCGCTCGTACCTTTTCATTCTCCAAACGACCATCGAAACGATCCGTTTCCAAATCCATTCTCTTCTTCAAAATTTGATATCGCAGTGCGGTACTTTCTGCTGTCTCTGGCTGTTCGAGCTGGCAATGTCTGTGACTAGGTAACGGCCGCCAGAGACAATGGCGTCGCACAACCAAAGCGATCAGGACATCCGACCTGGAAACGGATCGATACCACTACAGGATCTATCGAGGCCCCCCGAGGCTGTTGCCCCAGATGAACGTGGTCGCAGAGGACGAGCCACTAGCATTGGCAATCTCAGCACACATGCGTCCAGACGATCGTTGATCGGGGGAGGGTCATTGAGGAGATATGAACGTATTGCAGAAGACTCTCCCAGTCCAATTGAGAGGACTGGCTTTCATGTGAATCAGCCAACACCTGCAGGCGCACGACTTGTACCGTCGCCATATGTGTCCGATATGGATAATGCTTCTCCCATTGAAGACCCAGGCGGCTTTGCCCAGGCGATGACATCCGTCGGGCTCAGTTTTGATGGCCCACAACCGCGGACACCTCCGTTACATCCACAGAGGCTGGCCTCTGGAAGGAGCGATGGTATGGAGGATAATCTCGGTGATGGGTTGAGGGGGCGCGATAGCATGAATGATGTGGATGACTACTTTGCTTCTACAGATACGAATGAAGACACAACACCTTTAACAAACCGGCAGTATCTCCAGCCGATTGATGGGGCAGCAGATGCTGGAGGGTTGCACGATGATCGGAGCAGCACTCATACAGTCCATTTTCCTGATGGGGCTCAGCCGGGTTCACGACTGGGTGACGATCTACCGAATCTCGAAAACGGTTTAAGAGGAAGACGTGCGGACCGTTCTCGATCCCTATCACCTTCGGCATCAGGTTCTGCATTGTCGAGAGCTAGTTCGATGATGCGGATGATGTCCCAGCGTGTGGTTAACCTAAGTAACGAGCCGGAACTAGTGGAGCAGTCATTGAAGCGTCGAGATTCATTGAAGAGTGCGCGTCTCGAAGGACCCCCTACGCTTCCTGCGATGACAGAATATGCGCATGATGCGTCTTCCACTCCGTCACTAAACCTGGAGCCTCCTATGGAAAAGCCTCGACCCTCGAGTACGGCATGGAGACAACGTTCTAATCCGCTCAGAGGTAGATCGCTCGGCATTCTCGCTCCTGACAATCCTTTGCGCATGCGACTATGTGATATCCTCGTGCACCCCATCACGGAGCCTTTTATTCTGGTGATAATCGTCATTCAAACCATCCTGCTGGCCGTTGAGTCTGCGCAGCCGGTGTTTGTGCATCCAAGATCAAGACACTGGGGAGCATCCAATCTGGATTATGCATTTTTTGCCATCTTCGTTCTGTATACCCTGGAGTTGATCGCGAGGATCTTGGTCTCCGGATTTATCAAAAACCCTACCGAGTATAGCACTCTGGATCGGTCATTAGGCGTGAGGAAAGCATTGGCTGAGAAGGGGAAGAGTCTCTTCACGCTACAGCGCCAGCCGTCTACAAGGAAAAACAAAGAACAAATGGAACCACAGCCTTCTGTCATACGGACGTTCACAGGCATGCACCCTCAAGAAGATCTAGATGATCCTATCCAGAGACAGCGGGTCCGGCTTGCACATCGTGCCTTTCTCCGTCACTCTTTCAATCGTCTCGATTTTGTTGCTGTTGTGTCGTACTGGATCTCGTTTGGACTTTCCTTGGCAGGATATGAGTTCAGCCATCACATGTATGTCTTTCGTATGATGAGCTGTCTTCGAATTCTACGCCTCCTAGGACTCACCAATGGAACCTCTGTAAGTTATACTATATTATAAATGATTGTGGGAGTATGACTGACATGAAACAAGGTAATCCTTCGAAGTCTCAAAAAGGCTGCTCCTTTGCTGGTCCATGTCGCATTCCTGATTGGCTTTTTCTGGCTTCTTTTTGCAATAGTCGGAATCCAGAGCTTCAAATCAAGCTTAAGACGGACATGCATATGGACTGGACAGGATGGTCAAGATGACTTTTCATTAAACGATCCTTACGGCACCCTTCAATTTTGCGGTGGCTATCTTGACGCGGACGGGTCAAAGAAACCATGGATCACCGCTGCTGGGATCCCATCCAGTTTCACGCCCAAGGGATATTTGTGCCCCCAGGGTTCTCTGTGTAAGGAAGGATCTAATCCTTACAACGACACTGTCAGCTTCGATAACATCCTCCAGTCTCTTGAACTCGTCTTTGTTATCATGAGCTCAAATACGTTTACGGATCTTCTCTACTATACTACTGATAGCGATTACCTTGCATCAGCCCTGTTTTTCGCTGCTGGTATTGTGATCCTCAGTCTGTGGCTGGTTAACTTGCTGGTCGCGGTTATCACCTCGTCATTCCAGGTTATTCGAGAAGAAAGCAAGCGGAGTGCCTTTGCTGTTGATAAGATCGATGGGATTGGTCAACGTGAAACGACGCCTCTCAAGGTTAGTCGTCTTAAACATCTGTATAATAAGACTTACTGGTTGTGGGTTTCTCTCATCGCTTTCGATTTGGTTGTCCAATGCCTGAGGAGTGCCACTATGGGCGAGGACCGTGCGGCATTCATTGACAGTACCGAGATTGGCGTTACAATTGTTCTCTTATTCGAGATCATCCTTCGGTTCCTGTCCGACTGGCGGCAATTCCATAAGAGCCGCTTCAATTGGGTTGATCTAGGGCTTGCAGTGATCACTTGTATAATTCTGATCCCGCCAATCAGGCACTCAGAACGTGTATACTCGGCTCTGACCCTCTTTCAAGTGCTTCGGGTCTACCGGGTTGTTCTCGCTTTTTCTGTGACAAGAGACCTCATTATGATCGTGTTCCGTAACGCGGTCGGTCTAATTAACCTCATAATATTCGTGTTTTTGATAACATTTCTTGCCGCTATATTTGCGGCACAGCTGTTTCGTGGCCAGATTCCGCAAGATGATACCGATGGCAACACTATCGAAATGAGCTTCTTTTCTATATACAACGCTTTCCTTGGGATGTACCAGATTTTGTCAAGCGAGAACTGGACGACAATGCTCTACAACTCGACGAACTTCACTTCTGGTTATCATACTTCTTGGATATCGGCGTCCTTCTTTATTATGTGGTTTATTCTGGCCAATTTTATCATCCTTAACATGTTTATTGCTGTTATCCAGGAGAGTTTTGATGTCTCTGAAGATGAGAAGCGGCTTCAACAGGTTAAAGCGTTTCTACAACAGAAACAACTTGGCGGTCCTTCCCAAGGAAATCTTCCTCTTTTCTCTATATTCAAGCTTGGCCGCAACAGTGACCGGTATAAGGACCCCCTGGACCATGGCCCGGCAGCTCTTGAGATGTTGCTGAAAGATGCAGTGGTGCACGAATTCCTTGATGAACAAGATACACCTCTTGAACCTCGTCGGGCAGATAGCATACCGCTGGCGGTAGCCCAGGAGGGGATAGCGCGTCCTGGATTCATTTCAGGAATTTGGAGCAAAGTTACGTCGTTACTGACCAATCGGGAGCCCAACCCATTCTATTCAAAACTTAAGGTCTCTCGCGAATATGATCATCTAGACCCTAGAAGTATGGCGAGGGAGGTCGTTTCCGCTGCGGAGCAACGAAAGCGAGCGCAGAGAGAATACCTGCAAAAGCATCCGAAATACAATATGTCTCTCTATATTTTCGCGCCAGATCACCCTGTTCGAAGATTCTGCCAACGCATTGTCGGGCCAGGACGCGGTACCCAACGTTTCGAGGGCGTGGATCCGTATAAGCCTGTCTGGTATACCTTCTCTGCATTTATCTATGCAGCTATTGTTGCTATGGTCTTGATAGCATGCATAACAACACCGATATATCAGCGAGACTATTCAATGAAGCAGCGAGAACTGGTGATGGATCAGGACGGGAACATCATCGACAAGTATAGTGTCCGCAATTGGTATGTGTGGGCGGACATGGGTTTCGCGGCAGTGTTCACTATTGAGGCTATCATCAAAGTCATCGCGGATGGATTCTTCTGGACACCTAATGCGTATTTCCGCAGCTCATGGGGCTTTATAGATGGAATTGTCTTGATAACTCTCTGGATCAATGTCATAACGTCCCTCTTCCAAGACGGGACGGCTTCTAGAGCTGTTGGAGCTTTCAAAGCTCTGAGAGCTTTGAGACTGCTCAATGTGAGTGACAGCGCCAGGGACACCTTCCATTCAGTGATCATTATTGGAGGATGGAAGGTCATTGCTGTAAGTAGACTATCTTGCATGTTTCTGGGAAACTTTCAGCTTACAATTCTCTAGGCTGCATTTGTCTCCATTGGGTTTCTCATCCCATTCGCCATTTATGGCGTTACTCTTTTCAATGGGAAAATGATTTCATGCAATGATAGCAATGTTACAAATGGCGACTTAGCGTACTGTGTGGACGAATATCAAGGCAGCCCGTTTAACTGGAATGTTCTGGCTCCGAGAGTTGCCGCAAATGATTACTATAGCTTCGATAATTTCGGCGAAGCTCTTTTCATTCTCTTCCAGATTGTGTCCCAAGAGGGTTGGATAGACGTCCAATCGAGCGCGATGAGCATAACGGGAAAAGGCCTTCAGCCCCAGTCTTTCGCCTCCCAGGCAAACGGTCTTTACTTTATAGTGTTCAATTTGCTCGGCGCAGTTTTCGTCTTGACTCTGTTCGTGTCCGTCTTCATGCGAAATTACACGGAACAGACCGGGGTTGCGTTCTTGACTGCCGAGCAGCGCTCATGGTTGGAATTGCGGAAGCGCCTTCGTCAGATTTCACCGTCTAAGAGGTCGATCAGCGCGAGAAGTAAAAAATGGAAGGTCTGGTGCTACCGTATCGCCATCAAGAAACATGGCAGATGGGCTAGATGTATGACAACGATACTTCTGCTTCATTTGACGCTTCTTATGCTTGAGTTTTATCCCTCGGTCTCTTGGTGGGACACAACAAGAGGTAAGTCCTTCAGGTTCTCACTATGCAACAATAGGTTGACTAACCCTGTTTCAGAGGCCTTGTTCTTCCTGTTCACGTGGTTTTACATTGCGAACGTGGTAATTCGCTTTATCGGACTGGGCTGGCAACGTTTTAGTAAAAGCTCGTGGGACCTTTACTCTGTGGTGTCTGTCTCTGGTACCTTTGTCACCACCTTGCTCGTTTTCAGCTCTGCGAGCCAAACGATCATAGAGTTGAACAAGCTGTTCCTGGTGTCTATCACCCTTCTTATTATCCCAAGGAACAACCAGCTCGATCAACTCTTCAAGACAGCCGCAGCTAGTCTTACGGCGATTGGTAACCTCTTAGCCACATGGGTCGTCTTATTTCTCGTATATGCCATTGCTATGACGCAAACTTTTGGTCTTACTAAGTTTGGCGGGAGCGAAACCAATAATCTCAACTTCAGGGATGTTCCTAAGGCTCTCATCTTCTTGTTCCGCACAAGTTGTGGAGAGGGGTGGAACCAGCTGATGGAAGATTTTGCGACAATGCTACCGCCCACATGCACACTCACAGATGAATTTTTTGAGAGTGACTGTGGCAGTAAGGCCTGGGCGCGCGGGCTTTTCATCTCGTGGAACATTATCAGCATGTATATTTTCGTCTCCTTGTTCGTGTCGCTTATCTTCGAGAGCTTCTCGTATGTGTACCAGCGAAGCAGTGGACTTTATGCTATCAGTAGGGAGGAGCTTCGTCGCTTCAAGCAAGCATGGGCGACGTTCGATCCTAATGCAACTGGATATATTTCAAAGGAGCAATTTCCTCGGCTACTTGGGGTAAGCATTTCAAAGGGGATATTACCGGGAGTATTGGCTAACTGCGTTAGGAACTGTCTGGTATCTTCGATATGCGCATATATGAGGGTGAATTCACAGTTGGCAGGATTTTGGAGAAATGTCGGACAAGCTCCAATGACTCTTCGCTTATGAAGTCGAGATCTTTCGACGGGATTGATCTAGATCAGCTTGAGAGAATCTTGAATCGCATCCCGGTGAATACGGTAAGGGCCAGGCGGCAGAAACTGAACGTCTTCTATGAAGAAGTTCTAGTATCTGCCGATCCTGACTTTGGAATCTCTTTTACGTCATGCTTGATGATCCTTGCTCATTACAACGTGATCAGTGACAGCAAGAGTTTGAGGTCAGTGTCTAGTCTTTTCTGGCTCTAAGGGCCTATTGCTAACCTTTGATCCAGACTGGAGGAATTCTTACGACGGCGGGCACGGCTGCAACGTGTTGAAGAGACGGTTCGTCGCAAGACTGTCATAGGTTTCTTTGATACACTGTACTGGTCTCGTCAATTCCGCCGCCAGGTCGAGGCTCGGAAGTTAGGCCGCATGACGACTGTGCCGCAGTTTGCCGTTCCAGAAATCTTCGTTGATCACGGTGATGGAGAGAGGTCTGAGTCGGACAATAATAACGCCACTCTTACCGTGAACAATGCCTCCAGTGAACCATCCTCGCCAATGCTGTCGCCTACATCGCGGAATCGGGGGTTTTCCAATTCTTCGAGAGGTGTCGGGCTTCCTCGCATCGACACAACTCTTGCTGGACGCGGTTCAGGAGCGAGCACGCCGACTGAGTGGTCTAGCATCAGTCCGTCATTGTCTCCTCGCCGTAACATGGACGTAGACACTTCGTATTATGGCGCTTCAGGGCGAGATGCTCCTTCCAGCCCCAGGCATTCACGAGATAATAGTGCCATGAGTGTCAACGATGTTATGGAGTCACTTGATAATTCTGTCTGGGGAGAAAGTATCAGACGAAGTTTCACCCAGCGTCGATCAAAAGATTGAGTTGCTTCCGTTGTCCTTTATCTTAAAGGATATGCCAACCAAGCATCAGATGCAGACCTATTCTCGATGTACATTCTCCATACACATGATACTATATGAGATATGGCGCCACGATACCAGCACCATACAGAAATGACAACGGGTCTCAGAGCCGGTTTCTTTTCGATTGCACTTTTTCAGGTCAGGTACCAATTTTGACAAGCTTTTTCTTGCAACTTAGTCGGCGAGAAGGCAAGCACGTCCACTTGCTTTCTCCTCAAAAATTGCATCAACATCGCTCTTTACATGTGCCCTCCAAAGGGCTACTGGACGCATACAGGATCCCTCGTTGGATCAGAATAATTTTCTTTGTTATTCTTGAAGAACGCATGGTTTTCGTCTTCTTTATCTTCTTTTTTTTTTGTTGATTAATAGCCTATGGCATTTGCATAGCACGCGGCGTTCTGCTTCTTCTTCTTGTTTGTGTGTCAAATGTTGAAAGAGCTTCAGCTACACATTTCCGTATCTTGCCTTTGTTATCTATTGCATACCACAGTCCCTCAACCGTTTTCAGCCTGCTTTATCCTAGACAGCCAGCCTCTGGTACAGACGGGTTTGCGAGTCGATTGGTCTAAATTTATGTACAGTACATATACGATGGAGATTTAGGTAAAATAGAATCCATCAGTCATTGCCAAATAATATTATCCTTGCAGTCTTCAAGTATGGAAACATAGGAATGCGATGGTTATTGATATTGATATCACATGCCCTGTTGAAGCTAAGAGATTCGACAAAGTTTCGATAGTTCCCTGTCTAGGATAGTATTTATCGACACGAACAGTCCTTGATCGGTTCTAGTAATTATCTCAATGGCCTCCATGCGTCGTTATCGCGACTGGAATGCACGCCATGGAGAGGCTGTCACCGCATTCGAGCCTTTGTCCCCTGTCCAATCCCTCTTCGGGCAAGCGTGGAATGTGAATAGCGGTTCAGGCACGGGCAGGCCAGCATTCCAACCTCCCTACTCCGTATACTGTGATTAGACCTCCGCGCGACTGTCACAGGAGCCTCTCCAAACCTGCATGGCCCTGTTTCCTCGAGTGCCTTGACGCAGCCGCGGACCCATGGAAAGCGTCCAGAACATCGTGCGCAGGACGCCGAGGCGGCGATTGTGCGAAGGTGCGACGCGTCAAAAGGGCACGAGTGTCGCAGATGGTCCACTGTGAGTGGCTGAGCCCCGCGAGGAGCACCCTCAATAATTAACAATTTATCAAATTCAACCCTAGTGCTGTCGAATGCTCAGCCGGAACAGGCATCAAGGTTTCCATGATAAGCAGAAGGATGGTGACCATCGTGCTGAGCCTTTAGGATGATCATGATGGTAATGTCCGTTCACGGAGGGCTGTCATTATGCGGGATAGCCTTACTACAATGGATTTAGACGTGCGCTGCTATCGAGGTTGATCTAACTCCACCCGGTCTCCATTCCTAGGGCCCATTGTCGCATTATCGATAGAGACGGTTGCCGGTTTTTCACCTACCTTATCTCACTTCTATATGCTGACATCGGGCTGAGTCTCACCAAGCCATTTTCGGTCAAATCCTCTCACTGATAGCACCTTCATGGCTTTGCAACTATACGGAAGCGGGGTGCGCTGCGTTCATCCGAACCATGGATGGAAGTAGTTACGGGCGGATCAATTGATATAGGGCCCTGAGCAGCTGAGACGGGATCAGCTCCCACTCCCTTCTTCCGCTCCGCTTTCGTTACAACAATGCAGAGCGCGTCCTGTTCCTGAAGTTGACGTCCTGCGCGCGGAATAGCCCTGGCACTGTCGCACGACGGCGTCGATGGTTAAATAATTCGCCCCAGCTCCCTGGCGCTGCGGGGCGACGGTCCTTGCAGCCATTGCCCCTGGTCCGCTCTTAGTGTGCTTAGTCTCCTGGCAGGATCTCATCTCCCCGTTCACCACCCTGTTCTGTGACGGAAGGGCCTGGATAGCTCATAGCGGCTCATATTATTCCTCCGGGGGGTCCCTCTTCATTATCATCTACATAACTCTCCACTTCTTCCCGGTTGGCACCGGCCTCTACCTCCGACCTTCCACCTTCCTCCTTCTTTTTTTCAATAGTCACGCCGTTGACGTGGTCACGGGCGACTTTATTACGGCCTTTTTGTTCTTGTTTTCCTCTTCTTTTTTTTTAGCCTCGTAGGATCTGTTTGGACCTCTTCCCTCGATTCGACGGGAAGCCATTGCAACTTACCAAGTGCTAGTTCGTTTGCTGGATACACACGAAGCCTTTCTCATGACACCTGGACACGTCTAGTCGGCAATCCAGCAGTCTTCAATCACTCGTTGATACCTTTGTATACTTTTTCTAGTCGGGAACGAGGCAGGACCTTGGGAAACACTTTTCATACCTTTGACAACCGGAACGGGCGCATTCTTTACCTATCCGTGCCGTTCACTACGAAACCTTATCGAACACTCGTTGCTCGGGATATACAAACGTTATCCAAAACGGCCGTCCAGCAGTTAATAAGCCTCTACGAGGCACTTGATTCAGAAGCATCTCACATCTTCAGGATGCATCACAATATTCGGAGTTTTCGCGCGCTTTCGCCATCCCCAATGGCAGACATGGATATGACCATGCATCCATTCACATTCAATTCGCACGCACGAACGATTAGCGATTGTTCCTCCGTGAGCCCATCAAGCTCTCCGATTTCAAGTCCCACGGCATCGCCTACCTCGAGATTTCGAAGCTTCACCCGGAGAATGCGCTCACCAAGCTCTACCGCAACAGACGAGTCTCGCAGTCGCAGTGGCAGTCCTTTTACATTGCGCTCCGCAATATCCCGTCGCCCCTCTGCGTTCTTTCTCCGCCGTCGCCCTTCCGCTGTCGACCTTGCATTGAGCGAGGAACGCTCCCGGTGTGATGAAGACTCGATGGAACGGACAGGTCTTGGCTTGATGGAACCCCGTCCTATCGACCCCGTTCCGCTTTCAATGGGTTTCCCTACAGATATCTTCGGTGATATGGACAGCATGATAAATGGCAAGGCATCCCCAGATTTGCAAACGCATCACCAGCAGCCCCGGTTCGTTCTGGGTGGTATCTTCGAGGTGATGGAAGGGCATGCGTGAGAAGGTGTATACAATAAACGCAATAAACGCAAGTTTTCGCACAACGAAAGTTTAATGTCTGATGGATATATAACGTGACCAAATGTGCGGATGAGGAGAGTTCTACTTCTTAACTCTACTGTTACATAAAGATTGCTCGGTTGTTTCAGTAGAGTTCTCTTATTTTTTTTTTTTATTTTTATTTTTTTTTTCGTTAGCGGAATGACCTGATTTGTTCTGATTTTGGTCCTTACACTACGATATTAACGTTCTGCGCACGTTTTACCTCTGGGAGCTCTTCGTATCTCTCTAGGAGACGATGTATTTACGTTCCTCCGCTCATATGATACTTTTCTATCGCGAGTAATGGACGGAATAGATTTTTTTTTATCAATTGGAGTACGGAGACTATTTTACTGAAGCTCATTGTATACCTTTCTAAGAAAAGAAAGATCCGAACTTATCCCATACAACAGCCTGGAGTACTTACTTTTTAGGGACGCTGAAACTTGCATGCTGCTGATCACATGCCCATCAAGTTCGCCACAAACCAACTCGTTTCGACCTGAAACGTCAATGCGTCTAGGTAGAATCGAGCCGATCACAATAATACCGTAGCATAGTTTCAGGAGACTACTATGTGATCTATCCTTAGAATACGAGTATGTATTATTTTTGGAAGATAGTTTCTACTAAGTAAACCGGCGTAGAATTAGATGGATATATGATAAGTGGGAATTTCTTCCATGCTCTAGGCTAAAGTTAATTAATTTTTGGTTTTCCTGTCGCTAAGAAGTAGAGCTTGAAATAGTCTAGACTGGGTGGTGGACGCTATCTCCGCCAAGATTGTGATGACAGCTGACCAGTGACCTGTTCCGGAACTGGAGTACAAATTTTGAACCAACAATTCCTGTTTCTGGAAATGGAGGAAGGAATATCACGGAGACCTTCCGAGAAAAAAAAAATGAAAATAAAATGAAAGAAAAAAGAAATGGATATGCTTCGTTTTGTGTATCTTTTTAGAAGGAGAAATCGACACCGCAACGCGACGCCTGCGTACAGTACGCGAAAGTATTTTCAATGAACAGAATAACTTGCTCCAATGTGATGATATTTTGATTTCCCTAGTCAGGAGATCTCGGGGTATGGGGTGTATGCATGAAGACCGGAAACAGAATGAAACAGACTAAACTATGCTAATCTGCGAACGCGCGGACATTAATTCCGAACTTGACTAGAGATAGACTAAGTCTTTTTTCGGGAAAGTCCATGATCGGGGTATCGGCTTTTGTAGAATGATGAATTTATGCGATGACGAGATCTTGCGTGGTGTACTCCGAATGAAATGATGCTAGACACGTAATCGACTCTACCGGTTGCTGACGTTTTTTCAGCTTGCTGTATGTAGAGCTTAGAATATTTTGGCCTGGAATACTCTAATCTCTCTTGCTGCGTTTACGCCGCGTGGGCCACAGCTGGCCACGGCAGTTGGGTTCTCCGCAGAGACACTGCACGGCATTCGGGTCGACCTGGTTCTTGCGCTTCTTTTTTTTGTATCCGTCCCAACCTGGATTATAATCGAAGGTGAGTTCTGTCATGGGCGGTATATCGCGGAGAGCGAAGAACGCAAGGTCGTAGAGACGTTCGTCCCCATGATGACGGGAGACCGGGAACATCTTGCAATTAGGATTGCAAGAATGGTTCATGAAACGTGTGGGAGAACCGTATTTCTGGCCGTCGACGACGTATATTTTGTTGTCGTTAATGAGGAAGTCCAGTGAGAAAAGGTACGAAGGGCTCTTCTTTTCTTCCGCTAGTGTCTCGCGTCTGTTGGCAGAAGCTTTAGTAATGACCTCCCCGAGATATAAGTCAATAAATTGACCGGCTCTGATCTGGTCTGGAGAGCGTAACCCTAAAAATTATTAGCATGTTGTGTATGTCTGGGCAAGTGGTGGGTGATACGTACCAAATCCTCTGCTCCCGGTATCGAAGATGTCAAATCTTATCGTTCTGCCTCTCTCCACAACGCGGTTCCAACAATGGTGAGTACATCCACACAGAGACGTGCACTCATAGATCATTGCCGTACGGTTCAGGAAGCTCTTGTTGAGGACGTACGTCCCATCTCGGAGGATCTCATAGGGATTGATGCGGTCATCTGAGTCGATTTCTTGAGAAAGACAAGTACAGGTTTTGGTATCACAGACTATACCACAATTACACCCAGCATCGAAGGACTCGTCGGCTTTCTCCACCCCACTGCGGATTTTATATGAGTTAACAAACTCGAAGTTGAGCGGGAAGCTCGTAGCATCATCTCCGCTTCCGAGAGACAAGGTCACTCTAGGTCCCTTGATCTTTGATAGCTTAGATTTTAGAAGTTCAAGTACTTCATTGCGAGACGATACTTGGTTGTATTTCTTTCGGAAGAGACCCTCTGGAAGATTGGTGAGGCTTAAAGGAGTGAGTTTGGGGTCAACAGATTTTTGCTTTGGATAGGCCTTTTCTGAAGCTTTAGTTTCAGCTTCATCGACAGGGTAGTATATCGTTGATAACCCGAGAAACTGAGAATCAGGTGAAGGATGGGTGACAGATTGCTGCTTTTCATGTGATAGATTCCAAGATTGATAGCTTTGGTGCTTCTTCCTCGGAATGGAGCTATCAGAGTCAACAGCAAAAACGTCATCTGTGTACTTGGGAACAATGACATTGAAACGAGGAAGCTCTGGCTTAGCCGTCACTCCTGGGTCATTGTGGTGTTTGAGAGTAGAGGTGTTGTCGAGGTCAGAGTGAAAGCTGGAGGTGTCAGAGGCCAACTCTGATTTTCTCTTCCTGCTGGGTATTTTTGTGAAAAGAGAGAGAAGCTTTGCTGTCTTTTCTGTCTGATGCTCCCAGGTTGCATTAGTGTCGTCTATCAGTGTTGTGGAAATATGAGGATAACAGTGTGGGCGATTAGAAAACACTCAAGTAACAGAAATACAAATATTATCTTGCGGTTTTTTAACAGAATAATTTCAAAATATTGATTAGAATAAAAAGAAATTAAAGAATTCTTTCTTTTTATTCAAGATGATAGATATTGTGTAAGTGTGGTGAAGTTGCCACACGCGTCAAGTTGTAGACATTTGAGAAAAAAAGTGAACTCACCTGTTGCTCCTCATCTGAATCAATACTTACGTCGCCAAACATCTTGCAAGTGCCTAACAGCGGATTAAATTCTGTTACTCCAGTATCACGAATTAAAACAGTGGGGGAGAGTAGATGGTGGGACAAGAAAGATGGCTTGAAGCAAGAAAAGCTAGCAGAGGTGTTTAAAAGTGGTGGTGGGTAAAGCTTAGCGTCCAAACACTATTTTTACCTTTATAAATAGCGCTTGGCACGTGATTTTTTAAGTGAATATTATTTTATTTTATTTGTTTGTTTTTTAGTTTTCTTATTTTTCTTATTTATTTTTTTTTTTAAAAAAAAAGATATGATTTAAATTTTTTCATTTTTGATAATTATCTCAATAGATTAAATATATAGAATTATAATACAATAAACCGACTATATTACTTCTAAATATACTAATAATTAAGTGCTAAAAATACAAGAGTAATGTAGATAATAGTGTATATTTGTAGCACTAGTCGCTAGCTATTCTTTGTAGCACGGTGTAGCGAATATAAGTTCTGTAAGGCGCTTTAACTAGTGTACTGAGGGACGACCGTAAAGCCCATCAACGAGCGAAAGAGGCGGAGATAGGACTGGATCAGAAGAATTCGAGGGTTCGAGCTTCTTGTAATCTAACATATTATCACTGAACTGCGTAAAAACTCTGAACTTTACCTAAACTCTAATACTGTCATCTGCGAAGAACGTGTGCGTAACGTTGCTTGATTCCCTATTTTGATTCTCTCCTTTTTTTTCTAAATACAATTTGCCTTTCTCACGTGACCCATATTAAGCGTACTGGATTCCCCAGTACACTAGATTCCCGAGGGTTTATAGCTATACAAGGTGTGCCAGCCCGTAATAGCCTGCTGGCTATTACTTTGTAGTCTTTTTGGACGAAGGGCTTTAGGTAGAGGCTAGCTGCCTATATGCGCCTTATAAGTTCTAAATTTGCAATATATAACGCAAGAGTTCTTACGCTAACTTAACTAAGTAACTGCAATACTATTATAAATATATAATTATAATATCAGAAATCAAGTATATAGATATCTTTTTAATTAAAATCTAGCTTTTTCAATAAGAATAGCTTAACCTCGTTACTAGGTAAAACGAAAATGGATTGACACTAGCCCCGGTTATGCTATTTACCCGTAGACTGGTTATATGGGCGGTTCGGTTCGGTGTCAGGTCAGCTTTTCGGGTTAAAACAACTAATGTTTTTGTGTAGAGCCTTTGCTTTTTTCAAATTAAAAAATAACTTTAGAATCTATATATAATGTAGCAGTAATTTATTAATAGTGATTATTTTATTTTTATAACCCTCTAATTGCTTTGTAATGTTCCTAAACTTCAAAAATTGTAAAGTTTGCAACCGAGGCTAGCTTATTAATAGAGTCCTTGTGCCGGACTCTGAAGCTGACTAGCCCAGGGCTGAACTAATTTGAATCCTTCGGCTTGAGAAATCTTTAACTAACTACGCTATACATAGTTAAAGCCCGCACTGTACTATAGAGCTTAGAAGCCCTGTTCCTCAGAGGGTCTTTCGGAGCCCCTCCGGGCACGTACAGTACGACACCAGCCATGTGTACCAATTTGCTTAATTGCTCGCCTAAGAAAACTTTAATTAACTATGCTACGTCCAGTTAAATCTAGCACTGTACCTTAGAGAGCTTCGGGCTCCTTGAACTCTCGGTGTCAGAACGTTATTTAGTTTCCATGTAATTGTAAAGGGAAATCAATAATAATAGTCTCATTATCAATATCTAGTAATTAAACCTTGCAGTCCGTATTCTTTATCGTCATATTGCTCGATTTGCCCTTGAAGATAGACTCGGGAGATAATGTAGTATCGTCGGTGCCAACTCTAGTTGAATATTTAGTCCTGTCAAAACCCAAAGGTGAAAGGTAGCCTTACCCTACTTCCAAAGAATCAATCACTTCATGGCGTCTTTTCATCTGCCGACTTGTTTTGTATGCCTTCCATAATGGCTGCTCAAACAAAGCATCCTGATTCTCGAGCCCTTTGCCGGCAGTCTCTGGGACGGTGAAGTATATGTAAACCAGTGCAACAAAACACCAACCGGCAAAGAAGATGAATGCGCCCCAGTTGTTTGTCTGCGCAAGCAAGGATGGTGTTGCCTTATTGATACCAAAAAAGAACAGCCAATGAAAAAATTGAGCGAAGGCTGCACCAAATGAGCGAATTTGGTTGGGCCATAACTCAGCACCGAACACATATGGAAGAACAAGAAGACCTGGAATATCAGCAGTTATTCATGGTCAATGAGTATACATGATAGAGTACGTACCAACAGAGTATCCAAACCCATGGATAAAAATAGCCGCAACAGCTGCCTGACTGGCACCGTGGCTTACCGCTCCTGCTTGCTTGTATTTAATGAACACGCCAATATAAATATCTGAAATCATCTGTATCGTAGCACCGGTGAAGAGACTTTTCCGTCTTCCCAACATGTCAATAAACAGGAAACTTGCAATAAATGTGCAGAAAAACTTCGTCAAGCTGTACATCCCAGATAGAAACAGCTTACGGCTGTTATCTGAGCTGGAAATGCCAACCATGCTCAAGATAGGAATTAGATAGGATGTAACACTGTTGGCACCGCATAGTTGAGCCAATGCGTAAGAAATGATGGCCTGTTGGAAGCGACGCAGGTTTGCAGGAACCAGAAAGGTCTCTTTCAAGACTGACATGAAACCGGTCCCATACTTCTTCTCCTCTTCAATCTGCCTTTTGATATCCTCAAGCTCAGTTGCCAAGCGGGGATGATCTATCGGTAGACCGCGAAGTTCAATCAGAGTTTTGACAGCTTCTTCTTCCCGACCGGCCAAAAACAACCAGCGAGGACTTTCATATTGTGCAATGGTCGCAATAAGGATCAATCCAATAAAAATAGTCGGGGCGAAAAATACAATCTGGTACTGCAATTTGCTTGTCGCGACGTGCTCGTATACTCCCAATACTGTAAAACAAGACACAGTCAAAGACAACAACATCACAATGCTGAACCAGGTGGCTAGTAATCCTCTAAACTCTGTTGGTGCGACCTCGACGATGCTAACAGGACTTATCACAGTAAGTGGTCCGATGCCTAATCCTGAGACAATACGGGCTGCATATAGTGTTCCTAGGTGGCCATTTGAGAAGGTAGCGATGATCTGTCCCACTATCCAAATACACAGATACAGGCGAAATGACCATTTACGGCCAAGACGGTCATTGATGAAGAAGGAGAGTCCGGACCCAACACCTGCTCCAATGTAGACAAAGGAGACGAAATTGGAAATTTCCTTCGGATTTGAAGCAGACGTGAGTCCGAAAGTTTTCTGGAAGCTTGGGAGAGATGGGATCACAGAAGAAGAACCTTGATCCCATGCTGTGTACGCAATATACATTGTTAGCAAACTACTACAACATCATTCTATACATATTGAATAAAAGAGACCTACCGAGAGGGAGACCTCCCGCTGCATATAGAGCTACTGTTGTCAACAGTCGACGGTTGAGAATAATCTCACGTGGAGACTCTCGAATGGCTCTGACATAGCCCGCAAGGCTGGAGTCGGAAATGAAATTTTTGAAATTCATTGTATTATCTCTAAGGTATTATACAACGGTGGTGAAAATAAGATATTGATGTTCTCTGAGCATGATCGTTGGTGGATGCGCGCCCATAAGATATAGAAACAGGTCCTTCAGGACGGAATACGGCTATCAATTAACTGAGAAGCCAATGATAAGCTGGCGAAGCCTCTCTGCCTATAAGATTCAAAAGAAACATTAAAAATGGCTTTCCCTAGGGTGTTTAGGTGCAGATAGGGACATCCCAGATGCTCTATTGCCCCTTCGGGTAGACCTCGGGAGAACCCGAACCTAAAGTGTCACCGTTATCTAGGTTTACTTGCACACCAATTGACGAATCACTATATACTGCCACTACTCTATAAGTTCCCGATAAGAAATCAGAGTCCTATGATTGATCGTCACGGATTTTCCCGAACCAGGAACAACCTTCTATCAAGGCGCGCTTAATATGAGGTTGTGATTCTAGATATCGCCGATACCAGTCCCCCGTATGCGCAAACGTCACTTATCTCAATTTCACAACTTCATCAACGCTATTCTGAACTGGAACCATATTGATATCTTCATCCCCATCAATATTTATTAGAATGTCGCCAATACCTGCCAAAGAGGATAAGATCAATGTTGTTGGTGCCGGTGTCTTCGGGCTTAGCACAGCACTACACCTAGCTTCCCGTGGGTACAAAAATGTAACAGTCTTCGATAAGCAACCGTACGATAGAACATTGTACTCGTACTTCAATGGATGCGATGCTGCATCGGCCGGTATGTATCTTGTCTAGTTCCGACAGTAGGAGGTTAACCACCATTGCAGATATGAATAAGATCATCCGATCTGCATATGGTTCCCAGACTGAGTATATGGAACTCACCCAGGACGCTCTCGCGGCCTGGAAGACTTGGAATGATGAACTAGCAGCTGGTAAAACAGTTCCGCCAGGAATGACTCCGGTTGACCGTGTATTTCTCAACACCGGTCATCTGATGCTAGCAGATGGCGATACTCTTCCGCCGTTTGAACTGGCTTCAATCGAGAATGCAAACGCAATGGGCCTCGAAGGAACGCAACTTATCACGACAGATCCGGCTCACATTGAAATTGCAATAAAGAAAGGCTTCGCCTCCGCGATCGATCCTTTCAGAAGAAAAGATCGAAGCAAAACAAACCTTGGCGTTCTTGAGACAACCGGCGGCATAGCTATTGCCGATAAAGCCTGCCAATTTGCACTCCATAAAGCAAAGACGTTGGGTGTTCAGTTTGTCTTAGATTCATTGGCAGGGTCAATGGAATCCTTGTGTTATGAAGGAAATCAGGTTATCGGTATTAGGACCAAAGACGGAATTATTCATCCAGCTGCTATGACGATTCTTGCATGTGGCGGCTGGACACCTTCTCTCTTGCCATCTTTAGACGGTCTATGCGAAACGACCGCCGGATCTGTAGTACTGTTACCAATTCCTTCCGACTCCTCCTTGTTTGACCGCTTTGCACCTGAAAATTTTCCCTGTTGGCAATATAAGATGCGAGATGGTGCCCAAGGTGGACTGTATGGCTTCCCACGGGATGAAAGGGGTTGGCTTAAAATCGGATACAGAGGGACTAAATATACGAATCCGGTCCAGCAAGCTGATGGAAAGGAACGAAGCGTTCCCGTTACTCGATGGACAGAGAATGAACAATTGAAGGCAATTCCGAAACAAGCATTGTCCATGATCGAGAAATTTCTGGACGAATTCCTCCCGGAACTGAAAGCTGAAGGGATATCAATCTCCTTTTCTCGGGTCTGCTGGTATACAGATACTTTTGACAACCACTTTGTCATCGACCGTGTGCCTGAGACCGAAGGGCTGATGGTTGCTACTGGTGGTAGTGGGCATGCATTCAAATATCTACCCAATATTGGCCATTGGGTTGCAGACATTATGGAGGGTGTCGGGTTGGAGAGACCTGTGGTGAAGGCATGGCGATGGAGGGCACTACAATTAGGAGAACGACCAATCAATCTGCTCATGGAAGGTAGGAAAGGGCCACGAGCACTATGCAACGTGGCTCTTACTTCTGACTCTGAACTGCAAAGTGAAAGGGCAAAATTATAAATTGAACTATCATGCTTCGAAACATTTCTCAGCACGGCAAAATTGTTCTAAATTGGCAGTCAGATATGGTACATGTTCTAGTTTAATTGTTAGTGTGAAAATTTCATTCCTGGAAGATGGTACAAGAGAAGCGTTGGTATTGTATACCAAGGAATCTACGTCATAAAGTGTTTTTGAAAGGACGCTATTGCTCAATTGACTTCATGTGACAAGGGCAAATTTTCTGCCACTTCGGTCTCTTCCGAGTCTTCAGTTAACTGCTCATTTCCGGGACGGGGCATGCCGCGAGGGAGGCAAGTCGAAAATTCTCATAGACGGGAAATTCAGGCTGCTTCACTGATGATCTGTAGTATCCGAAATGTTGTATGACATTGTGGACTAAATACTGCCAGTGCCAGTTAATTTATGTTAAATCAAGACGGAATACAAAATGCAAGAATGGTGTCTTCCAATCTAGTTGATTAGCTGTACTTAGCAGAATGCTAACTAAATCAAAATATATGTAGATTATGGAAGAGAGAGTGTGAGATGAGGACATTATCCTCGCGACTAGCTCTATTGCATCACTATCTTTCAGGGAATTGAGGTATTATCTGGCCTTGGGTGAAGGTAAATTTTCATTGAACTTCTATAAGTATAAATAGTTTATCCTGTACCACATGTGATCTATTTATCTAACTCCCCGAGATGTCGAGTAAGTTTATTCTCGTGCTTCAGCTCTCTCTCACATTGACTGCAATGCTTAAACAGAGGAACTCTTAATCTCATTAACAGGAGAATTCGGCTTCCCGTTCCTCCACAAGGCCCTAACATTCTCAAAACACTCCCTCTCAGCTTTCTGGAATGCTAGATCTGTCAAGCCACCAAGATGTGGCTGCACGATGACCTTGTCACTGTTAAGGAAGTAGGGATTGACATTAGGCTCGCCCACAAGCACATCGAGACCGGCCCGAGTGACTTTGCCTGACTCTAAGGCTGAAATCAAGCTCGGCTCATCAATGACAGCACCACGGGCTGTATTAACGAGGTAGACGCCATCTTTCATCACCTCAAACTCCTTCTGCCCGATAAGACCTGTGGTGTCTTTGTTTAAGGGACAGTTGAGCGAGACGATATCTGATTTCGAAAGCAATTCGTGCAGTGTGGAGCAGTAAGTAACGCCATATTGGGCTTCCACCTCCGCTGGTAGTTGGCGTCGATTGTAGTAGATAATCTTCAGGTTAAAGACCGCTGCTTTCTTTGCAAGATACTAAATGGATTATCCAGTTAGTAATGCGGATGCTGCAAGAAGCTTTCGAATATTAGGATGGGTTTTCATCCTTTCTCTTACTTTTCCAATTGCGCCCATGCCAACGATACCTAATGTCATCCCGGACGGATCTCTAGCGGGGATCAATCCTGGTGCGCTCCTCCAATTTCCGCTTCTTGCACTCTTTTCCGCCAAGGTTGTATTCCTTAGGATCGCCAGAATAAGGAATAATGCCATGTCTGCCGTTGGTTCTGCTACAGCATCAACGCTATTACAGAACCAAACCCCTTCCCTAGATAACCACTCCACATCAAACTCATTGAAGCCTGCGCTCGCGGACGTGATGATGCGACAGTGTGGCAGTAGGGGCCCCAAGACTTCCTTATCAAAGGGTTCGTAAGGCGGTGTTCCCATACGAATGATGAATGCATCAATGGGCCCTTCCTTTTCGATCGTCGCTGGTAGGAGCTTCTTCATCTCCTGCCGGTTGGTTGCTGGGAGGACAGAGTAGTTGAACTCTTGCGCGAATTGCGCCAGGTACTCCGCGCCGGCATATTTTGGCTCTCCAAGGACGACGACGCGGGGTTTCTCATCTATGCGGGTAGGAGACATGGTGTGAGTCGGAACGATTGATAATTATGCAAATCAACACTAGAGTATATGTAAAATGTTATCAGGGAACTGAAGGTAGTCAGGGGAATTCATCACTGTACCCCTCTGCAGCTAGTAAATAATTCTCCATCATGGCCGCCTGTACGGGAAGTCCCGAAGCTAAGTGGAGGGGGCATCGGTTTCTTCCGAGTAGGCTCCGTATAGACCATTAATCCCCGGTCTCGAACTAGTGAGTCGTGAAGCGGAACATTAGACAGTAATGATGATTAAGATAACGCAATATGTGATGAACAACAGTTACCCGATATGAAGTTTTGTGATTTTGCTCCATTCCTTAATGTCACATTTGCGAGCATTCTCATTCCCAAATCCCGACAAATTAAAAAAATAAAAATAAAATAAATCAATAAGAGAAGTTCATTTCCAAAGAAGAATGTCTACGCTCACGGCAAATGGAAATAACATTTCCTTGATCTTCCGGCCTCCGCTCGGATTTATCTCCGTGGACATACATTTCCACCGACCTCCCGGCGACGCGTACAACGAGCATACATGGCCGTTCCCTTTGATTCGGGAGCAGGCAGAGGGCTCGACGGAGAAGCAGATAGTAACGAATAAGAAGTATGATGCAGAGTTTATCGATCGATTTGTTGATGCCGGAATGAGACTCGCCCGCCGTGGCGCCGTAGGCATCTTGACTAGCTGTGGTTTTTTAGTTATGGCTCAGTCCGAGTAAGTCTCCTGTAGTATTAAGCAGAAGCTATAATGGTCCATAGAAATTATATAACATTCATCTATTAGATTAGCGGCGCGTCTCCCGATCCCCGTCGCTACGTCTGCTCTCATTCAAATTCCATCAGTTCTAGCTATTCTCCCACCAACTAAGAGTATCGCTGTTATCACATATGATGACACGCGTCTCAATGAGCAACACTTGCAACAGCTCGGGGTCTCAAGCGTCGATCCAGCTACCGGTCGAAAGAAAATCCATATCCGGGGTGCCCCTGCTGACGGCCATTTGCGCAAGGTGATCCAGGAGAACGCACCATATGTTCATGCTGACATCGAGACCGAACTGGTCCAAGTGGCAAGGTCCGCGGTGGAGGAGCATGGAAACGGCGAAGGCGCCGTGGGCGCCGTGGGCGCCGTGGTATTAGAATGTACACAGATGCCATGTTTCGCGGAGGCGATTCAGAATGCAGTAGGTACTGGTATTCCTGTTTATGATGTGTATACGATGGGATGTTGGTTTTATGAAGGTTTGGTGCGGAGGCGACCTGCGACATGGGATGCTTTGTCTGTAATCTGAAAATACGCTGTAAGACAAAGTTAGTCAATCCGTAATGAATTAGGGAAAGCTAGATCCACGATCTGCTCGATGTTAATTCTGTGTTTCATTGTTGTGTATTGACCCTTATGACTCGTCATAGATCAGATCTTTTGATCTTGCACGAAGGACAGGGGACCAGATGTATTTGAAATGAAAGTTCTGGGAAGACAACCGAGGCCGTTGTAATTAGTATATAAGAACAATTTGTATGTAGAAATGGACGCGCAAAAGAGAAATCTCTGAAGATGAGAATATGACAACCTCCCCGGTGTCATGTTAGGTCACCGATTGCTGACTGCTGAAACCCATTCAAGAGCTCTTGGACAAACCAGTCAGCCTCTTGAGGAACATCCATATTTCCTAGTGCCATAGTCCATTCTTGCCCTGGGGACACCGGAGAAGTAGTATCAGCCGCTCCGGATGTTAATTCATCTGCCATTCGACTTCGACACATCATTCCCATTGTGCGCTCAGATATAGTCTCAAAGATATCCCGGTAAGGAGCGGCTGCATTCCATCTTTCAGCGATGATTGTGAGAACGGTATTGCAAGCCATGCACGTGCTGACGACTTCACGCTGTCTCGCTATTTGGCGTACTTGTTTGGACTTCCATAAGCAGAACAGATAGGTTAGCCCTCCAAGGAATAGTTTATGCAGGCTGCCCCATGTTAATTGAATCGAAGGACTCTGGTATAGACGGCGATAACGGACACATATATCAGCGCTCCGAAAAAAGCAGTCCATAAATATTCCTTCAAGCTCCTCATCGTCTTGAGAGCTTATATGATTTCCATTCTGAGAATGGTGGTCCTGAAAGTGTTCACCATCACTGCTTGTGATATAATGGCGGTATAGCAAGACAATAGAATGATCATAGGCCATCTCAAACCAGTCAGATGTGGCGAAAACGGTCAAGGGATGAGAATGGGAATAATCAAGATGACTAGGTATGAAATTGTGCCATTCTTCGAGTTCTTGTCGAAGCATTTTTATTGTGATATTTGGTGTGCCATTATTATCATGTTGTCGTCGAGAAGTTGATAGGTATATATTCGAGCTAATTTTGGCCCATAATTGACGAAGTTTGATTACATGAAGAGCTCCTGTCATCAATGTTGGCGGTCCAGTTGGAGACGATCGAACCGGTTGTAAAAACCCATTTGGAGTGATATTCTCATCATCTGTATCCGCAGGTAACTTGGGGAGAACATAAGTAAGGGATCTGAGAACTATAGCGGCGACGGCTTACTTCAACATCAATAGCCTCCTCAGGAATGCCAAAAGGTCGTCCAAGTACGAAAGCAGCTACACGATCAATGTCGTACGAGACCCAGAAACACCTTTTCGACATCTCTCTAGTTAGGATATCAACATTCCCGCGGAACTTCTCTGCACTTCTATGATAACCCAGTTCAATACAGTGACGGATCGCCATGCCCGAGATTTTCCTGTTCCAATGTCAGGCGGAACTTTCGAGTGTAGGTTAAGGACGAAATACCATAAGCTTACTCCAACTGGCGACCTGATGGAGTATACGGCACAACATAGGATACCCTGAATTGATAGGAGGCTGTTCAAATCGAGGATGGCAGTAATGCGGTCAAGAGCCATAGAATAGTATAGCTGTTGTCAAAATTACTAATATGTACCTCAGAAAACAGCCTGAGAGACTGACCTCCGCAGTTCTTTGTTGACTCTGTCCAAGAGTGAGCGAACCTATCGCATATACCTAAACATCAGCTGTTATTATCAGAAAAAAACAAACAAACTAGTCGATTGAGGATTACCATCAACACAAAGAAGAGCGCTATATTGTTTGAGTTCTCAAGACGTCCACTTGTGACTGCCATTTGGCATTCTTCCTCCCATATCCGGAAAGAAGGACGATGAAGAAATGGATATTGTGGATGGATGTTATTGAAATAAGCTTCTGATAAGGCTGTTCCTAAGCTGAGTGACGGGAATAGGAGTAAGGGGTCGCGCGTAGATTCCGGCCAGAAATCACTTTCGAGGTTTCCTATACTGGCCGCAGTACCTTGTGATAGGCTCAAGCTTTCTCTCCCTGCTGACAGGCCCATTGTTGCACTGACAATACGTGAGAATGAGACAGCGGATGAGGGCCCAAAATAATGCGGTTCACGTCCTGATGCATTTAGACATAACAGAGCAACTTCAGATGATAGTCGATCGACTGAATCGTCTTCTCCTTCTTCAGAAGGAGATCTGTGAACATTATCAGAAGTCGGTTTGCTTTGCGCCAGTTGTACTGCCTGGTTAACATCCTCCGGCGATCTGTTTGCTGCCGGAGTGTTAAGCACCAGGGATTGAGCATTTGCCCCTCCCAATCGACCGTTAATCGAAAGAGAATCCGAGGCGGTTTGAGGATCAATCTGATGTAACAGAGTTTCTAGGTAGACAACCCGCGACTCGAGCGATTGGATATAATCGCGGGGACGATGTAATCCAGTGGCTGGATCTTCCACAACGCACTCTAGACACCATTAAGAAAGATATTTCATCTTACAAGATAAGAGGACAGCATTTACCTCTCCCAGTCCTGGTGCAATTCTGGCATTTTGGACTTCTCCCGTTACACTGAAAATGATCTCAGCTGAAGTTTCTGTGGATCACAAGCTTATCGCTCATCGTAGTACCTTTAATTTCCTCTGCTTGCAGGCGACACACGCGACCAATGTACGCTCCCCGGTGCGTGGTCGTCGTGGTGTATGAGAGTTTCTCTGGCTCATTGTGAAATTTATTCATTA
The DNA here is from genome assembly GCA_029606265.1 of Paecilomyces dactylethromorphus. NCBI lineage: Eukaryota > Fungi > Ascomycota > Eurotiomycetes > Eurotiales > Thermoascaceae > Paecilomyces > Paecilomyces dactylethromorphus. The sequence continues at coordinate 383,644 of JAPVCE010000027.1, forward strand.
CCTCTACTCATCACTGTAGAAGGTCATCTGATAATTACGATACGTTGATTGAGGTAGCAGCTTGGAGGGGAGATTTCGCGATAGAACTACCGATATCGATGTTCTCGCCGGAGTGGGTGGATCGCGCCACAACGGCGGCGCCGATAAGACGGTAGCCAGTTCCATAGGATTTGCCCAGCGAAACGTCTGCCAAGTCTTACACCGGAAAGATTCAGGAGAGAGAAAAATACCAGAATTAATCGTACAGAATTCCGGATTATGATGCTAGGGTGATTGTCTGATATGGTTGCTAGAGCGAGATACTAGTGCTGGAATTGGGAACTAAATGTTATTCCTGGCAAAATGGTTTGGGGTACCCCTCAAATATCCAGAATGCATACACGTGTATTTGGTTTCGTAAAACAACATAGCAATGTACAAGCAACCCATAAGCGGTTATTGGTAACAAAGGCGGGCTCCAGCCTAATGATCACCATCATCGTTATTGTCTTCGAGAGACTTATCACCTAAGTTCTGCTGTGGGATAACACAGCAAAGAGTCTTTTTACCGGCCCAGCAGCAGTGACCGTCACCGCATCCATCTTGCTTCACCTTCGTATATCCATAACCACACTTGGCTATACAGAAGGGCCAGTGACCCGCCCAATAACAGTCATCAAGACCCAAACCCGGATGTGTAGCCGGCTTCTTGGGCCATGTTTGCTCGCTGACGTCATCGGCCCGTACTAATAAAAATATATTAGTATCAGTATAAGCAGCATAAGCTAGGATGTCCACGTGAGTTCTACTTACTAGTAAAGTTGCACGTTGGATGCGCGGCAATAATAGACATGCCAGCAAAGCTGGCAATAAGCATCAAACTAATGAAATGCATGATGTAGTTCAGATGGCGGTTGACCTTTCTTCAAAACATGAATTAGAACCAGGTGTACCAATAAAACTTTGAGCCTCGATAATGACCTGCCTATGCTTGTGGATGTTTTCGAAGTATCTTGTTCTCCTTGTGAATGGGAAGGAGCAACTGTCAACACGAAATTGTTGATTGCCTCCAAGATTGATGAAGTAGAAATGGGCGATGCGAAGGATTTATTATTATCACACGTTTTAACAAAGAGAGTTATTTCCGAGTAGCAGAGTATATGAAAATGAACTTATCTGTCTGTTGTAAGAGGAAAGAAACAAAAGAGCATTGAGCAGGATTCAGAAGCTTTTAAATAATACTGAGATCCTGGGTGATGCCTACCGTATTTATTAGTACAATATAAGAAGTTATACATATCACCGTGGACATCATTCTAGGGATCCAAGGACGGACAGTCAATGAACCTTTAGTTATAGGTTAGGTAACTGGTAGGTGCTTACGGTTCCTCCAATCTTTCCCACACTGTACTACTATGAATTCAGTCTTTTTGGTGGAAAGAAGAGCAGCTGCCTGAGAGAAACTACCAATAAAATCTAGCCATTTTGGATACGTTCCAATATTGGCCTGGTAACCCGAAAGTATCCACGGGACACAGTGAAGAAAACATATTAGAAGCATTATCAATCCCCCAACCCAATTCGGGCCCGTCGATAATTAGGCAATAATCACTGTCTGAAATTCGGCTAGTTTCCGGTATGCAGCTTCAAACAACCCCCCGTTTGGTGGATCCGAATGATCGAGGCGGATATTAACGAGGCCACCGAATATAGTCTGCATTATGAAATGGAAATGTTAACCTCATTGCTATACTTTTTAAGAAGGGATGAAAAAGAAAGGAAAAAAAGAATTTCAATCGACACCAGTCGGATTTGACGCCTCCGAAGAGAACAGATTCCCAGAGTTCGAGTCTGTCGCCTTAGACCACTCGCAAACCTGCTATGAGAGCATCAGAAAGCCAATCATCGTCGCGTACGGAATCATGTACATTACATGGGCAAACCCCATTTTGATTCCTTACACGGTCAGCCTCTGGTAAATCTATATCACGTGACTCGCGTCTCCGTAAACACTCGCTGACCTGACGGGGGTAATTATTTAATAATATTTTATGATTAAATTAACTTAACGGTCTGCTGATAGTTATTCACTTGCGGAGGAGATATTTAGTAATTCATATATCATCCTAGCTACCATACTAAATAGCAATGATGATCTTACTCTGAGAGTTTATCATATTGAGATTGCCTTTGATCAAATGTTCCCAACGGACTCTGCTGTGATCTCTCGCTACTATGAGATAGAGAAGGGTGAATATACGTGCTACGTTCGCTACAGTGATTTCCAAAGCATCTTGTTAAGATAATATTGTGAATGTGAATGTGAATCCTGCGATATGTTTCTAGGTGCTCCGTAAAACTATGAGACATGAAGCATGTAAGACCAGTATGCATACGAACTGCTTTCTTTCTGAAAAAAGAGGAGCAAAATCGCTAGCTACTCGCTCAAGGGTGAAGACAAGGAGAAGAAAAACAGACCGAAAAAGGGCCGGAAAAGGTAGCACAGCCATTTCGGCCGGCATGGAGCCACGGGGTGAATGAACATTTTCAGGAACCGGGTCGCATTTCGAAAGAATTAAGAAAGTATATGTATGTATGCTTTGTCTGGAACAGGGCGAATTCAGAAGCTTCGCAAATGAGAAGAGACAAGGCTATCGTGAAGAAAGAAAAATGCAGATCGTAAACACCTAGGTTATTCGATACTGACAGGAATGTAAACGTGACCAATATTAGCAACGCTTGCTCGGTCGATTTAATGTACACCATAAAGGACAGAAGACCATCAAAAGATCTTTTTTTGTCAGGTTTAGGGATGTGGGGGATAAATGTGATCGAGAATAGTGGGGGAAAACAACCGGGGAACTGTCGTACTAATTCCGTGGAGATGTGCTTCATCAGGTAAATCTGATCTCATAACGGTGCTTCTTCCCGCATCCGCAATTTGTCCGCAGGACGGGGAAGCTTACAATCTCAGCGCATCCAAGATTCTCTTTGCCATTTCTCTATATTGCCACATGCCCCCAGATACTTTCTTGAACTGGATTCCATGCAGCGAAAATAAAGGGACCTTGACGATAAGGATTTCAAACCGTAGGATCAAGTTCTCGCCGGTATCACTCGTGACTCGGGTCGTAGTCTCGCCAACAACACGCTCGCCTACAACCACGTTGTTATTGTCTCGAGGAGAAACGTATTCGTCTGAACCATCGGAGTTGCTGACGAAGCTCTCATCTGGTGCGCCTTGCGATCTGCGAGGAGTCCTAATGGGCCGCGCGTTCCGTGACTCTTCCTCGTGACCGCGCAGCCCACCGAAACTGATGCGGCGGCGATGGCTGGAAACCTGGCCTTGTCGGTCCGGGCTCGGGGGTCCAGTGTCCACGACACGCTCCAGGTCAATACTGGGAGCATGACGGCAACTAAAACCTCCTTTGATCTCCTCGTACTCAACCCCAAGTTGCTTGAGCACTCGAATGATATCTGCACGAATGAAGGACAATGGCTTACTGCTGGTGGTGGACACGCTGAATAGGCCCTTCAGATATACAGGTTTGGACAAGTCCTCTCCTTCATTTGCGCTTTCTAGAGCATTGCCTGCGCCAGAAAGCTCGGCATCGGTCTCTTCAGGGACATTGGCTTCTCGGGCTTCTTCCCGTCTAGCTCGCCTAGCCTGTATGCTTTCCCGCCTGGCATGACCCAGAGATTTCGTTCTCCCAGTGTGCGTACGAGTTCTTGGCTCCTGCGTAGGCGGCTGGTCGTTGAGCTTAGCTTTCTGGCCACTCGCACTGGAATGGTCAGAGCCACTGGTGAGAGGGGGCTCGTTGGTAGATGTACCAGCAGAGTCGGGGGCCGGTCTCCGCGCAGCCCGGCGGGGCCGATAATCCGCAGAGTTAACGCTGGCAGATCTTTCGAGAAATTTGCTGGATCGCGAAGCCGGCTCCGCAGATCCGGGAGTCCTGAGGAGATCTTGATGCTGCGGTTGACTGCCACCGGCGTGTATGGTAGGCGAGGGTTCCGCTCGTCTGGCTCTTCTAACGCTGAAACCTCTGTGAGGCGGAGATGCTAGGTCTGCCGGAGCCTGGACATTTAGAGAAGGTGCCTGTGGAGCACTAATCTTTTCCTTCTCAATATTTCGAGTATGATCCTTGACACGTCTTGTACTCAGACGCCTCAAGATACCTACCGCAGTACTTTCCTTCTTGATAGGAGTCTCAGGCTGCGGGGTTACAATAGCAGGAGATGGAGGCACAGCAGGGTTGTCGACGTGCATTTTCTTGATTCCTTCCCCGATATCATCATCTCCATGGGTCCTGGCACGAGGACGAGCCCGTCTTCCAGTGTCCCTCTCTCCAGGAATTTCATATTGGTTTGTGTGAGCGGCTTCTGGGGCCGGCAGGTCGGGCATTTTCAGAACGGTATCACCACTACCGTGAGGAAGGCTAGAAGCACCAGGGTTCGATTCTGCCCGTTCTCTCTCCAGCTTCTCTTTGGCTAGATAGTAGACCGATATCAACGGGCTGTAAGCGTTGAGAGGATCGTGACCAAGTTGCACAGCTTCAACGGAAGGGGTAGATAGAGTGTCCCTGCTGGCGGAATTCCGACGTTTGTAAAAATCAAACATGCCTCTCTTCTTCTCATTTGTAGGGTTTGCCGCCACCTGTTCTCGGAAATTCGTCTTTACGGCATGTTGGTAATCTTCGGATTCAATAATCTTGGTCAGCTGAGCGGTGATGAACTCTGGGGGCCCAAACTCGAAGCCTGTCATCTTCTCGATGACTTCGGGGTCCAGCGGTAGAGAGAGTGGTTCGCGGTGTGGAAGATAGTTCTCGGGAGGGCCACTGTATCCCTTGGTCATCCAGGGGTGGTTCATGATCTCAGTCAGGCTCGCACGTTGTTTGGGATCAGTAACCAACATCCGGGAAATGATATGGCGGCATTCTACATTGCATTAGCAAGAAATCCTATAAGCTTCAAATAAAGAAACATGACGAACCGTTCGTGAGTCCCTGAGGGTATTCTACCACTCCCTTTTTGATCTTTGCATGTAGCTGTGGCATGCTCTGGTCATCGAAGGGCACCTTGCCGCAAACCAACACATACAGGACAATGCCGAAACTCCAAACATCCACCTCTGGTCCCGTATACTGCCTGGCTTGGAGCAACTCTGGTGCCGCAAAATACAGACTGCCACAGAATGTCTTCAGATGACCCCTTGGTGAAAACAGATTACTGAGGCCGAAATCGATGATCTTGATATCACCAGTCTTACTGATGAGGATGTTTTCGATCTTGAGATCGCGATGTACAATACTGTTTCGATGGCAGTAATCCAAAGCGCTGGCGATCTGACGGGCGAATTTTCGCGCTTGCTTCTCCTTCAACTTCCCATGAGAGATGATGTAGTCCAGCATCTGACCCCCGTTGACATATTCAAATAGCATATACCAATGGTATGTCGTTCGCACCACGTCGCGCATTCCGCAGATGTACGGATGGTTGACTAGACTCACAATGGCCGCTTCTCTAGCGGTGCGGACCTCCTTGGAACGATCCGACCTTTCCGTATCACGTCCGCTGCGATGTTCTTCTGCTGTCTGCCTCGGGATGATCTTGATGGCTACCTACAATTTCCCATCCATTGTCAGCTCTAAAAAACGATGGACCGCAATCTCAGTGTCGACAGTCCAACTCACCTGTTCTCCCGTCTCCATGTTCTTTGCGATTTTGACCTTTCCCATACTTCCGGCCCCAATAGTCTTCCCTAGAGCCCAGTGGCCCGTTGGGGTGGTAATTGTCGTTCGACGTCTGGGTTGGGCGGCATTGGCGGGAACTGGTTGAGCGGATGAGGGAGCACCCTCCATCGCTACGGGACCGGCCGCAGCCATGTCGACGCTGTTGCGCGGATAGCTCTGTCGAGAAGGGTTTCTCTGATGTGATCCGTTCCGGTACGCAGTCGGTGGTCGCTCTTGTGAGCGATCCCTGGAAGGATCACGACGGGACGACGATGGACGAGCAACGTTGGAAACCTCGAGATCCCGACGAGCTACGTTGTCGAGGGCCGCTGGATTCGCGGCGGCACGACGGTCATAGGAGCCCGACCGGGAGTTTGAGCGATGATGTGAATAGGTGTAGGACGGCGGCGGCCTGGTAGCCACGCTTCGAGTACGGTGGGGAAGATCTGAGGAGGGCCCTTGATGGTGATGCGAGTGAGAGCGGGAAGACGTGGAATGGCTGCGAACAACCGCCGGCGTCACAGAAGAGGATGCGGCCGTGGACATCACGATGAAGCACGGCGTTGTTGTCCAGGCGGAGACGTTGAGCTCTCGATCACGCCGTTGGTTGAGCTATGGGCGCTTGGGGATCGATCGGGGGGCACAAGAGCCAGGAGGGACGATGGACGGTCGGCGCGTCGGCGGGGAAGGGCCTTGCTGGCAGAGGGAGTGAATGCTGCTGCGAACCGTCTTAGTGTAACTAATTAATTAATTAATTAATTGCTTGCTCAGTCAGCGGTTGTTGGAGACTCCCCCTGATGGACCAGATCTCTGCAATGCAATGACAACAAGTTCATATGCAGAGACCGTCCGAATTGCCCTGTTGACTAGGGGGAGAGAGAGAGTATGGGGCTGGGAAAGGTGGAAGTTCTGGATGGAGGTGAAGATGGCTGGTATTATTCATGGACTGCGGCGTTACCGCAAACAGGCCCGTTTTCCCGTAATAAATTACCCACCTCAGGCTGCGGAGCACCTCACACCAGCCGCCGATCGAGTGAGGGACGATGGAGTTGTCTCGGGCGAGATGGTACCTGGGTACGCTAAGGGGAGCAAATTACGACAGGAGCATTCATTAATTGGTGCTGAGGCTAGGGAAGAATCATCAGCTAGGGAGGAAGGGTTGGTTTCGCGAGCACACGCAAGCTATAAGTGAAGCCGAGGAGAAAAGGGCAGCGTCAGGCACGGCAGCCACATGGATAATTGAGTTGATAGTTGATACCTCAGATCAGGGAACATGGCAGCTTTTTATCGCTTCACAGCCAAGTCCAAGTTCAGGCTGTCAGGAACCGATTTGACTGGAGGATGGATCAGGCACCCCTGGGAATAGACTCTGGAAGTCACTGCTGTTCGTTATTGGACGCTCACAAGAATACTCAAATCCCTAGATGACATCTCTCTGCTTTTTCTGCTCCAATTTTTTTTTGTTTCACTCCAGGAAACATTCAGGTGCGTCGCCACATGAGCCGTTCCCGTGGCGGTGCATCTCCGTTTTTGTTTCTGCTCTCGAAACTCGCCGCCCTGGTTGGACCAGTCTACGTCAGCGTCTCTTATCATCACGAGCAACCAACACCCCTGACAGTGCCATTTGACCATTATTGGGCCCTTTCAGTGACTTCTCTGTCTTTCTGAGCATTGCCCCCAAGGCTCTCCTGATTCCCTATTACCAAGATAAGTAGGGGAATAGCTCTGTCTGGTTCGACGATACGGGCCCAAACGAAGGGAATCAGCCTCCAGTGCGCGAGGAACAGCTGCCATCAACAACGGATCCAAAAAGCAGAGGCAACAGTCGTTGTAACCGTCGATCGCAACATTCTCTTGCAAGGCAGTCCGGTGGGAACGACGTTCTGTCTACTAAACCCGCGGCCTGCGGTCATGTGCGACTATGGCAACCAAGAGATCTCGAGCGGCCTTTGAGGCAGATCTCCAGGCCAAGCAATCTCCATACGCATTCTACGGCACCCCGCTACCGCCGCTCGACCCCGACGTGCGCGACGATGGATCATACGTCCCCGTATGGAAGCAGGAGGTGACGGATGACCGGGGAAGGAAACGTCTCCATGGCGCCTTCACCGGTGGTTTCAGCGCCGGGTGAGCTCACGATTCACAGACGCCTCGGGACAGCAGACTAAATGTGGACTGTCTAGGTATTTCAACACCGTGGGTTCGAAGGAGGGATGGACGCCGGCCACCTTCGTGTCCTCGCGGCAGAACCGCGCCAAGGACTCCAAGCAGCAGGTCCAGCAGCGACCAGAGGATTTTATGGACGAGGAGGATCTTCGGGAGGCTGAGGAATCGAGACGCTTGCAGACCACGGAGGGTTTCGCAGGATTTGGTTCAACAGAACTGGACGCAACCCGCCGTGGCGGTCTCATGGACATCTTCAAGACTACAGGAGAAACGATGGGCGTTAAGCTGCTAAAGAAAATGGGCTGGAGAGAAGGTCAGGGCATCGGACCAAAAATACGTCGGAGAGTACACTTAGAAGACGAGGATGTGGGTCGAGGAGAAGAGACGGAGCAAGAATTCCATTACTTTGCACCGGAGAATCCGCCTATGGTTGCTTTCATCAGAAAGACAGACTGCAAAGGGCTAGGTTTTGAAGGAGAATCACGCTTAGACTTAGGTTTAAAGTCCCAAGCAGCCGCAGAGGAGTCTGACGAAGAAGATCCGTTTCACTCCCGACGCTTAGCTTTCAATGGAAAATCAAAGGGGAAGAAGAAAGAGCTGCAACGAGGTGGATTCGGTGTTGGAGTCTTAAATGATACCGATTCCGACGAAGACGATCCCTATTCAATGGGCCCGCAGATATCTTATAATAGGACTATCGGAGGAGACAAGAAAAAGAAAAAGACCCTTAGAGGCGAAAACAAGCCTGCTATAACGTCCGCGAATCCACTTGTCAGCACGAAGCCTGTCTTCATCTCCAAGAAGGCCACTACGGCGAAAAAAGCGTCCGGCTTTCGAAAATGCCACGACGGCCGTCTCCCCCTCGAAGGGTTCCTTCTAATCCAGGGGATGTCGAGTCTATCCCTTTCACAGGAGAAGAAGTACGCTCCACCTGAGATTCCCAAAGATTGGAAATCCTCCAAGATATCCTCCGAAAAAAAAGATACATCCGATTACGTATCTACGGCAGAAGCTGCTAAGGCATCTACGCTAGATCCCAGCTCACGAGCTGCAATCCTAGGCGAAGCTCAGCTGCCTGGCAAGTCTATCTTTGACTGGATGACACCGGAGGCTCGCGAAAGGATTGTGAAATTGACCGGAAGAACTGATCTACCACCGGCCCTAGGGGAGAAAGCCCCCAAGGGATTTGAGCTTTCTGAAGCACAGAGGCGGAAAGACCTCTGGGATCTGGTTCCGAAGTTGGACAAGGAAGCTGCCGTGCAGGCTCTTAACAGAGCTGTCGGCGGTTGGATGCCCTACTCTGAAGATGAGGCAAAGAGGTCGCGCTACCGAGCGTTCCTGGAGCTTCGTGCTGGTCTACGTGACAGCCTTCCAGACCGAGCACCTAATGCGACGACTGATGAATGGGTTACAGAGCTCCGAGAATTTGCGCGAGCGGCAGAGGTATTCAAGCCTGTGTCAGGGTTGATGGCATCGAAGTTCACGTCGGCTCGCGCCGAACCCAGAGCGGTGTCGGACGCTGTTGGAGCATCCGACTCGGAAACGTTACTCAGCAGGCCAACAGCCAAGCCTGAAGACCCTGCAGAAGCCGCCGCGAAGATTGGCATGTTTGGACCGATGACGCGCAGCACGATCTCATTTTATCCCTCTCGTCTGCTCTGTAAGAGGTTCAACGTGAGGCCTCCAGCACACGTACAGGTCGATCCTGGCGAGTTCCCCGGAGAACGGGACGTCTCCGCCAGCGGACGCTTCCAGTCTGCAGGATATCAAGCCCCCACCAGCACCAAAGAACTGATCTCTAAAGAAGTAATGAACCAACTCATGCTTGAAGCCGGCGGAGGAAACCGCCTGGCACCTGCCACCAGCGCAGAAGAGGCTCAGCCATCCACACAGGCACCGCCGCGCCAGCAGATCGTCATCGAGCCGGAGCGCAACGACGCTCTAGAGGCCGAACGACCTGGGGAAGCAGTCTTCAAAGCGATCTTTGGCAGCGACGAGGAGGATGAAGAGTAGATTGATGTCATGGCGACAGCATCACCTCGTGTCAGATCGAAGTATAGATAAGCATGGACCATTAACCAGATAAAGATATTTTCAAGAATAAGGCTTATTATTAAGCACAAATCCAGACACTATTTCCAATTGCGGCAACATTCTCCATATCCAAGATTCCATCATCTTTTCTAGAAGGCTGAAGACAATGTCCGCATGATAGTATCCACCTTCCCGTGCCGGTCATTCCGGACGCCCAACAAGCGAGCTTACTAGTTAACCGTGACGACGTCAGATATCGTAGTACAAGTCTCGTTAGAATTTAACAGCATAGATGGCATGTTACGCTGCATGGAGAAAAAAAAGGAGATACCAGTTATTGCGCTTTCCACAAAGTCCCTTCTATCTGGGGTTCAATTCGGGGATGGCATTTTCAGCACGGGGTACGTTTAAACTTTGGGAGATCGGGGTCGAGACCATCCAATTGTTCGGATTGTGACGTACAATGGGATGATGAACATGCCAAGACAGGTAAAGGAAAGCTTGAACCCTGGGAAGTCAATCATATCCATAATTGTTTGTGAGATCGATGGACTATCTAGTAGGCTATTCTGCTGTCACTTGCCAGGGTCAGGTCAATGAGGTTGAGAGGACTCCTTGCAGGGAATGCAATCTGACTCTCAGCTCGTATCGCCTATTCTACCGGATCGAGAGGGATATATTTCCTTGAAAATGAAATGTCTAGACCTTCGCTCTGATCACTGCTTCTTAGGAGAGCGGCGGCACGGGATAGCAGTCGACAAGGGGCCATTCTCTCTCTGCTCCCAAGGTGTTCGAACTAAATATGGTGCGGACGTGAAAAGTAACCCTCATGGGCTGAACTTTGCCAGTGCGTTGTCATACAGCCTGCATTAGTGAGCCCGTTTGAGTCGATTGTGGGGTCTGTGCGAGGTTAGACAATCCGTAGTGTCGATGAGGGTCTGCCAAAGCAAAAGTGGAGAAGTAGAAAGACAGCAGCTAGTCTGACGATCTGCAACTGCGAGATGCCGTCACCGCCCTAAGGGACGAACAGAAGGAGGGGCCGTTAGACAGTGAACCAAGGGAGACGAATCTGTACCGTTCGTGTTGATGCTTGGCGGAGAGGAGAAGAGAGGAAAGGAAAGGAAAGGAAAAATAGCGCACATGGGGATCACGCCAGGCGTGTGATGGATTTGCCCTTGTTGGTGTTAACCCATTGTGGAAACACCAGCCAGAAAAGAATCCTCAGCAGAGCAAAAAGGAAAAAGGATCGTGCAAGGCTGTCGTGGACAGTGGATTCGGTCAAATCGATCAAGCTTTGCGTTGACTCTGGTCTGACGTTTTGGCGCCGAACGGGGGTCTCCGGCATCCCGGGGCGACTGTTCGAGAGCCTGAAAGAAGTCCCTGAACGGCTTCTTCGGGATCGAGAGGATACGGCCAAGCTATTAGGGTCTTCTCAGGTGAAGAACGAGAAATCAGCCCATCGTTCGGGGTCTGAATCTTGTCCGCTGCTCTGCTCGTCCTGGCCCCCCGATAGCCCTCAAGGGAGGTAAGACCGCTGGGCGCACGACAGCTTCGAATACATTGGATCCCTCTCCGCGTGGCTTGACGTTAACTGCTCTCGGACGGTCCTCTCCACTATTAGTGTCCCCTCCTGGGCCGCGTACATAGATCCTTAGTACCGATCATTCGATCCACATATTCTTCCTCTTCTCCAGCTTCCTCTTCAACTCCTGCAGCTCCTCTGTCCACGTTGCGGGACATCGAGGAGCCTGACCTCCGGGCAATTCGTCTCGAATATGCAAAATGGTAAGCTTATCTATTGGGAGTGGGATGTCCTTTGTTCCGCTCATCCTTCAGTTGCGGAATCCCTCGTGCTCGTGAGAAATGGATCGCTGCGTTCCTCAACCGGCACGGGCATTCGGACTTCCCCACCTGTTCGATGGGTAGACTGCTTTCCAGCTCCTATACTGTATACTGCTCCTCTAACCAGTAGTTGGGGACCGTCTGTGGTTCCCAGCGTTTCGTCTGCGGCGATAACTGACCCGTATCTACGTAGGGTTGCTGTGTCTCTCTATTCTCGCGTGACCTTGGCGGGCCACCTTATCCTTCTGAAGTAACAGAAGAGCATCATGGGGATCCCACGTCTCTTACAGTAACCCCCGCGACCAACGCGATTGTCTCTGAAGCTTCTGGTCGACACCATCCGACCGGTACGGCGGTTCGTCGTCGAGGAGCGGTACCGCTAAATGAACATTACAACCAGCCGATCCGCCCACATACCTGGCGGAGCAAGCGCCGCACCTGGTCGCATGCCCAGCTCGTGCGGGAACGAGAGGAGTTCTTCGAAACGAGAGTGACTGGTCGACCAGAGATATGGGCAGCACTGGCGACGGCCATCTCGTTAATGCGCGAAAGGGACTTTGCGACAGCGCAAAGTATCATCGATGCTGCTGGCGTCACAGTGCCCACAGGTGACCTGTGTGAAGGGTGTTACGATGAAGCTGGTGGGCTGTACCGTTTGCCTCAGTGTATCGTCAGCGACCCGGACAATATCGTCGACGACCCTGCTGATGGAGTCGACGTTGATACGATTTCCGATGGGAAGCTTGCCGCAGACGAGGCGTCCGAGGATGAACTGATTCCCGATGATGTTGAGCGGCGCAGAGAGGAAAAAGGAAAAACCAGCGAACGAGATCTCATCAAGGTCAAGACACGACTAAGCGATAGGGAAGGGCCGGATCTTACGATCTCAATCGGGAAGACGCAGAGCGTCGGACTGCTGGCTCGGAAGGTACAAGGAGAGGCCGAGGTATGTTCTTTCCATATCATGAGTTTCTTGCGCATCTGGTAGCAATGTGCATGCTAACATACGATACTTCAATGCAGATTTCTGGCAGACAGAGAGTTCGGATCGCGTATCTGGGGAGAATGCTCAACGAGCATGAGTCTCTGGCTGATCAAGGGTGGAAGAACGGCCATATTGTCAACGCCCTAGTGGTAGCCCGGCGCTCGATATCATGACAATGGCCACAATCTATGGCCTAATATCCCTAATTTGTCTTATTGGACGTCCTACGCATATTATCATCCAAGAACCAAAACTGGAGCGTGGCGTGCACTTATAACGCGCCAATAGCATTCCCTGAGACCTGATAGAATCGCTATTGTGGGAAAATATTTCTCCCACATAATCTTCTCTCCTTCATCCTTTATCGATGGTTTATATGTCGTGTGGTCATGAGCTGAAGCACTTGACGCTCTTGCTCCAACTATTCTTCGTGCCTCTGTCAGCCATACCTTGGATTATGACACTTGTTGAGTCCATAGAGGCATTCTCATCCGATGTGATGAGGCTCCTTTCGAACCCCACTTGTCGTGGGATGCTTTTTATCTTGGAGTTTTGATATGCCACGTTCTGATGTCGATTTCTTACTCTTTGCAAAATACCCCGTTGCTTTTTTTCCCGGTCGGTTACTGTTGGCTTATGTTACCATCTTCCGCATTTTTTCCCCTCATATAAGCTACCATGTCCGTTCTCTCTCTTCCTGATGGCTGATGGCGTCGGGTACTGGTTATAGTCGGTCACAGTCCGAGTCATCGTTAATCATCGCATATATTCTGGATGGGAAAATATAATTTCTATTATTACCATTATTTGCGTGCACATCTATTTCAATTTTCACGCAAAACTTCAGTCTAGGATCTCCAGGATTGTGGCATACCAGTCTTTGGCTCAGGGCAGGAGGTCTCTTGTTGATATTTGATCAGTCCAGAATTTTAGATAGCTTTTTGAAATTATCTGCCGTTTTCGCTACGCTACTAGTGATATATCGTTCGTATGAATTGCCGTTAGTTGACCGACATCTCAGACTCAAGAATACCAGTCATCCGCTAATACTCCATCAATCATGGCCTACATTTACTCCTGGGTTTACTCCTGGTGGCTGCTCTAAGACTTCTATAGTTTCCTACCTCAGATAGTGAGATAATTGGCTACACATGCAATAAGATAAGATTCCTCAGTGACAGCTTTAAAAAAAAAAAGAAAGAAAGAAAGCCTCGTCATGGCCACTCCATGTTCCAATCATTTAAGCATGGCCATTTTGAAGTCTTCTCTATTCACATTAAGACCCCATGGAAGATATCAAGAGCTATTGTCATATATTTTATATCTGTCAGCAGAATATATGTTAGTAATTAAACTCCCTTGTTTTGGTGGGGGGAAATGATGCGTAATCAAGATTGATGTTATCAGATGCGTCTTTTCAGCACGATAAGAACAACAATGCTTATGAAGAAGGTTATAAAGCCTTTGTCCTAGATCCCGACTTCCTCTCGGCTGATTTTGTGCTATTGAGGTCGTAGCCGCGGTTGGACTCACATTCAAACATTGAATGCATCCAACGCGATCATAAAACCCACTCGGTAAGTATCATATATGAATATTTTGGATTAGTTAATCCATCTAGATGACAGTATCGTATTGAGACCCGTCAATCCATGGGAATAAGGAGGGCTGTAGCTTTCTTTTATCGGCTCCAACTTGCCTCTGTATCCTTCTGAGCGCACGTATCGATCAGTGGAGATACATTATCCTGTATTATTGTCAAAAAGGAAAAATCTACGTTAAGAAGCGTCTGTAGTCATGGTCAAGAATGAGATGTTCAAGAAGTATTAATATTATGAAGCGTTATCCGCTAGGTTGCTTCAATCAATATTCCGTAGTTCGATTAATTTTAGACACAAGCCATGTGTGGTTTGATGGTCTAATGCAAGTAGAATACAGTTCCGTGTCCCTCAAGCTGATCAACAAGATCAAAGAACAAGGTGGCTCCGCAGATTCTTGCACTTAGGCTTCCTAGTAGTGCAGGGAAAGAAACGGCACAAATCATGAGGGAGATATAACTGATTTGGACGTCGAAACGTTGAATCGTGCTGAATACCTGAGTGCTACCGATAAGGAAAGAGGCTCTTGGGTTGAACAACTACCCATACTGCCTGGCCTACCTCATTCATATGAGGAGGAAGAGAAGGATTTGAACAAACTGACATAATGAAGATAGACTTCCGGTATTTGTACCAGCAAGTTCTCCTAAACCAATGCGGTAGCCCGGCGAGGAGCGATTGCATTGGATTCTAGTAAAACAAAAATAACAAGGTCAATGCATCATGTGAAGGAAGGATAAGTAGAGAAAAACACGAGGTAATATCTGGACAGCACACAAAAACATATATGACTAAATATGTATGGCCTTTCCAGTAAATTTTTATGGTTATAAGTTTGAACTCTAGTTTAGACCAGAAAAATAGTTAAGCTTCTGAAGTCAGGCAGATTCGTTGGCGATTACATGATCCGCCAATTCAGGAAGACTATCAGCAATGATATCCATTTCCCCGAAAATATCCGTCAGAGGATCGCCTTCAAAGATGGTACAATATGCACCGCGGAATCTAGTACCATCAGTTCTAAGGTTCACAATAAACAGAAGTATAAATTGATGCTCACCCAGCCTTACGCGCAGCAGATACATCCCACATATGTGCAGCTGCAAACCATGGGGTCGTTCCATCTTTCTTAAGTTCTTCCAACAATGGCATGTAGCACTGCAATACTGGCTTTGCTACACCATTGGCATCACATCCTCTCACATTGTTTCCAGGCATGTCAATGCCAGCCTTTTCAAAATAACCCCGGACCTGTTCTCGATCGCCACATGTAAAAGCCCATACAGTGAATCCAGCCTTTCGGAGCTTTGAAATGCATTCTACCGCTCCGTCGCGCATCTTCAGATTCTTATACCCATCCATCAACTGCTGTATCTCGGCGTCGGTGACGAAAGTTTCTGGATTAGGAACGTCTCCGAATCGCAAACAGCGTCGAAATGTCCGTTTAAAGACTTGGATGAAAGGAATATATCGGTCTGATACACTGAGATATGTGTATTCTCGTTCGGCCACTTCGAACCAGAGGTGAACTAGCATCTTAGGCTGGACGCCTGCTGCGCGAAGCCGATCCCCCATTATTTCTTCAACCACCTTGATGACATGGTCGTGAGCGACTAATGTCCCCTCGATATCGAAGACAATGTGCTTAGCGGATGGCATTTTCTTTTTATTTTCCTTTTTTTTTAGAAAAGAAAATAAACTTTAAAATCTATTTGCAGTCAGAAGAGCTTTTGGATGAAATACAAAATACAAATTATTCCAAGATGAAATCAAAACAGAAGAAAGAAAGCAGTAGATAAATAATACCTAAAGATCAATATCTATGAGTCATTGGCTACAATGATACTTTTCTTAATGCAGTAACTTGATTGTCGGCCAGCGATAAGCGGCTTATCATTCCGAGATAACGTCGATTTCTCTTATGAACACGAATACGAGCGATCATACCTGACTCAGTCACTGTTTGAAACGGAGTCAGCCAATATAAATTAGCACCATGGAACTGACTTCTACGGAATGAGAAGCTGAAGAAATTGATCGCTTGATCTATTTAATCTAGCTGGGATTTTGACTAGCCGATATGGAGTGTTCTTGGGCTGATCTAGGACTTCTTGAAATCTACTATACTAGCATATTTAATTTCATATTACATACCATAACTCAGCAGACAGGGAAACTTCGGAGTGTTTGGGTTTTAGGCCTCAAGATTTCAAATGGTTCATGTGCTAGCACAAGCGCCGTATCGCATAGGGCGAATTGTCATCAGCAGTTACCCATGCATAACTAAAACCTGGTCGCAATCAAAACTCTATGCCAAGAAATTTAATTTTGGGATCAGTGATTAGGAAAAGATCAGAAGGTGGTGGGAAGGTATGAATGGACCGGAGAGGAGAGATGGAGCAGAGGACAGCAAAGATCAGGATGGGGATTTGGAAGGCTCCAAACTTTCCTAAGAGTAGCTGGATGCATACCAAACAAAGAAGTCATGAACCTAGCAGTATTTTCTTCACGGTCTACAACTTAAGACAGAAAAAAACAATAGTAAGAACAAATTACCTGGGAAACCCTCAAAAGCTTCAGAAGGAACGAAGGATAGAAGGGGTATAAAAAAAAGGCATATGAACTGAACATATCCATTTGATTATTAAAAGAATACCCTTCCTATGGATTCAGTAATTCAAGGTATCTTTATCAGCTTCACCTAATCAGACTAGAATCACGTACGATATAGGCGTTCCTAGTAGTTGGTCGACATTATGTAACCCTTTTCGGGGCCTGGAATCCGGACACCGAGTAAATGATTGCGCATACAGTATGGACAATAGGCTGTCCGTATGTAATATAAATATCTGCTCTGACATCCTTCTTGTTCCATTTCAATGTTCAAGTCCTTTTACTCTTCAGTTGGTTTACACTGTATGGTATATCCAGACTGTTAGAAATTATCAAATACACTAAAGGAAAACGATTATGACTCCCTCACCCAACTACTCCCTTCCCTTCGACTCTCTCCCCAACCCAAGACAAGTCTGGGTCGGCGAGCCTGGTAGCGAAGAAGAAGGACTGGGAAAATTATCCATCTTAACCCCCGACGTCGTGGCGGGTGCAGCTGCATCCGAAATCAAAACTGGTCGCCGTGTCACTTTACAGTGGGATATGGCAAAGCTGGAATATGTTGCTCTTGGTCGTGCAGCTTCACAGCATCATATTCTTCCTTTGATGGGCGGAATATGTTTTGATGATGTTTATATTTTTAATCCACGTTGGTTCTTCATTTTTGCTTTCCCCCCGATCTTTCTCTTGCTTGTGATATGAACTAGTCAAGTTTTGTTGATTCTTGCTGACCTTTTTTGGGTTCAGAGGTTGGGAGTCAATGGGATGGTCTCCGGCATTTTTCACAAAGTGTCCCCGGAAAACAGGAGCGCGCCTTCTATGGAGGGACAACGGCTGCGGAGATCCAGGATCGTTCAAGTGATCGTATCGGGATACAGCACTGGGCCAAAAGTGGCATTGCAGGTAAAACTTCCATGATCATAAATGCTAAAGTATAAAGCAACTGAATTGCTGACATCCAATCTAGGTCGTGGCGTCCTAATCGATTACGCTTCTTATGCAGACAAGAAAGGTATCGAATACAACTCATTCACATCGCACGAGATCAAGCTGTCGGAGATTCTTGAGATTGCGACTAGCTGTAACATCACATTTCAAAGGGGTGATATCCTCTTTGTTCGTGTTGGCGTCACCCGTGACTGGGACAATCGGATGACAGTCTCTGACAAGATGGCGTACGCCACGAATGCTATCCCTCATGTTGCTGGTGTTGAGGCTACCACTGACATA
This sequence comes from Paecilomyces dactylethromorphus, assembly GCA_029606265.1. NCBI lineage: Eukaryota > Fungi > Ascomycota > Eurotiomycetes > Eurotiales > Thermoascaceae > Paecilomyces > Paecilomyces dactylethromorphus. The sequence continues at coordinate 401,820 of JAPVCE010000027.1, forward strand.
TTACGCTGGATCTGGGACACTGGGTTCGCTGCTGTAGCTGGGGACAGCATTGCATTCGAAATGTGGCCGCCCCGTTCAGATGTCATGCTGCATGAATACTTGCTGGCTGGTTGGGGTATGCCAATCGGTAAGAAGCATACCTACATTTTTGATGAGTATGACAGAGCTGATCTTGACATCTTTCAGGCGAACTCTTTGACCTTGAAATCCTAGCTGAAACATGCAAGAATTTAGGGCGATGGTCATTTTTCTTGACCTCGGTTCCCCTCAACCAGAAGGGTGGTGTAGCATCACCTCCTAGTGCCATGGCTATCTTCTAAGCTGTGTATTTCTATAGTGCAACTTGGAATGGGTGTTGCTATAGCATCTGCAAATTGTGGGAAAGTCGGAGATATATCTTCACATTCTTTTGAGAGGAAAATCGGCTAGAATCGGAGAAAGTCATCAAACATTGGGTTTTCGGCTGACTCCGGCTCTGCAGAATTAAGAAAATCGCTCCTTTGTATAAAGCTGTCAAAAATGTTTGAATCCTGCGTACTATCATAGTCTTGCTTATTGGGCGTAAGTGACGATAGGTTGCCTGGAAAGTCCAATACGCTTTCTTGCGGTGGTGCACATAATAGTCGCTGAAATTGATGCTGCGACTGGTAAGTCGAGGGACAAATGGATGTTGGAGGTGTATAACTGCCAAGAACATTAAAGTCGTTTGCTGATAGGTTAGCTTCAATATCAGTATATCTGTCTAGCAGATGCGAAGCTGCTCTTTCAGTCATAGTAGCTGCCAACGGATTATGCTGCGACAGAAAGTCACTCAAGGTAGTGCAATCAGAGTCGTGTCCCGCAAACGACGTTGGAGAGCAGGTTTCGTTACGCGCGCCGTTCGGATTCCTGCTGTCATCTGTGGTAGAGCTTCTTGGCCTCTTTTTAGGCTGGTTGAGTGTTCCACCTCTTCCTTCGCGGTGAGACGCATTCTTCAAGTTATTTAGAGACCTTTTCTTAGTCTTTCTGTGTGATGTCTGTTGAATTTGTGGATTCTCTATGGCATCCCTTATTATCTGGGCAATTTCCATATACCACAGAATTCCGGCGTGGATTCTTGGGAGACACGCATTCGGAGCCTTTGGGTCACAGATCGCGCCCAGGGCTTCTGCTGCAACACTGATGAGGTCGATATCTGCCAGTAATTCACGAGTTGGATTCGTGAGGAATCGTTTATATAGCCCATGTATGCTGACTAAAGGATAATTACGAAGTAATCTATTCCGATAAATTAGCTGAGTAGCACATGTTCTACATTTGACACCGACCTTGAAAGCAGGGCCACAGATCCTTCGGTATGTGCAGAGTTGAAAACACACTGAATTTCTCGTAGCGCAGCCCTCGAATTATCCAGAACAATCTGCTTGCTAATGTTCTCATCAGAGCAGCGGTGGATGAGTATACGTGCCAGGTGGAAGCAATATTTAAGTTCGATGAGCCAGTTCTTTATCGAAAGCTTCTCCTCTGGGGAATGCTTTGCCAAGAGATCACTGTTACGAGTGCACCATTCTGTGGTGAGACAATCAAGCTTGGCTACTTGTCGCTGTCGGTAAGATGGGCCTTTCCGAAACGCTCTTAGAGAGTAGAGGCGTATATAGATTTCTTCCCAAATGGACATCATATGTATATGAGCAGAGTGACATTGCTGATCGGCGCTCGGTGTCTCCTGGGAAATGACCTCAATATCGGAGTCATAAAAGTGAATATCAAACGGGCGCCCTGAGATGTATGTTCGTTGTTTGTCCATCACGAAAAGTGTCCAATACAGGTTTCCTCGTTCCTGATCAATTTTTGTAGCGTTTCTGTTCAGTCCATTGCGCTGGTGGATATCAATGGACTTGGCGACAAGGCATGCCATATGGCAAACCATGTCGTAAGTCTTACTCTCGTGGTATTCCCGGGCAACCATAGCCTGTTTGATATGGGAAACATTAGTTACGGCCGGCTAGACTCTGTGGATAAATATTCCAGCTTACAAGACTTGCAAGAGCTTGAATATTAACCAGCCGTGGCTGAAAGAACACATCAAGGTGTTGAAGAGCCCTAAAGGAATTATTCCAAAAAGTGGGAAGGAGCTCGCCGTTTAAGCCATCAAAGAGGGATTCGCCTATACGGGATAGTCGATATCTAAGCCCTAACGCCAAGACGATGATGTTATTGAAACAAAGATTGTACGCTTCATCCATGTTGGCACATTTGGAGGAATAACATGCATCGATAGCCTCCCGTAGGTTAGCTTCATTAAACAACGGTGCGATATTATTGTACCCTTCCAGGAAGATCTCAAGAGAAGAGTCCACTAAGCAGCGAGGTGGCAGAGAGACCGATTGTCCGTTTCCAGAAGGTGCTATACTTTCTTGAGAGCTTAAAATGGGATATCTAACGCACTTGGCTTTTAGCTCAGCCTCAATGTGAGGGTTTGCTCTCTTTAGTTCTCCGGAAGCATTGGAAAGGTAATCATGGCTATCCGATTTCACTTCCCGAGGACCTTGATTCCTGATCTTCTCAAGGAGTTCTTCTAACGCTTGTTTGGAATTCTCAAACAGACATCGCGCGGCAATTTGATTCCGAAAAGCAATGTTTTGAACGCTATTGCGTACCCCACATGTTGATTCCAGACGTTGTTGAGCTCCCGAACTCCTCGGAGTGTGTTGATCACGCTGATTGGTGTCAAAATCAATTTCCATATCTTCGTTGTCTAGCGACAGTGTTTCCGGAAATGGTAGATTGCTCGAGTGTGACAAGCGTGGATCTTTGACCCTCTGTGGAACTGACATATGCTGTATCAGGGAATCAATCTTCCCTTCTATCGCGTCCAACCTTCCAGACAGAGTGGATACTTCCTCTGCTCTGTGAAATGTGTCAGTACATATGTATAGTTACGAATACAAGAAAGAGAAAATCCAAGGGCTCCTACAGCAGCTTAGCATGATTAACCCTTTTCTCCCGATTAGGAAGTTCGCAGGGTACGCCTGCCTTGGCGCAGTTTGAACACTCTGGGATTTTTTTGTCACACCGAACCTTACGGACTCGGCATTGTTCACAGGCAACAGTGCCAGAAGTCTCTTCCACATCATGGGCAGGCGTGGCAGTATCACCTGAATGATCACGAAGAGATTGACCGCGATGTCGCTTCATTCTGTACGGTTTCTTTGTCTGTTTCGTAACAGCAAGTATCAATATTCCATGATATCTGCATTCGCCAGATATCTAATGTAAGAAATAGACTTGTGTTAATCAGATCTTTAACTCGTCAAACTACATCAATTACAGAACCGCTAAGCCGGAAATAGCTAGCATGGATCCACGGAGCCAGTGTCCTTAAAATTGGGTCGATTGAGAAACATACAGTAGAGTTAATTGCAAAGAATATCCAAAGATTCACACAAAAAAGGACCAAAGTTGTAATATTCATCCTCATTGATGGAAGGAAGTTTCAATAGATGGAGTAGATCATCGGCCTCCGGAGTCCGGAGCCCGAGTCCCAAGCGGCTCCTCCACTAAAAGCAACACCGCGGGGCCGAACCGATTAAGATAAGTTAGTGCCGAGCAAACAGCACAAACATGCAACTGCGGAGCGCAGCGCGGAAAAAAAAGTTCTAGGATCTCGAAATCTCCATAGACCAGCAGCATAATAATCTGGGAACAAATATTCTCTGAGGTAGCCCTCTTCATTTTCTTTATTTTTTCGCCTCCACTCTTCTGTATTCGTGGATCTCCGATTATCACGAGTCTACGAGGCCGTATACGACCGAAAATCACCTTAGAATATCTATCGCCGAGCACGAGCAACGAGCTGTGACTGGGAAAAGAACAATTGAGGACAGAGAAAGACATCGCAAATATACACCGCTATGGCGGACCTTCAGAAAACTCCCTTTGTGAGGGAATTGGCGTCTAGTGGTGAGTTAGCATCGTCCATTCTAAACATTCAATCCGAACCTTCATCCAGTCCACAGAGATGAACTTCTGGCTTCGTAGTCGCCATTGCAGTCGCAAAATTCTTAATATCTTTACATCTTCTGCATAGTTGAATTTCTTTTTGCGATGTTGTTACTAACGGACTCTTTTTCAATCCACAGACCGCCGCACGAGAGACAAAGCCCTCGAGTCGCTAACGATGTTTCTAAAAGCGAAGACAGACCTATCACTCGTGGACTTGCTCAAAGTTTGGAAGGGCCTATTTTTCTGTATGTTCTCTCTTTTTTTCCGTTCATCTTCCTCAAGGCAGGATGGCAATACTGACCACCCGCCTCATCAGGTTTCTATCACTCTGACCGTCCCCTAACGCAACAATCCCTCGCTCGCTCCCTTTCCTACTCCCTCGTCCCCGGTCTCCCGCACAGCACACTGCATCGCTTCCTCCGCGCTTTCTGGATCACTATCGGCCGGGACTTCCACAAGATCGACCGCCTACGACTCGATAAATACCTCTATCTCATCCGATGCTACGTGGGCGTCGCATTTGAGATCTTCCTCAAGAAAAAGCCTAGCAAGCAAACGAACGGCACAAAGAGCAGTAACGGCAAAGAGAAGAAGCGGAAGCGTGACGAGCCCACGACAGGAAAGCAAGAGCAGAACAAGAAAAAGAACAAGCGAACAAAGATAGACGTATCAAACGGAACTTCCCACGAAGAAGAGAATGAGGAAGAAGAATCCTCTGAAACCGACACGAAATGGACCGATCTCGAATCCTACATCTCCATCATCGAAGAAGGACCCCTCCACCCTCTCAACTTCGACCCGAACGCTCCCACATCCACATCCATCAACACCGACTCCGACGTAACCATGCCTCACGGCCCCGACGGTCTGCGCTACCATATTCTCGACATTTGGCTCGACGAGCTCGAGAAGGTCGTTGAGATCGAAGAAGTAGATTCAGACGAGAACACAGACGGTCCTACGAAGAGACTAAAGGGAGACGTGCCCATGGATTTGCTCCTGCGACCAATGCGGAAATTGAAGACGGAGAGTCCGACAAAGACGGTACGCGTAAGGGCTGGAGAGGTGCTTGATGATGATCGGCTGGTGGAGTGGGGTGTGATTGAGAGGAAGGGATCAGATGACGAGGACGAGGATGAGGATAGTGAAGCAGAGTGGGGTGGTTTCGGTGATGACTGAATAGAATTGAATCGAATGGGTTGATTCCTTGTATAGTTTTATCGTGAGATCTTTTGGCATATTCAGAGGAAAGGTGTCTGCCTCTCTGATGCATTTTCTTTACCCACATATTGACTGGGATGTTGAAACGCTTATTGAAAGTCATGTACGCATATCGCGGATATATCTACACAGCAAAAAAAAAAAATGATCGCAAAGGAATGTCATTACTATCATTCAACATTAAGTAATACTGTTTATCAGACGAGTTCTATCTCGGACTGCAGTCTGCCGGCCGGTCATGGACTCATCCACAACTCAGATAACATGCAGCCGACACTCGAGACCAGAGCCCCAAAGTTATTATAGGTCCGGTAGTATACAAAAGGGTCTCAGTGGGGGGAAATGCCACAGCAGTTCGTCCTAGCAGGTTAAGGCTCCGTTTTCCTGGGTATCATGACAACGCGGGCATAAACACATTTTTCACGCTCGGAATCCTGCCTATCTTTAAACTCTTGTCCCCGGAGGACCATGCGCCTCGTAGAGGTGGCCCGACTTGGAGAGCACGGTGCCCAGTCCCTTATGGACCTCCACCTGGAATGGCTCAAAAGGCACCCTCTCACCATCAATACTGATATATCCCTCTCTCTGTTTCGGAACCAGTCGGTAGGCGGACACCTTGCGGAAGTGGGCGTCTGGAAGATCAAAGATACTACCGTCTTCAACTGCTAACAGCATAGAGAGAGACTTGAGACGAGAAACAGTTCCGTCAATTGTAACCAAGTCTAATAGGCCATCATTGGGAAGGGCAGCGGGGAAGAAATTCGCGTCCGTGGACATCCAGGCCATATTCCCGGCATAGAAATTTCCCATCGTTTCTCCCGGTATACGCTCCCAGTCGTCAGGAATCGCGTCGTTAACGGTCCCATATCGAAGAGGAGGCAGACCTTCCGGCAACTTTTCTGCGTCCGTGTCACTGAGCTGGAGCGGTTTCCTTTCTGCTTCGGCTCGATAATGATCCTTAATGGCTTGCTTGTCGCCAATCTCGACCTTCAGGGCCACGTCGCACGGCCAGACGGTCTTACCCATCAAGCGTGTCAGGAAGCCGTATGTGAACCGATGAGGACCCATCCACCTAATGTTATCCGTTCCTAGATCGCATTCTGCGACGATTCCGAATGATTGAGACAGGAACGAGAGTGACCGGGTATCACCCTGTGTGACAGACACTAGATCAAGCGGCGCCCGTCGACCTTTCACGATCGCCAGGGCGGCCAAACTCACACTGGAAGAGCCAAAAAGGTTCATGGCCATTCCATTGCCGGAACCACAGGGTATCATCGCCACGGCCACTTTGGCCAGCGCTTCTCGCGCGTTCGGCTTCTTCGCAAGACCATTGAAGATTTCGTAGGGCAATCCATCGCCAGAACACGCCACAACCGCATCGTAGGCGTTGATGTCTAGTTTCTCCGTAAGGTCTATAGCATGGCCTCGATGCGTCGTCTCCTCTACATCGATGTCGCAGCGCGCTGCGGCTAGGATAGGCTCCGCAAAACGGTAATACCATGTCGGGGCCATGCCTTTACCGCCATACGGGTTTATCAGGACCTTCAGCCTTTTGTTGCGCTGTGCCTCCCCATATGATAGCTCTAACAGGTTTTCTATCCAAGCCTCCGCTTTTGACTGTTGTTTCGGCCCGAGTGAGTAATGGATAGAACCGACGGTAACATGGCTCTTCGACATCGGTTCCGCATATTTGATGGTGATATCATTTGGCGACAAATCCGCCCACAGGATATTATAGAAAGGCACAGATCGAGTAGTCTTGGGTTCTGCGAAGTTTACCGTTGGTCAGATCTGCAACACAGGAGGAATATCTGTAGTCCATCTGATATGAATACCAGAAAGACAACCTGGGGGTACTAGGGGAAGAGAGATTTATTACGTGGTAATACGCCGCCGCAACAGTTGCGACGCGCCTTATGCACGGGTTCTTCACCTGCTTCGATAGATATTGGTAAATATCAAGCTCGCCCATTAAATGATACCAGATCGCAATCAACACCGCGACTACAGACATACCTGAAACAATGAGAGCGTCTGTCCCCAACGTCAAAGTCACATTTTTCCCCACCGTCAAGACCCCATCGGGGGTCTGTAACTGGGGTTCCGGTGGATCCGCGCTGGAGGCAGAGGAGCCATCCGCGAACGGGTTGACGATGGCATTGTGGCTGCCAATAGTCATCGTGTCAACCGGCGGGCAGAGGGCATTCTAGAGATAGGGAGAAAGAGAAGGACAGAAAGACGAGATCCAAGAGAAGAGAGAGAGACGGTGAAAAAATACACCAAAGTGGAGAGCCAGGAACTCTCGGCAACAGGCCGCCAAGAATAGAGGAGCAAACTAATGGTAACGGCAAAAAAGAAGCATCACGATAGAGAAAACCCACGGCGGAGCTTGCCTTGGATGCGCTTGCTTTGCGGTTGGCTTGTCCTAGAGCAGCTTCCGCGGCGGGCCGAAAACTGGGAGAGAATGTTGACTATGCGAGAAGGTCACATCGTCAGATAATCACCTCGACCAGAGCCATCCATAGTTTCTCTCCTAGATTGCTGCGTGACTTCCACGGTTCGCCATCGGAAATAAAGAGGCGTCATGCCCTAGATCGGGGATTATCGTCCGGTGGAACCTACGGTTGGGATTATCTTCCGCTGCCTCTCCAGGAACGGAGGAAGAACGATACGCTCGTTCTCGCTTTCTCTGCCTTCACTAGCGGGGATTATGATTCCCTGCAGCCGCGTATCCGATAAGCTAACGAAACGAGTGCCTATAATAATGATCGCTTCGAGCTCCCCGCACGAGATTGTTCAGCCTAAGGGGGAACGTTCCAACTTCCAAGACTTTTAGTCCATGTTACACTTGAGAAAGCCGAGGTCCGGTGTCTTGGCAATCTCTGAAACAATATCGTGAAAGATCAGGTGCTAAGCGCACCCATTGTTCAGTGCTCCTGACCAGATCAGAGACATTAACTGGGAAATCCGAATAAATACCTGAAGAGAGATGCCGTAATGGGCCATGACTTGCTCCGGGGGTTACAAATTCATGTGTGGTGTGATATCATCCAGTACCGCAAATGCCGAGCAGGGTATCCAGTGCGCAGGGGCCTTATGAGATTATGGGAGGAGGCAGAATGCTGGTCTCCCAGTATTATAGATTACGCGGCTGGAAGCGTAAGTCATTCTGATTCCGAGACTATAAATAATTGGCTATGCCACAGACATGCAACGTTCCACGCGAGGAAAGCCTTTTCTCATCCGATACAACACAACAAAATATACTAAGTGAATCGCTAGCAAGAAGAGGGGGAAAGTTAAAAGGGGCATTGAAGGTCTACATTATTCACGCAGCAGTGGCCTTAAGGCCCTTCAAAGAGCCCAGGCTCAAAGCCAGGCCCTGGGAGCGGCTCCGTATCCGCACAAATCCGGTGATGGCGCCATCTTCGCCCTCTTTCTCAATGCTCAAGTTTGCCAATGCATCCTCACCTATAGAACAACGTTAGCACTAGTCTGGGAATCTAGGGTCAATATTATGTGAAGGGTAATAATCGCAACGTACCAAATACGCTCCGGGCATATAGGTTGGCACTCAAGAACTGGCAGTCACCCTTAAGCGATGCTTCAGGAGTCAGACAGGCCATGTTGGTGCTCTCCATGAGCTGCTTGAGGAACTCTCGGAGGCTCTTGGCCTTGGAGTTGATGTTAACCTTGTTCTCCCACTCAAACTCGGTCCACATGGTCCTGAACTGGGTCTCGCTGCAGTATGCCGGCTGGATGTAGTCCATGATGTCCGCATGAACATCGTTGAGGATGACCACATGTGTCTCAGTGGAGCTGGGTCCATCATAGACTACATTTCCGAAGATCACGCCAGTATCTGTGGATGACACCTTGACCGTAGCCTGCACGTTCAAGAAATCGCGCGGTCCAAGATTCTGAGTAGTCGGTCGCTCAACGACCTTGAGGTCTCCGAGAGTTGCGAACTCGACAGACAGGTTCTGGAGTGTTTCGGTGGTCTGGTTAACCAGCAGAACGTCCAGGACGATATCGAACTGGTGGACCTTAACGTATGCCTCTGCATATACCGGATCAGAGAAGCCAGTCAACTGGACGACCCTGCTCAGCTTAGAAGAAATATCTTCCAGGGTGGAGTCGCCACCAGTAGCCTTTGCGAGGTCAAGTTCAATCTCATCGGTGCCCTCGCCGGCATTCTTCTTAGCCAACTGTCTGATCGGCATAGCATCGTCAACCTGGACGGCAGTCTTGGCCTTTTCAACAGCCTCCTTAGCCGCGCGCTTCTTCTCCTCAACCTGAACCATAGCACGGAATGCTTTCCTTGTATCCTCCAAGAATGTGGTCTCGAGCTCCTTTCTCTCCGAGAATTCAGCAAGAGAGCGAACGCATGTCATGATCCGATCAACAGAGTCTTCATCAATAGGAGCCTTGACAAAGTGAGACTGTCCCACACGGATGATGGAGATCATGATGAGCATAGCCTCGGCGCGGAGAGCATTCGTGCGAGCTGTATCTTGGGAGACTTCAGAGTGGCGCATCACCAACTTTGTCAGCGTAGACGAAAGGACAGTAGCCAAGTAGTAGTCGCCGTCAAGAATAAGCTGTCTCAGCGGCGGCTTCTGAGCAGCCTTCACAGCTTCCAGCTTAGCAGCTGCAGCGGATTGGCTGGTAAGCGCACTCTCTGTGGCATAAGTGCCGTCGGCCAAGACCTTCCTCGAGCCCGTAGGAGTGGCCTTAGCATGGCCATTGACCTGTTCCTTTGGAGCCGCGTTTTCGTCCGGAACCTCCTCTAGCAGCCGCTGTTCTGAAGCCAAAATTGGGATCTCTCCAAGAGAGGCACGGATTCGCTTCCATGCTTCCCGGATATCATTAGCTTCCAATGAATATTCTCCAAGAACCCAGAGGACTCCACGGTACACCTTTCCGGCGCGCACTTCGCTGAGTGTAGAAACAAGGCGCTCGATGATCGAGGCTCGAAGCTTGGGGAACTTCTCGACAACTTCCTTGACAAACGAGATAACATCCACGGCAGAATTATTATTGAAATCGACAATGAAATCCATGAGTAGATCGACGACGCTGGCTGCAATCTCGGAAAACTTGATGGCGCACTGGTGGATGGACTGGATCAAGAGTTGACGGTACTCGGAGTTCTGAAACGCTGTTAGCCACCGAATATAAAAGACAGCGAGACCTAATTTACCTTCTCGTATTGCTCGTCAACAGTCTTTGCGAGTTCCTTCTTAAGAAGCATGACGATCTCCTCGACGTTCTTGCTTGAGACCATCTCCAAAGCAATTCCCAAAGCCTTCCGGCGGACATCGATGTCAGGGCTCGAAAGGACGCGCAGAATCTCCATAGTCAAATCATCCAAGACACCCTCATTCTTGATTCTTAGTTGGTCGACCCTGTCGAGGACAATAAGCTTCACATTGTTATCCGCCTCCTTGATGCTAAGTTCAATCAACTTCGAGGCAGCCGCCTTCACGGCAACAGGATTGCTTGTAAGAGCAGTCAAGGATGTCGCAGCTTCGTAGATGACAGTGCTTGCGGACGCATCAAGAAGGTCAAAAATTAAACGGAGATATCGCGCCTGTATCTTGTTAGTCTCCTGACCATCATTTTGCCCCTTTACTTCAAATTATCCTACCTTGTTCTGAGCATTTTGGACGGCATCCTTCCTGATAAATTCGAGCTCCACCAGCTGGAGCAGTTCATCCGTATTCGGAATGCTGTCAAATGTAGAGCTAAGGTATTCGAGCGCCTTTTGGTGGCTGATAGTCATAAGAGCCGCGAATGCGTTGCGCTTGCAGGTGTGGTCGGTCTCGGTGCCGAGGAACGTCTGAATCAGTTCGGGCGCATCTGGGATCAGAGATTCAGAGTGCTGGTAAATGGAAGCAACAGCCCAGACAGCATTCTTGCGCACATAGGCGTGACGGTGTTCCAGGCATGAGCGCGCGGAGGACAGGAGAGGCTCGATGAGCTCGGGCTCGCGGAGCTTGCACAGGAATCGAAGAGTATTTCCACGAATGTACTCGTTAGGATGTTGGAGGTCGTTTCGAATTCCGTTACTGCAGTTCTGGGTCAGGGGATTTCCGTGCGGGGAGAGAGATACAACGCAAGTCTTACCAGACCAAGATCATCTCCTGCTTCAACTTGCCATTGGCATCGTGCTTCGGGCAAATCTCATAATAAAAGTATAATAGTTTCTTCAAGGGCTTGTTCTTCGAAGGCATGACGAAACGGATAATGTGCATTAGCAGTTGAGGCATCGGGTCGCCATTGAGCATGACCATGATGATCTTCCGCATTGTCTCCATTTTGGACTCATCGGTTCCCTTTTCCAACTGCATCTTCAGCTCCTGCAATGAGGGCTGGTCTGCAGTGTTGTCCATGTGGACCAAACTGTATGCGTTATCCAGAAACGACGCCATGGTGGGCAGTTATTGACAGGACGGCCGCTGTAAAGGGTGACGGAGGAGCTGATTGTTGTCGGGTCAGCATTGAATGTTGTGTCCATGGAGAGACTGTGGAAATTACCAAAGAAAGGCCCCTAATCTCAGGGACACACGGTGGAGGCAGTCACAATGTACAACACCCCTCAACTACCGTATGTTCATCAGCGCGCTCGTAAACGACCTAGAGTCCGGACGGTCAACTTGTCCATTTGCGCGGCGGAGCCAAGCTGTCGGAGTGTGTGGATGACTAAGCAGGACGCGACAGGCACGGGGGCGATCTTCCCCGCCAATGTGAGGAGGCTCTTGAAGACTCTTGATTGTCTATAACTTGGCTGCAGAGCTAGTTCAGGCTTCTCACGATGTCGAACTCAGATCTAAATGAGCCTTTCTATGTGCGCTACTAGTAAGATAACCCGTGTAGCCCAGGTTTCCTCAGCTGCTGACAGCCTTGCAGCTCAGGTCACTCTGGGCGGTTTGGACATGAGTTCCTAGGTATGCACAAACGCGCCGCTATTGATATTCATGCTTTACTCATATCGTGCTTAGAATTTGATTTCCGTACCCTCGGTGACGGCCGTAGTGCGTCTGCTCGATATGCAAATAACTCCAACTACCGCAATGATTCCCTCATCCGCAAAGAGAGTGAGCATCCTAAGGATCCAGACACTCGAGCCTAGTGTTAACGTAGACCGCAGTGTGCGTCAGTTCCCTGATGATCCAGGAAATCAAGCGTATCATCAAGGAGAGTGAGATTATGAAGTATGTTCCAGGGACTCATCTACAATCTACCGTGCTAAACCCCAGGCAGGGAAGACGACTCGAAGTGGCCTCAGAAGAATAAGGATGGCCGCCAGGAGCTGGAGATTCGACTTGGAAATGAACATATTTCCTTTGAGGTAATGCTTCATGGGTTATACTGACTAGATCGGAAATGCGCAAGGCTAACAATGGTCACCGACACAGACCGCAAAAATCGGATCTCTGGTCGATGTGACCGAATCTGCAGACCCGGAAGGGCTGCGCGTCTTCTACTACCTTGTACAAGACCTTAAGGCACTAGTTTTTTCTCTTATATCCTTGCACTTCAAGGTGAGTCGCGTATCTAACGATTCAACGTTGAGTCTCTCATCTGACATGTACATCGCACAACAGATCAAGCCTATCTAGACGCAGCCGCATATTTTATGGGTCGATTTGGCGGAAACTGGTACAGGAGTTTGTCTCGCGAAAAATATGACATTTTGATGGCAAAAGAACAGCTTGTATTTCTACATAACGGACTAAATGCAACGTATACATGAGATTTTCCATATCAGTTCGCACAAGCGTTGCATCTCGGGCCATACTCCAGTAGTTTCTCTCCTATCACATTTTAGTCTGGGTCATGGTAGACGTTGCTTTTGTCGAACAGGATGACCACAGGAGCATCTGAGCTGGTATACCCATAGTCAGATCACTGCCATTCAAACCGACACCATCTTTTGGCCTAGTTTATCTACCTGTTTATATATATATATATATATTGCATGCTGCCGCTGTTCACTACGTAGCTGCCAGATAAACGACATGTCAAGTGCTCCGTCAAAGGATTCGATTGAATTCAGATGCACTCTTCCGCTTCTCTCTCTCGCTTTGTCTTCCACCGCTCAGAAAATGCTGTTCGTTCAAGAACTTTATTTGATTATAAAAATGATGCAGGCACTAGGGACGAGTGGTCTAAGGCGACAGATTTGAATCTCAAATATCTGTTCTCTTCGGAGGCGTCGTCGAGCCCAGCTGGTGTCGACCTTTCTTATATTTTTGCAGACTATTCATCGCTTTCTAAAAAAAGGCCACTGCAAATCTTCTTTTGAGGTTCTTTGTCACTATTTTTCGTGATTATTGTGTAGGTTTTTTGGACGAATTATTATAGGTAGAGAGGCTGGCTACTTATACTCTTTACAGGTTGGTTGCCGACAGCGGTCGAAAGACTGGTGCAGATCCCCTCGTTATAAATATCAGATATGTTATGCCTTCGGGTTCACAGTCAACTTTTGTTACTGACACATTTATTCCAATTCTTTTGCTACACTCTTTGCTGATTTCGTCTTGGGGCCGTTGGTTTCGCATTACTAGCTTTTAATCATATAAGATTTCTAACACCTTTAAATATAATTTTTCGTCTAGAATAACTTTTACTTCTAATAATTATATAATACATATTCTCTCTATAACTCTGTTGAATACCTCAAAGGTCTAAAGAAAGGATATATTATTATGATTCACTTAGTAACAATTATAACACTCGAATAAGCGATAATAAAAACCAACATTTATTGTTAGTAGACTATGCTTATCTATATCGTGCAAAATTGATGAAAACATTTGGAAGATAATTCAATGGCTCCGGTTTAAGGCTTACAAATATAGAGTCCTGTAGCTCAGTCGGTTAGAGCCTGAAGCTTATAGGTACTATTAGTATCTTCAAGGTCGGGGGTTCGATCCCCCCCAGGACTAACTTACTTTTTGCCCCTCCGGAATGTAGCTTTTGACTCGTCCAGGCGGCTCTCGAATTGTTCTTTTCTAGAATATGAAGTATCCAACAAGGCGTACCCTTGAAGTGGAGATAAAACGTGGTACATCGTTGCGCCACCGCCAATTCCGGATGAGTCGCCTTAGTGGATGGTGTCTTTCCATGAGAACCTTGGACGAATTTTTCTTGCACGTCATCGGGCAGAAGATGATTAGAATCCTCGTGTTTTCTTCTTAGGCCTTAACATCAAATCTCCAGAATAGTTTGAAATAGTCTCTTCCCCAGTATCCAGCTCTCCCGTATCGCCTCACGCCGTCGCCGAGTTCGCTGTTCTGTTTGGCTGATACTCGTTCGCCTTCCCCGCGATCGCATGACCGTGAGCCGACCTTATCCTTTTCGGGTAGTGCGTCTTGCCCGTCGTCACTTGTCGAAGACCTTCACACTTCGTCTGTGAATACCCGCTCATCCCCTTCCCCCTTGTCATTGGTATTGTGTCCATATTTCTTTGTAATCCGATCCTCTTTCTCCTTTTTATCCGGCTTCCGATGTCATCGCTGCCTTAGCTGCCTCCTCGATGCCGACACCCAGCGACCGGACGCCGCAGCTGACAGCCACACCGCTTGCCGAGGAATTGTCCGCCCATTCGACGTGTCCGCCAGAGAACGAACGGATATCTGCGTGGAGAGAAGCCCCAGAAGAGCGCTTCGTTGCGCATAGCAGCCCAGGAGATGGTGGGATGCCAGAAGGCAGCGCTACGGCGCAATCGACCCTGAGTCGACGGAGTGACGGCGTAGCAGAACCCGTCGCAACGCCTCGAGAGATCGACGCAACCACCGCATCCTCTATCAAAAGGATGCCACAATCCGATGAAGATGCCATGCTGGGCACCTCGAGTCCCACAAGTGTGTCTTCAGAAGCCAAGGAGGAGCAATCGACTCCAACGGTGGCACAGTCGTCGTCCATGACTACACCTTCTGCCACCTCGTCTCTCAGCTATGAATTTTCCAATATTCGCGTACGTTGTGCGGCATAAAACACACATGATGACCCTTGCTGACCAGAGAAGCTCTTGCCGAATCATACATCCTCCTTTCTTCGTGCGGGAAGCAAGTTTGTCGGTACCCAGCAGTCCGATCGCCAAGTCTATAATGTCGATGTGGAGATTAAGCATGTCGACATGGCCGAATCATACCTCTGCGGTTATTTACGTATACAGGGTTAGTCGATCGACGTGTGCTATTCCTGATTATTTCAAAGCTGACCGTTGCGATTGCACTCCCAGGCCTTACGGAAGATCATCCAACGTTGACTACTTTCTTCGAAGGGGAGATCATCGGGACCAAGCATACCTTCCAAACGCGACACGAAGCATGGGGTGCAACGGAGAAAACCGATATGCACCACTGGGCTAGGTTCCCAGCATGGAGACCACTCGCGAAGCAGGCAAAGCGACCGGATTTCAGCTACCGGAATTTCGCCCAGCGTGAACATATTTTCATGAGGTGGAAGGAATATTTTCTCGTCCCTGACCACCGGGTGCGGACGATTTCCGGGGCTAGCTTCGAGGGATTCTATTATATCTGCTTCAACCAGGTGGAGGGAACCGTCAGCGGTATATATTTCCATGCGAAGAGCGAGAAGTACGTATCCTTGTCTTCCTAAGTATGTCTTTGCTTGTATATGCTAACATCCCATCTCCACTTCGCAGATATCAGCAGCTCGAACTGAAACATGTCGACGATCGTGGTTGCCTTCCCGCGGTTGAGTTTCGCTGAACTTCGCAGGTGCTCGTTGTGAGATGCATACTCTCTTGATACGAAAGTATTTAATCAATCATGACGCTGGATAGGCAACTGTCCATAAGTTCTTGTACATTTCTGGAGGAATTGATGATACGACGTCGGGTCTTCCTCACCACTTTTCGAGTTCGGTTATTTATTGAAACTCCCCTTTGATTACGGCCGGCGGCCGGGGACTACTGGGTCTTGAATTTTCATGACGGCGATACCATTCACATACCCTGGTACATGCAGAAAACTAGACCTCGCCGTCCAGCTGTCTAGATATTCCCTGCGGTCACCGAGTTCCTTTTTTCCCGTTACATCATGATTATGTCTCTTTATTGGTCGTTTCATATTCACGAGATCTGTTCCTGAGGCATCGGCGTCTTTACCTCTTCTGTTGTTCCTTATCTGGTATCCAAGTTGTTGCATCCGACGATTACCAAGCGCTGGGATTGTTGTGAATGTGTTACCGGCAGGGTCAATTTTTTCTGTTTCTAGGAGGATTACGGTTTAGGTCCAGCAATCCAACTCGACGTTTCCAACCCCATCTCTAACTGCTTCCTGAGTTCTTTTGCCTGCCTACCTCCCTCCCGACCTGGAGCGCCGTAAGACAAGGTGGGACTACAGATGTTTCAAATTGACGACATGTCTGCAGTAGCTAGGATCTCACTCACCGAACGTGTTCCACAGCAGCAAGGGACTTGGTATTCATTCACCTATGAAATCTCAGACACACTTATCTCCACTGACCTGATCTAACCTTATCTAGGAACGCCGGTAGGATTTCTGCTCCGGTCTGTTGTGGTGGGACGTGGCTAACACGTGCCTGCATACCCTGTTCCATATCGCATGCATATGTGGTACGATATACTGCTTTCGGTATGGGGCCACCTGGAAACTACTTCAACTACTCAATCACCGAAAGAACAAAGAACTTGAGAACATCATAAACTATATTCTTCAATCAATAGGAATATTATATTTTCCCCCTTGCTAGGTAATTTTTTAAAATGAAAATGAATGGCTGCAGGGGATTTCTCATCTTTCGTCGTCTTTCTATCGAAAAGGGGGATATCAACCGCTGAATAAAAGTTCCAATCCAAGTCGGCCATAGGCATATCTGATATACCGCTTCGAAGAAAATCAAGGTATGATAGAGAAAATAAATATAGAGTGAGAAGAGTGGGTGTTGGAAGAGACCGAGTTGATATATCACGGCATTTGGTTACAGGAGGGACCCGAGAGCAATGCAAGGAAGGCTAATAGCAATGAGGCCAGTGGCTGTGGAGGAAGAGTTTTGGCAGCATGCAGCGTTGGACTGACACTGCTTGTTGACAAGGTCGTTGAGACCAACACCAAGGATACCGACTGATTGTTTGTTAGTTCGACGTTTGAGAGATGATGGTTGAGCGTGGAAAAAAACTTACGGTCGAGGGGGAACTTGCTGCACTGGTCGAAGAGACCAAGACCCTGCGAGCCGGACCCGCTGCCGACGAGGTCGGAGAGGAGACCACTCAGAAGACCACTGTTACTGGTGATAGTATCACCACTGTATGTGGCCTTGTTACAGCAGGAAAGGACAGTGTTGTCACCGCAGGTATTTTGGGCCTGTTGGACGGTGAGATCATCGGGGATAGTCCAGCTGGGAGCGGCAGGGACTGGCGACGCGGATGGGGTGTTAGAAGCAGGGACTGTCGTTCCGCTGACGGTAACAGTCCATGGGGTGAAAGTCGGTGATGGGCTGACAGTGACGGGGTAAGGCGAAGGAGTACTAAAAGCAGCGTCAGTTACCACCTTTTTCTATTTACGAGAGTGTGTATATAAAGATGCCTGAGTATGTTACTCATTATCTAGTAGTATACTTACGCGATCGTCTCAGTCTTCGTGACGGTCGTAGTGGCGGTATAGTAGGTGCTGATCTCGACGATGGTCGGGGCGTTGGTGACGGTTACGGTGATATCCTCGTAGATCGTGAAGACAGTATTTACCTCACAGTAGGTGTTGATGTAAACCGGGTCAACGATAACGACTGTGGTGACATCGCCACTACCAGGAGCAGCGCAGCCATTAGCTCCACGCTTCGAAACATCGTTGATTGCAGCGCCAAAGACGGGGAGGCTGCCCAAGAAAGGGATGGCGAGGATGCTTCCGTATCTCATCTTGCACGACTTGGATCAGGTTATCCGAATAGAATTAATGGTAATATTAATGAGCCACAGAGGGATCGAAGGAGTGTCAGCTGGGATCGAATGAGAGAAGGAATAAGAAGTGAAAACTGAAAAAGAGGAAGAAAAGTCTACGATAGACCCTGGTTGGAATGTTGATGATCTTTCTATCTTGACGTGGTTGACAGGCGCCATATATACTTCTGCAGAGCATGGGATGTGCTACCCCACATTGAGGAATAAACAGACAGGAGGTGAAATGTATCAGACGCGTCCCCCCATAACAGTTCGCAGGAGTTACTTAAGGAGGTAAAGATAGATCTTAGTCTCCGCTGCATTGCAGGGTAAGGAATGTAGTCCTGTGTCTCAGCCAAGGCAGATAAAAGACCACCGATAGACTGAGATCCCTCGTTTAAAGAACTATAGTATCCTTAGGAGGACTAGGAAAAGGTCCTATTCTAGCTTGGAGAGCTCGGCTATACCCATGAACTGTAGTTCAAGAAAAGATTGTGATAGACACAAACGGTAAACAAACCTGGGGTTTTCCGCGTGCGGGATCGCATGGTGTTTTCTGGAATGTACAACAAGTACCATCTTGTATTCTTCAAGCGAGGGATCGGGGACTTGTCGCTTTGATGTAAAAATCCTACCGGGGGCTGCCGGTGGAATGCGAAAAGGCCCAACAAGGCAGGGATAGACAGACCCCTTTGAGACTCAGATGTCCGAGACTTCTTCCATTCTTCAGAGATGACAGTACGGACTTAGCTGGATGATCGAATCTTGCTTTGAACATTCTGCGAACTGACTGGAGTACATTGGTAAAAATCGGCATGCCGATTGGCTATGTTTTCGGAACCTGAGGTCTCCAGGAGCGGTAAAAATAGCTTATTGGCAACCCGGATATTTTATCATGACTCGATATTTCTATAGAAAGAGATAGACCCTCTGCTGATATGTTTCGGGAAGCTAGTTACCTGCTTAACCAACCCTCTTGTTATGATCGTTTTCAATCTAGACTCAAAAAAAAAAAAAAA
>JAPVCE010000027.1:421071-453429 GCA_029606265.1 Paecilomyces dactylethromorphus
TCTTCTCATCATAGATCTAGCATGAAGTAGGTGGCGAGCCTAAAGTGGGCTGTTCGTGCTTTTCTCGGAATCGAGCAACCGAGGTATGTGAGGCGCAGAATATGGCTGAAGAATAGAGGTGGTGGCTGTAGCAACCTACTTAGTCATATAGCTTACTTGCACGATAACTATTGAGATAAACTAAACAAAAATATTCCAACAATCTAACCTTCATTCCGAACCAAAAAAAAAGCGCCCTAATAGCTATAGACTTAGTAGCTGCGGAGATCTAGGCATACCGCGCAGGGTTCTGTGGCGGAAGAACCAACTGGATGGGCTCATGGATATCATATCATGTAGTTAATATCCCCCAAATGCGGTGGCTTCATAGTATATATTTTGTTTCAAGAACTCTGGGCGTTCGTCTGGTGGGGAAGATAGCATTCTGTACCGAGTAAAAAGCTTCGAAGTCCGATGCTGACGCCTATGATTAGTCACCCAATGCGATTTCCTTAATCGTGGCTATACAAAGGGGTCTGATCTTAAATGAGGAAACAACGAATGCAATAATCGAAACGGTTGATCAGTTATTGATAGGCATTCGCTCTCACAGATGCCATCACTTATACAATATTTTCCTTCGTTGCTTTTTATCAATCCGATATTGCTATATATTGTAGATAGTAGATACAAATCCCGAATTGATAGATTAATGAATAAGAACACGTGAGCAAACATTATGGCATTGTGATAATCACTTTTTCATTCCGTGCTACTACACAAGCCGAATACATGTGATTCGAATAGACCATATTCGAGCGCCAGAATTTAGGAGGAAAACTGGAACTTCTTGAATAATGTGGTTACGACACATTGATGCTATATATATTTAGGCAAAATAAAATCAATATCGAGACAAATTAGACAAAATACAGGGTATCATAGCCGTTTGTTACGTTGACTGAACGGTGGTAAATAAGGCAAGATAACATAAGAGACGATGCATCTCCGTGTAATGATTCGTCAAGGAAACAGGGCTCTATAGGTAAACACCTGAGTTCTGACGACTGCTTACGCTCGACGAACTAACACTACCAGTCCCACCCTCGCTGCTCGGCGTTTGTGGTTCAAGCACCACTTGCTGTCTGATAGATACGATCCACTCGTGCTGGAGTAGTTCAGCGGCCGTTGGGCGTCTTAGCGGGTCCCGTTCAAAGCAGCGTCGAAGGAAGTCTATGCCCAGATCACTGAGCTGGTCGGGCGTTGGCATCTGTGGTTGGTTACCTTGCGCGATATTGTACATGATGGCCCACTCGTTGTCAAGCGAGGACCAGGGACGGCGACCAGTTGCCATTTCAAGAATCACGCAGCCCAGTGACCAGATATCGACGCACCCCTGACGGCTAACGAGTTGTGACGAGTCTCCCCGAATCACTTCAGGAGACATGTACATCGGTGTACCAGTCATTGTTTTCTGGTTCTTGCGTTGATGGGGCGGCTCCTTGGGCACAAGCGCTTCCTTGTGGCCAGCATTGGCGAATGCATCCAGAGGTGCGACAGTCTTACCCTGGCGTGCAATGATCTTGGCAGCGCCGAAATCCACGTACTTGATAACTCCGTTATGATCGAGTAGAATATTTTCCGGCTTGATATCCCGGTGCACGATACCAGACTGGTGCAGATATGCAAGACCCTCAAGAAGTTGTAGAGCGTAGACCATAATCACTGTCTCATCCTCAATGCGACCATGCTCGAGAAGAGCAGCTAGAGAGCCTCCAGAACAATACTCCATAAAGATATACACTTTGTCGCGGTGCACTTCAATGCCGTGATATGACACGATGTTGGGATGGTCAAGCACCTCTAGAACGCCCATCTCGTCGCGAATTTGCTGCGCAATTGTAGGAATGAGTTGTGGATCTTGCAGACGGATTTCCTTGACAGCCATGAGGTAGTTGCTGTCAAGATTAATCGCTGCATAAACGGATCCAAAGGTTCCTCCTCCGATGAACTGGCCTTGCTGCCAACGTAGAGTAACATTTGTTGCTGAAGACGAGAGGACTGCGAGAGACCTATCAGCTTCATTAGACCCTTCTAAGACTCTTCCCAATGCCTGGCGCTTCGCATCTTCTTCGACTCTCAACTCCTCAATGGCTGCTATCCGTTGCAGGCGCTGTTCGCGGACAAGTTTCGTTGCTTCCTCATCAGTTAAGATCCGACCAGCTCCAATCTTCCGCGCTCCCCCTCGCTCTTCAAGACGCTGCTTCTCTGCCTGTGCAGCTAACGATGATCTGGCACCCATAATATCAAAGTGCGAAATGAGAAGTGACATACATCCTGCTACCTTGACTCTCAGGAGAGCATATTGAGAATCGTCCATGGAAAGAAGGTGATTGCTCGACGTGATAGCCATGGCAAACTCAAGCGCGGCGACGGCCCATTTGAACGTTTTACGATCGGCAGCATCGCAATCGTCACATATGAACGCGACCCATTCGAGTGAAAGCTCAACTAACTTAGCACTGTTCATCGCGCGACGGTTCGGGTCTACGTAACTGGAAGATCGTTTGCCGAACTCAGTTGCGAAGGCGTAACAAGCCTGAATAAGCTCTTGGTTCTCAACTACTTTCTGCTTGAGTTGGCGTCTGATCACAGCCACACTGTCCATAATGGTTATTGAAAGCTTGAACGAGATCTTCTTGATCTTGTTTAATTCCGCATTCACTCTGCCAAGGTTGGCACGCTGCTCAATACTCATGTCGAGATGTATGTTAGTCAACTGCGCTAGTTCATGTCGCGCGTTAGACAGCCTCTGTTGCGATCCATCGGCGACTAGTCGCAACTTGCCCAACCTCACGTCAGTTGGTTGCTCTAAGAGGTTGACTTCCATTTTCTTCCCGGCCCACGCAAGCGGCCTCTCTGGTCGAATTACAAGAATATAAGGATTATGAGAGGGATCCTTTGGAGAGTCTTCATCACGGAAAGAAGTCCCCAGGATCGACTGGATATCAGCAGGTTGATTCCATAGTGCGTGATGTGCGATCAGATAGACACCCTTTTGGCCAACAGAATCGTTGCACTGGACAAGGAAATGGTCCGATATCAAAAGCGCTTCGAAGAAATCATCCGCAATGTCTTCTGGGAAATTGTACTCCGTGGCATTTTCAAATAATTGACGTAAAAAGCGAGAGAACCGGTAAAGCTTTCGTTGACGCACCCGCGTTGAGTCAAGGACACTCTTGTATCGCTTATCCATATCAGCGGGTTCTTCATCGCGCCGGAAGACTAGTTCCCTCTCGAAATGAATCATAAGGCGTTGAAGGGATTTAGCTGTCAGAGCGCTAGGAGAATATGAGTTCATGCCTGTCAGTTTGCGGGATGCAGATATTACCTGAATTGTTCGGCGACTTCGATGTCACCACCTTCCAGTTGCCGTCCAATCTCGTTGGAAAATCCCCATTCCTGCTCCAATATTTCCGCCTCCTTGAAAGTATTTTTGTTCGCGCTTAGTTTCCAATTCAGCAGGCGGAAGTAGTATTTCATAGCATCTACGACCACGGAGTCGAAGTTTTCATCAATACAGGGCGGAAGATCCCAGCCTGCTTCTGGTTTCGAGATTATTAAATACCGCTGCTTAATGTCGGTTGCAACTCTCATGAGGATTTGGAACTGAGTAATCATCTGATCTACTAAGATCGGTGACTGCTGTGCGGGATCTTTCATTCTCTTGGCGTAAGACAGACGGACACGTATAATCTCTTGGATCAAACGGGATGGGAAATTGATTAGGGTCAAAAGCTCTTCGATATAAGGAGGCAGATGTCGTTTTGCAAAGGCTTCCGCATTTTCGATTAGGGTGTTTTTGGCTTTCCTGATGACCTCGCCAATCCCATAGAGCACATTATGCTCGCCTTGTAACGTCTTCAGACCGTCTTCTTTCATGACACGATCTAGGAATGAGCCTTCATCAGAGAGATCCGAGTTTGCCGCCTTGGACTTAGACTTTGTGAAATCGAGTTCATCGTTTCCAACCCAGCCCTTTAGAATTGCTAATTCGGTATTGATGAGCAACGTCGTATTATGCCAAGCGATAACCGCATCACAGCTTGCCTGGAACTCTTCCGAAGCAGCCCTTGGATTTGCGGTTTCCATCTCTTTTCTTGTTGAGTATAATGCCTCGCATTTCCCGATGTTCTCCACGACATCCTCCACTTGCTCAACGGGAGGTTTGCCAATTTCTTTCTCGCCTTTGATCTCGAAATTGATGATATCCTCGACCGAAGCGCCAACGCCGGCACGGGCCTCCTCGATAAGTTTCTTCTGCAGAGCTACACTCCGGCCGCACGTCTTGGCTCTTACTCCTAGCCAGATCTCATTGTTCAGAGCGCTTGACCGCTTCGACTCCGTTGTTCCGATCAACCGCTGTTTCTCCTGCTTGACAACATCACCCTTCAGAACTGACGCAAGCATAGAATGCCATTCGAGCCGCTCTTGGTTTTTGGGATTCTTCAGTTCTTCCAGCGTGGGCTGATTGTCATTCTCCGCTAGGAAAAGCTGAACATCGGGGTCGTATGGATCGTCATCAAAAGGAACCTCTGAGGACGGAGATGGCTCCTCCAAGTCCGAGTCCATTATCATCCCTGTCGTCCCATCTTCGTAGTGATACCAGCCTTGGGGGTTCCCCCTTAGGCGCTGTACATACGCCTTTTCTTGTGCCCGGTACTGTGCATTCGGATCACGTCTCGCAGGGCGTTTAGCTGAGACCGACCGTCTATGGTCACTATGAAGATTGATAAATTGAGGCGGGCGTCTTTGCGGGGCGTAGGTGTTCGACGGTGTCCTGGCCGGTCCTGAGGGACGTTGAGGTCTCAGTTCCCGCTCGGCCATAGTCGGCCCCTCCGTCGACAAGGCATTGACTGCACCAAAGCTTCCACCACGCGGCCGCGGTGTTGAGCTATTAGACCATGATGAGATACTGGACGAACTGAGCGAATGTGTCGGGGGAGGCGATGACGCTGCATTGGTCGGCGTCTGAGGGATCTGCCCAGCTAGATCCTCGAAGCTGGAGTTTGCCCGGATGGCGTATGGCTGGTGGATGTACTCATCGGAAGACCCTGACGAGCCGTCTGAATCATGATTGACGATATCTCGATGCTCCATGGCAGGCAGTCGTCATCCGTCGTCGCGTTGCTTCTCCATCCGAATCGCAGCTCGAAGATCAAAGGAGGAGCCTTGGAGCTTGGGGTCGGCTTGGGGTCGTGGCGGTGCGTTCTTGGTAGCTTTCCGTCAACGAACTTAGCAGGGGACTAGTTAGTACTTTTTACTCCGCATCTTAGCGCGCGAACTTCCGCGGATCAGCTCTGGGGAAAAGATAATAACGAAAGACTTCAGCGTCACGTAGATTAAGAATTTTGGGATAATTGGAAATGAAAAGGTTGAAAGATGCGTCGGTTCCCCAGCATCATCATCCATTTCTGAAAAGAAACAGTGGCGATTGTGTTCTCTATGATTGGACTTCGGCAATAATCCCCGGATTACCTTCTAACACTCTTGATAGGTTGCTGGGCCTCTTTATGGTAAAGAAGCGTCCAGGAGATCACCTCATTATAGCAGCAGGCTAAGTACCCAGATCATTGATAACTCTAAAATTTATGCCAATCCACAAAAGATGGCAATAGATCACGTATGCGAATGGGGTTTCGCTCTCATAACAAGTGAGTCTAAGCGTATAGTCTAGTAGAATATTCTAAACATTCTCCTACACTGGTTGCAGCGAAAAAGAAAAGTGACATGGTAATAAAATAAAAAAATAAATTCATTTTGTCGTCACAGACAGGATTCGACTGTGCGGGCGAACCCATTGGTTGTCTTTTTAGCAGCTACACCTTACATGGAGGGTAAGGTGATTACCCATTTCGGTTTAGCTCCAATTCGAGACCAACGTCATAACCACTCGCCCACTGACTCGCGTTTTTTTTTTTTTTTGTTCAAATCGATTATTTCTTATAAGTGCCTCATTCATGTATACGAAGCGGCATCGGCTGTGCGGACGGTCGCCACCAGCGCAGCGAGACTGCCGGTCCCGTAATTGCCTAATTTAGAAATAAAATATAAACGGTAGGACTAGCTAATTAATCACAATTTGACAGTGAGGAATAATGAAATAAGTTGTAATAGGTTAGGCCTAATATGCCACTTTGGTTACCCTTAGCCAGCCTCAAAAGATTGCCACTAGAAAGTGGGCAACATTCATTGCATACTACTGCCTCTCGCCGCTCTATATCTTGATACTGAGGTGTTAGAATACATACTAGCTATCTCTGCCTTATAGATGACACCTTCCTATTAGCTAGCCAACATCGTTTATATCCGGACTAGTTATTTTATTTTAAACCCTCGAACTCTGCTATGTAAGTAGACTTTTTAAAGGCTGTTTTTCTCTTTTTCTTTCCTTTTTTTTTTAAGATTTAATGTACACGTCACTCCCACTATTGGTGAGGTAATATAGACACCTACACGCTGTGAGGAAACTTACTACAGAACATTTATCTACCCGGGAATTCAATCCACAGGTGTCACCACTTCCATCTTCTTTCCTCAGGTGGAAAACGATCAAAACAAACCGAATGCGAATTACCACTTGCTCAGCTGAATCAGATACTTCTTTGCCTATCTGAAAGCTTAAATAGGCGACAGATCTCGCTGATCTCTCGTCAAGTAATTGGTCCCATCAGATTACATTTGCTAGCCTGCTTTTCTTGCCTACCTCGGGCCCGGACAGACAACACTAGTCAAATTACATTTTGACTCATTTCATTGTATTTGATCGTCATGGGGTCTTTTTATCTCCAAGGTGATGATCCTACCAAGGCGTGCCGTAACTGCGGAAATACCTCTCATATGGCACGAGAATGCGATCAGTTGCCATGCAATTTTTGCAAAAAACATGGCCATATTATCACAAATTGTCCAAAAGTGCCACCGTGTGGCATAAGTGGGAAGAAGGGACATAAAACAGAGCGTTGTCGCAACAGATCGAAAGGTGGCTCTTTACGTGGAATTAATTCGGTATGAATACTTATCAGGAAACCTTGGAATATATACTTACGTACTATAGATCTCTCATAGTACCCAGCGTAGACGGACTCCATACAGCAGGCATATTGTGCAGACCTCATCTATGCATTCTACACAGATCTCATCACCTGGATGCTCCTATCCTGAATACAATATAGTGCAAAAAAAGGAAAGTCCATGCATGGGACCTGAAAACAGTCAGGTATGTCTATTTATTAGATTGGTTTAGAATATATATTTACATAAATATATAGAAACCATCCGACACAGAGCCTACAATCCAATTTCCAAGGCTATATAGCATTATACTACATCTCCTAAAGAATCTCCAGGGAGATTTCGGTCAAGATCTGTACTTTCGGCACATTCCCTATAACAAGGTTATCGGCCTTTTTGAAAGTCCCGAAAGCCTTACGGAGATATTAGTTAATAGTATTGAGCCCACAATCCAAGGTCTGGAGGGAATGACTATTACAAGAACTCTGTATATTCCTCCAGATAGACCTTTAATTATAAAGGATACTAATTACTGTCTAGATTAGAGAATGTCCGGATAAAACAACAAGAAGATAGAATCCAGTGGTCTCTGAACAGTGGATATATGGATTATGTAACAGACGACCGTGATTTAGAGTATTGGCGTCCCTATATTGGCCAATCTAATAACCCTAAACACCGTATTGCCCAGCACATTCGGGCAATTCGATCTGGTGACACTAATACACTTCACTATTACATAATTTCAAAAGGAGAGGGATATCGAAGAGCAAATTTTTTAAAGTTATGGACTCTTACTCTTCCAGATGGCATTGACACCATGGTATACATCACATTGAATAATGTTCTGGAAATGGTGATGGCGAGAGCCTTCCAATCGCTTGCACCGGGTTTACTATTAGATTCCTTTGGACCATCTAATGATGGATTGCCCTATATCTTTAAGGGTCTAAATATTATGCCTCCCCTTCTTCAGGGGCGATCACTATCGCCCTCTATTCGCCATCAATATACCGTGCAACTGCAGAATTCAATTGATGAAGAAATCCGTGCATGGCCACAAATCAGGATGTCACAAAAAGATGGCTGCGAACAAAATTACCGAATCAAACCCTTCACAAGAATAACAAAGGGAGATTGTCAAAAAGCTCTGCAAGAAGTGTGCTTTCAATTTCCAGAACTTCAAATAAGTGGAGACATATTACAGAATAGGGGACCGACTGGTCTTCAGGAAGACCTTCCCACATTTGATTGGTTACAGAGACGTCTGATAGAAGCATACCATGAGGATACAAATAACAGAGAGATATTCCTTCCAGTTGGGAATCTTTACGCCTATATTGGAATAATAATTGGTGAATTTGGCTGGGATAGAGATACCTCACTGCCTTGGGGACTCGAAGGGAATGGCTTCAGTAAATCAAACTGTTTGACTTGGACATCTACTTTTCTCCAGATACATTCAATACTCCCTGGAGATCAACTTAATGTCGAAAATTCATCTCGCATTAAAATATGTCACCAGATGAATTGGGAGCTTCTACAACAGAGCAGATTAAAGATTGTTTTATTGTGCGACACAGAGACACCAAAAATTCTCTTTGACAACCTCCCATTTATCAGAGCCACCGAGATTGTTCTTCAAGACCATAAATTCAAAATATGGCTTGAAGTACAAGGTGGCTGCATACAACGGATCTATATCGCCTCTCCAGCTCCACTATCAACACTTTGGTCAAACAATTGGAAACAAGCCATTCAATTATCAATCCTATTTCAATTTTCAGCACTAGTAACAAATACCGAAGGGATTCGATATAATAACTATTCCAATCAACTTGTTCTACTTCAGATTATCCGGCAATATGACGATGAACGCAATAGCCTAACGGAAATGACAATATGCAATATTGATTCAAACATACGAGCATGGCTGCATAGTAAGGGTTTCAAAAATGATAATGATATTAGTCGTCTTGAGTCTGCAGGGGGATCGTTAACATGCGCAATCATGATGCTTACAGTTGTTCAAAGAGCACGATCTGAACCATATTCTAGTAGGCTACCGCGGAAGTTGTTTCCTAAATCAAAAGAAAAGAGAAGGGATTTGGTTTTCGATAGAACCAAACTGGACAAGATTAACGATCTTGTAAATAAGGTTTCAAATAGAGACGGGCATGCGACAAGCCCGAAATCCGGCTTTGAAAGGACAGGCACAAATCCGATGGACAAGACAGGCCAGAACTTGAATACGGACATAGTCTGCAAGGCAAGGGAGTCTATGAATACAGATTTCATGGGCGAGATTGAGATGTTACTTGAGAGCCAAGAAGAAATGCAAAGGGATATCCTCGAAACCGATATGATTACATTGGACGATAAGACAACGCCTAGCATTGAAAGAAATACCAATAAGAGTCATGATCGAATACGAGAAAGACGCATTAAAAAGTTTTACGACGAGGCACTTCGAATACGATTCCGGTTGGGAACCGCAATGTCAAACGTTTGGGCTCAAGGTAAGGAAGAAAGAAAATTATACCGAGCATATGCCTTCTATATACAGCTTCATTTTCATTTGGACGGAGAGATTCAAGCAAGCTTTCCTAAAACAAAGGGTCCAGATCAGGCAATGATAAAGGTGGACATTAAACCCCCAGGAGAAAAACATCCACACAGATGGTCCCCTCCCTGTAGGGATGATGATCCTGCGGCAAGGTTGGCATTTCTCCTCACTCTTCGCGGAGAAGATGGAATAAAGCATAGTTTCTATGCGAAATGCAAAAATGGTACTGAAAAGTCTATTAAGAAGGCTAATAGTTTTGTGGACTGGATGGCCGGGGAAAAGGATGAAGTAATCGCAACCAAACCACGCAGATTTCTTTACATTCGGGTTATGGCAAAGACTCAGTATGTACCACCAGTCCTGCGGCCGTTTACTGATGGAGGATACACGGATGATGAGGGCAATGTGATTTCCGTAGACTGTAGAGAAAAGAAATAGAGATGGCTATGTATGTGTGTTGTAGCAGTAATATATTCGTGCTCGATCTACCATAAAACTGTTCCGAGACCATGATCTAATTAAATAACATGGATAAAACAGGAGAGTTTTGGAAAAACATAAAGAAGACAGCCAGAATTGATAAATAGACCAAACCCAGTAGGTAGTAAGAACTCACAAATAATAGCAGGCTTGCGTGTGCCTTTATATGACTAATTAGCTGTCGAGTGCTAGGACACGGAGACAACATTGGGTGCTGAACTAGCATTTGGGATCAAATCCTCTGAATTGTATGTTATTCTAATTTACCAAAATCTATTGTTCCTTTTACGCCAATAGACAAACAAAGAAACATGATTGCTGCCTTAAACCACCTCTGCAAACGGATATCCGGATGCGATCTGCCTCTCTTCATATTCTAGATGTTCAAAGAAGGGTGGAACTAGGTAAGACCTGCGTAGCCGCTGTTTCGGGTAAATATGGCGGCTGGGCGCTGACATAAACTTGGGCTCAAGACTCAAGCAATTAGGTCCATCACATTTAAGATCTTTAACTACCTATTTATTCATATAAACTAAATTCACCTTGAAAGCTTTTGTCTCCAAGAAAGATCCATTCCTCTATACGATGCGCTAGCTCAGAATTTTCCTTTGCTTCCGTGTCCGAATCATGGATAACTTGAATTTTGAACTCCATGCAGGATCGTTAACTATCTACAGTTCCATCTTTAATCGTATTTGTTAGTAGCAGATTACAGGGTGTTAATAATATTTTTCAAGATGTACGGTAGAAGCAGGAATAGAATATGCCTGAACAGCTTGAAGATTTTCGAGGGTTCTTTGAGATGGCAGGTGGCCATACCGCTGTCATACGCGGATGTACCCACATGTTAACAGGATTGCTAGAAGAGAGTGATATCTAGCAAGTCTACTAGCAATGTTGAATTCCTTTGGTAATGTTTCTTCTATTTCCCCGCTGCAACGGCACGGAACGAGAGGGGTAGATATGGGCATAGTCAATCTTTAGGAGAGAGGTGAACGGTCCTTTCATTGGTGTGACGGTCTGATTCGGAAAGTATCCGAGCCTAAAGTACTGCTTCTAACCAGATCTCACTAATAATAATTATCGCAATCCAATCTGTAGGCCATTTACTCTATAAGCTTCAGGTTTACCTTCTTTCGATTTATCATTCTAACTATCCCATAATATAATTCTATAGAGCACTGGCCTGAGAATCGAAAAGGGGCGGAAACTAATATATTAGCAATTCTGATACCGATGATCATCAACCTACTAGGAATTGATGGTCCCACTTCTGACGATAATCACAATGTCCTGGAGCCCCGGCTGCACGTAATAGATAGCTCATCGCTCATCCGCAGCGGCAACTACTCCAGGACCCTTGGAGGATGGGTCCCATGGTGATCTGGGGTATTTTGTCATGTTCAGATGGAGTTGCCGGCACTTGGAGCAGGGATGTATTCGGCATTGTTGTAGATGATGTAAGCTGAGATGATCTTTTGAGATAAATACAGCCACAAGGCCAAAAGGAGCCTGGATGAATGTCATCTAAAATGTCAGTTGAGATGAATTCTTGGAAGAGGAATAACTTGGCTGAGTTCATCGGTTGCCTTCTGTTAGGATCACGAGCTGCAGGAGCATTTCCTCCGGACCGCAGGCTTCCTGGTGGATGAACCCCCCCCTGCAAGTTTGATAGGAGGGAATGTTAAAGAGGATTGACGTTTAATTCGGTTTCTTGGCTTGCTGAACTCTCTTCTTGCCTACTTACAGGTGGCGTGTTCTTCAACTGTTCAGATGCATCCGGCTGCTATCCTTACTGATAGTGCTTCGTGTTCTGTGTGGCATGTGATCAGGAGGTGGCACAGTATACGACTTCCTGCCAAGATCCGAAAAGCTGCAGGGCGGACATCACGGACAGGAGAATACGATATCTAAGGAGAGGAGTTGAACGTCGTTGGCGGGAGATACTGTACCCAAATGCCAAGTCCGCCAGTGAACCCTAGACGACATCTAGACACTGGTAGTCGGTCGCATTGATATCAAATTGGTACTGCGCAGGACTTCTGCTCAGTGCATTAACGAGGCCAGGATGCTGGTATACGAGTACTTAGATGTTCCAGATTGCCCGACCAATGGCGGATGGGATGCTTATCTCTGCTCGGGTCCCTGTTCTAGTAATAGTGCGTGGGTCGTACGGGCCCCGCTGGGTCTTGGCGCGAAGCTACCGGAGATTCGAAATGGAGCCTGTTCATCTCCAAACATGGTACGGTACTGAAAGAAAGATACGGACAGTTCCGAATGCACTGCGGTATCGCTGTGAGACTGCCACATTGGTATACTCCAGATCTTCGTTGCCTCTGTCCAGAGGTCCATACGGATGCTATCGGGTCGTCTATATACGGTTATGCTAATAGCCGAATAGCCAGATTCTAGGCTTTGCTCACGCAACCTCCGTCTGTCTGACAGGTCGTGTGCATCTGGATCGGTGGAGATAAACCACGAGGTACATGTAGATCTCCACATTGACACATGGCATCTGTAGTCGTGCTTCTACAGTTGCCTTCTGTCCGGGACTGATCATCCAGATAAGTTCCATTTGAATAACAGTGATGACCAAGAATTGACCAACCGCAGCCCAGTTCTGACTCTGAGCACTGTTTTTTGGTCCATTGCACAGCAGGATCAACAGCGTACTCCACGGGTACCTGCTTCACGTCGAGTCGTGCCTGGCATTACATATTACACCTGAAATTTATTGTTTCGAATATTGCTTCTAATATTGCTCTGCGTCCTGTGGCTATTTATTGACCATCTGACACAGAGAGGCGTTCGCGGAAAACCTTCTCGAACCGGGGGTCCTTCCTCACTAGTGGGATGGTGGGCAAGAGCCGAAGTGATGACAAGAATGTGTTGCGGAAAGCGAACTGATAAATGGTTAATCGGGCCCCTGATTGGCTAGATAAGCAGTAAAATTAGACGAGATAAGCAGGACGCTAGAAAAAGCTTCAGATCGTTGGCTCGGGCGCTAGAAGCTTGCCTGGATCGGTAGCGAGCGCGCTACCATCCGTCAGGCCCGGTGCTGTATGCCTGGACTCCGTGGCAAACTGTTCGCTGAGAGAACTGCCCCGTCTACCTTGATTGGGAACATAACCGCGAGGCGAATCCTTAATAGTGCGGCAGCTGTGGGAAAGAATAACTTTGACCATGGTGGCAAGAGATATCCTGCGCAGCGGCCATGGAGTAGATTGTCCATTCACGACTCAAGACATGGGATATTCTCTGGCCATAGAGGACAGATACCCCCTGGTCAGTTGCATTTGACGGTGCTATATTAGAAATAATACGGTATTGACCAGACCATCGAGACCGTCATGACAGGTGCATTACCAAGGAAACCGCAGCCCATCTTCCCTGCATGGCGGGTCTTGGCCATGGAGAGGGCGTTCAGGGCGGGCCATCGTGTCGCGGAGCCAGACGCAAACAGACTAGTCCGCCGGTGCTCAGGCTCCCGTCCTATTGGTCCGTGGCGACTTCATATCTACAGCCAGTCTGCGGCCAGAGATTCGAGCAATCGTACGCCGTCTTTGCTGCTATCATATCCTTCCATCTGTCAGCGAAAATAGCAATCATTAATCCATTATCGCCAACTGAACGCCCCCCCCGTCGCACCCACACGTTCGTCTGACCCGGTGGCTGAGTTGGTGTCCATCTGGAGCGACGCTGATTGCTCAACGCACACGTAGTCAATCTTGGAGCCCCTTCGATCTGATCTAGTTTTCCTGCCCGATGAGTCGCCAACATGGGATCCCTGGACGTCCTGAGCGTTCCTGTAGTAGTCGCACGGAGGTGGTCACAATGCTCCGGAACCAATCATCAGAGTGCTTTTTTAACTTTATGGATGTTCTCCAGAGCTGAGGAGGGTGATACTCCACCGGGTCGCATGGTTGTGTTCGCTGAGAACCGACGGACGAGACTGCGCTACCGTCGCTAGAATCCATGGGTAGATCTCTATCTGGATTCAGGCGCTGCGGCGTCGTGTCGGACCACAAGCCGTTCTCACCCGCAGAAGTCGGGCACAACGGCCCCCATTGCTATTATTTATCGACCTCGATGTCCTGCATATATCTATTCGCTAGGGTCCCCTCCTAGGGCTTACTTTGATTCCCTCTCTTCGCTCGTTACCTGCCGCATCTTGACCACACCAGTGTCCTTCCCTGCCATTACCTTTCCTGGTGTTGTGGTTCTCCATCAACAGACCGGCTATCCCTTTCGATTCTTCTAGAGGGTATCAACATTATCTCGACCCATCTTCGACTGAACAACCGACCTCAGGGTCAATCAGCACAATGTCGGACATCGACTGGTCGAACCTGAACGATACCGTTCTGGAGCAGCTGGGCGATGCCATTCTGTCGCACCTGAATGATACCATCCTGTCCAGCCTGAATTATACCGTTCTGGAGACGTATTCGGGCTCTCAGACGGGCAATGGCGGTGACTCTCTCACGGAAGACCTAAACGTCTACTACAATGTCAGTCTTCCCTGAATCGACACCGCTAGCTAAGAAGAGAAGAAACGTCATCGTTACTAACCAATTGAACAGGCTGGTGACATTGCTTGGATTATCACGTCTTCTGCGCTGGTGTTACTGATGATTCCAGGTGTTGGGTATGTCAACAGATCATCCCTAACCATGACGGATCCCTCTAACAGGATTTAGCTTTTTCTACTCGGGTCTCGCCCGTCGCAAGTCAGCTCTGTCTCTGATTTGGCTCTCGATCATGTCCGTCGGCGTCATCAGCTTCCAGTGGTTCTTCTGGGGATATTCCTTGGCATTTTCGCATACGGGTGGAAAGTACATCGGTGACTTAAGAAACTTCGGTTTTAAGGGTGTCCTCGCGGTCCCTTCGGTGGGCGGCACTAAGGTTCCCGATCTTCTGTTCGCCCTCTTCCAGGGAATGTTCGCTTGTATTACGTGAGTTATATGCCTAAATATCAAGACTATCAGGTATGGAAAGGAGCTAACTATCTATCCAGTGTGGCCCTTGCCGTTGGTGCTATTGCGGAGCGTGGTCGTATGCTACCTTGTGTTGTCTTCATGTTTGTCTGGTCGACAATTGTCTATGACCCCATTGCTTGCTGGACCTGGAACCCCTCTGGCTGGGTGTACCAGCTGGGTGGACTGGACTTTGCGGGTGGTACCCCTGTCCATATTGCTTCTGGTTCTGCAGCTCTTGCGTACTCTCTCATGCTGGGCAAGCGTCGTGGACACGGAACCCACGAGCTCAACTACCGCCCGCACAACGTCACCCACGTCGTCATTGGAACTGTCTTCCTCTGGGTCGGATGGTTTGGTTTCAATGCTGGTTCCGCTCTGAGCGCTAATCTCCGCGCTGTCATGGCAGCTGTTGTCACCAACCTGGCAGCCTCGGTTGGTGGTGTCACCTGGTGTCTGTTGGATTACCGACTGGAGAAGAAGTGGTCTACCGTCGGATTCTGCTCTGGTGTTATTGCTGGATTGGTCGCCATCACTCCCGGCTCCGGTTTCGTCCCTCCATGGGCTTCCGTCGTTTTCGGCATTGTCGGTGCGGCCGCCTGCAACTATGGTACGAAACTAAAGTACCTTCTCAGGGTGGATGATGCCTTGGATATCTTCGCTGTCCATGGTATTGGCGGTATGGTCGGAAACGTGCTGACTGGCCTGTTTGCTGCGTAAGTACCCTGAATTCTAATAACTTGATATGCATCGGTTTTCCGATCCCTCGTTACAACTAAGACTAACATCGTCGATAGTGACTACATCGCTCACCTTGACGGCGTCACGACGATTCCCGGTGGTTGGCTGAACCACCACTACATTCAGCTCGGATACCAGCTGGCTGACTCCGTCTCCGGATTCGCTTATTCTTTCGTCCTGAGCTGCGTGATCCTACTCATCATGAACTTCATCCCTGGTCTGAGCCTCCGTGCCTCTGAGGAAGACGAGATCATGGGTATCGATGATGCTGAGATCGGTGAATTTGCTGTACGTCCCCTGTGCCTTTACTCCAATACGTCATTTTTTTAGCTTATCTCACTGACTCCTTCTGCAGTACGATTATGTCGAGATCACCCGCGATGTCATCACCGGAGTTGACGGTGACCACATGTCCAAGCACTCTCTCACCCCCACCCTCGAAGATACCAAGGCTTAAATAGAGAGGCCAGACGAGTCATTCATGGAGTGAAATGGATGATGATAGAATTTAATGGCCATAATACAGGATAGCGGATACGCCGGCGTCACGATTGGAAGAAAAAGCACCGCATCTCTTTCCAACTCTTTCCTCATCCTATGCATTGCAGATCTTCAGTGTACTTGTGTGCTACCCTGTTGTTTCCCTTCTTGTTGCTGTCAAGTAGATCTCCAGATACCCTTAATTTTCTTTACATGTATATATTTCATATCAGAATAGTCAGTGACATTCATTCTTAATTACTGTCTGGGATAATAAGATTATGCGTAGCTGTAGAGTTATAAAAAAAGAAATTGGAGTGAAAGTCTCCCTCATCTGCAAGCAGACGAAGTGAGAGACTCTACTAACTAACTAGAATGCTATTATTAACTCGGAACTAACGATTCATAATGTCTTTATCAGAAACACTAGCCGTAGCAAGAGTATAAAAAACTCTTTTATATACCATGGTTGATT
Organism: Paecilomyces dactylethromorphus; assembly: GCA_029606265.1. NCBI lineage: Eukaryota > Fungi > Ascomycota > Eurotiomycetes > Eurotiales > Thermoascaceae > Paecilomyces > Paecilomyces dactylethromorphus. The sequence continues at coordinate 437,843 of JAPVCE010000027.1, forward strand.
CCTACCCGTCGAACTCAAAAATCACTAAGTCCAACCTCATAACCCCATGACAAATCACTATGTGAGATCGGCTCTTGGCTTTTGTGACGGAAAGCAGTTGTTTGTTTCCAATTTGATCCTTTACTCCTAGCAACTACACTTGACCTGTTCTCCTATTTCGATAACACTAACGCGGAAAGTTCACATTTATTCTAGTAGTAACATAGAATACTATAAATACTTCAATCTCCTAATGACTACCGTTAAAACTTTACTCAATCTAGGTTTCCATATGAGCACTGATATGTGTCCTACGGCATATGTTGAAACGAGAACATTCATCTCCTCAAAAATAATCCTTTGCTGAGTGAGGGCGGTCCATTAACTTATGTGTTCTGAGAACCACCTCGTGTAGGCGACTGGAATCCAACCTAGCCATCTATAAGGGGTGCTCGCGCATGAGTGCCCTACGAACCTCATTGCCGAATGCAGCAGTACCAGGCGTAGCGTGGATTCCGTGTTGCCGGGCCCAAGTCGTTCTATTTTCCAAGCTCGGGTCCATGTTTCTAGCTTTGAAATGATCGACTGAGGAGTTCCAGTCTGCAGCGGTGTCAGTATTAGAATTGATCAATGAAGTATATCGAGAGTAGTGTTGCTATTTACCTAATCCTGCAGGAAAGCTCTCCATTGGTCTTCCGTCACCCATTGGAGGCCGGGGCGGTGAATGGAAGGGGCCGCCAGTGTTGCCAAAGCTAGCATTCATGTTGAAACTGATTGGGGGTGAACCACGAAGGATATCAGAAAAAAAGCCTCCCCAGCCTCGTTCGGGTTGCGGTGCTTCCGGCGGCCTGGCTTCCGGTTGAGGTGCCCTGTTTGTCGAGGCTGAGGGCCGAGAAGCATCCTCTGGAGTCTTCGTACCTGATTGCGATTGGTTCTCTGGCGTTGACTGTTGCGGCATGGAAGAGGAGGATGGAGACGAAGAGCCGGAGGAAGATCCAGGCGTAGGAGTGAAGCGAAGGAATTTTCCTGCAGCAGTGTTTTCGAGAGATATATTCGCAGCAAGCTCTTGGATGATTTGAGGATCCTGTGAATCGATGTTCCCGTATTGTCGGTATATCATTTCTTTGGCATACTTTTGGATTTCGCTGCGATCCTGGCGCCAACGGAGATGGATGCCTGTGTCGGTACTATTTTCATAACGGCGGCCATGTTGATAATGCATGACCTTGTGACGGAAGATTTTGTTCCAACTCTGTAGACGTTCCTCGAGTGTCATATTGAGCTCGTTCTTTTCTTCGTCTTCGTAAACATTCCAGAACGTTGTTACTATTGTGACCTGGGGTAAGTACACCTCTCCGCAGAACTCCCGGACAAAGTGCACGAGATTTTTGTCAACTGCCTCGGCACGAGAATCGTTGATGCGCGATACCAAGAGGACCCCAATGATCCTAGCGTGCCGACGAACTGCGTTGATGCCACGAACGATCTCGGCAAACACTTCATGTTCTCTGTCGGTGTCGAAGCCCGGAGTGTCCATGATGTAATATTTTTTGCCGTTAATGACGACAAATTCGATTTGAAATTGCAGTGTCACTTCAACCAACTGCATTAGATATAAGAGTTGACCTCGGACTGATGAGTACTCTTACCTGCATTACTGGTGTTCTTCGAATGGCCCGATGCACCGGTGAGGTATTCAAGGAGCGCTGATTTTCCCACTCCCGTCCTTCCCATCAAAATTATGGTATCAGCAGGTTCATCCTCCCTACAAGTATGTTAGAACGTTGGAGTCTTAACGCAAGGAGAAGGTTACATGGCTCTAATCTCATTGAGGCAGATCTGAGTCCGCTCCGCCACAGTACCATCACGAGAGGCTTGGTGAGGATCTGAACTATTTCCAGAGCTGGATTCCATTTTCAATAAATGAGTAGTTTTTGTAAATAGCCATGTAGTAGTACGTTTTTCAAATAGCGGGTGATGGGAATGATGGGAAAGAGAGAAAGGCTGGTGGAGGGGTTAATGAAGGGAAAACAACCATCAGGCTGAGGGAACACCAACTCAGAGGTGGAAGATCAGCGCCATCTCATTGGAGGACGAGGCAGAAAAACCATGATTCTCCATGAAACAATATGCATCACTGTGGCTTTTCCACTGCGGCCAAAGTTACTCCTCCATATATGCCAAATTTTCCCAGACATGGGCGGTAATGGGTAAACAAGGGTCAGAGTAACCTTGCATATCGATTGCTATTGGCTTGTAACTAAGGCTTCTCTAGAAATAAATACAAAAGTGTTTTAGAATAGTCTTCTACCTGTTGCATTTAGCGCGCAACATTCAACCAAAAAAAAAACCAGTTTCAGCCTTACAGTGTTTCGAGTCCTGTCGGCCTCAAGAGTGGTTCTCAAGAGCCATATGCTTTAGGCAGCAGGCCACTATGAGTGTTACTGACGTGAAGCAATGCGTTAGCATTGGATGTCAATGTTGAACACCCTTATGGGTAGGGTGTGGCGATTTCAACCTATTAATGGAATGGAAGTGCATCATCCTTTCTCGGCGCTTAAAACATACAACTCATCCATCACTTTATAGGTATTATGGAAAAAGTATAAGAAGAAAAAAAAATAGATCTACAGTGCCTTGTGCTGATAATATTAGTGACTGCATTATTGGATTTATCGCTCTTGCTCTATATGCATGCAAACAGAATCCACCATCCTCTACTCAATACGCCTATTAAAGAGAAACGCCACCATGACCACCGACTTTCCAATAGCACAAAGAGTAATCGGAAACGTCGAATTAACTCCCCGATGTGCAAACGCTCCAGCAAAACACCCAGCCGTTAACATAACTAGAAACATGACTCGACGATTCCGTGGCCGATTGTTCAATGCGAAAAAGTGTGGATCTACCACTGCATCAATATACGCCGCTGTGGCCATCGCAGTCGTGATCTCCGTGATCTTCAGCCCCCGACTCATAGCAACTTGTGCTCCAGACGAGAACGCCAGGAGAAATATCACAGTCAACGCCACTGGTCCTTCCCGAGACATTGTCGTACGATATCGAATAGCCGCCGCCGCCCACACCATTGCTGTTTGGATGATATTGCTGATCAGTAGCCAGAATCGTTTCCGAACACCGAAGTAATTCCCTATCTGGCCCATGAAGACGCCGCCAGCGATGAAAGACCCGAGACTCATCCCAATGTTGCGCATGATGTATGCATTGTTGGCCAGTCCTGCGGCTCCGATGGCAAGGAAGAGGGTGTTTCCGGTTTGGTTGGATGCAAAGCAGGTGTAGTCCGGCCAGGCGGCGGCATCTTGGATGCCTGTTGCGAAGGATAGGAGGAGAAGTTCGCTGTCTAAGAGAACATCTTCGCGGACGTCTTCTGTTAGGTATTGCCATATTCTTGATCGTGGCTGCTTTTGAGGTTCGATCGCCGGGGATGGAAGATCTGTGACTGCCATTCTAGAGAGCAGAAGCAGCTATGTATTATCAGCTGATGGTTCTCAACTTAGTAAATCGGTATCCTTACTCATATAGTTGATGGACTGAAGGAGGAGAGATCAAGCTACTGCCCCAGTTCTATTGTAGTACGCCAACAGATAACACTGAGATGATTATTATGGAAGACTATTTGATATAAATTCTATAATAGCTTGAAATTTTGCGATTGTTTTTTAAGGCCGATTCTGGTAGATCCGTTCCCAGCCAATCGTGAACAGTCGGCCGATAAGCTTCGGGGTACATAGCGTAGGACGGCGATGCAGCAATACAGCGATCTATGAAGTAAAAGGCTATGCACTTTATATATCTCAGATACAACCTACATATACATCTAATGGACTATATCAGCTCAGTATTCAGTGAAGTTCAGACAAATCTTCTCGAGGACTAGTGATCAAGGCAGATCTAATCTCGCTCTACATGTACTGTACTTCTGGGGCTCATCCTCTTCCCGAACGGCTACCAGTCATTTTAGGACACAATCCACTAAATTAATCATCCACCCATACTCTTTGCTGTATAATTATATCCAATATGCTGAATAAATCACCACTTGGGACTCCAAGTAAAAATGAAGGAAAAGAAAGTGTCGCCCCTTTTCGGCTCGGGGATCTTCACTTTCGACCGAATCGGGATCTTCGGATTAACCTTAATTTCAAAAGTGGGCGAACCCCGGAACATCGCCGAACTTAGAACCCTAACGTCGCCGATCTTGCGCCACTGACTCGCGGTCCAATGGGAGGTTTACTCCATAGGTATCGAATAGAGATACATGTAAATAATTGTTCATGTAATCATATATATGTTACAGAGTGTCTTTAGGCATATTATATACCTTCTTGAGTGTATTTTAGAAGATTATTGCAGTTTTAGTTTTTGTTCTTGCATACATCACTTCGGACATACATCAAACAGGGGAGATTTCCAGAGAAACATGTCCTGCGATTTCCTTCCATCCACCATTGCAGGTTCCCTTTTTGGGTCTGCCTTGACGCTTTCGGGGGTCTACCTCCCCAGCGTCATCTTGTCACAGCTCCAGCTGAAAGATTTCCATATGTTGAAAGTGTTTCTTTCGGCAAGTTCCGCTAGTGCGTAAGTAATCACTTTCTGAATGTCTTTGTATTGTTGATTTTATCAGATATTGACATTTCCAAGACTAGCAGTGGCTCTCTATGAGCGTATTTCCCGTCAAGAACTGTGCCGTCGACCACCTTCAAATCTTGGCCTTCTCGGTGCATATGATGGGAATATTATCGGCGGAGCGATGGTAGGTGTTGGCATGGCCTTAACAGGAGCGTGTCCGGGAACTGTCCTCGTCCAGGTCGGTACTGGTGTGGCATCCGGCAGATATGCCATCGTCGGAGGTGTTCTAGGTGGTATTTTGTATACATTTCTGGCAAGAACTCTGCGGAGAGCTCCATCGTGTGTCGACGTACAAGCTGAGACGCTCCCGAAGAAGTTGGGAGTCAACTCGAGTGTTGTGATCCTCATATTCGAAGCGATGTGTATATCTATGATCCTGGCTGCAAGACATTTTGCACATGAATCGGCCAAGAGTTTCCTAGATCCCGTAACAGGAGGCCTCGTGATTGGTGTCTCGCAGCTCGTTACGCTTATCTTAACAAACCACCCAGTTGGAGTCTCGACCTCTTACGAGGACATCGGACACTGGTTTTGGGATGTTTTGGGTTACCAGAGAACCTCATCCAAAAACAGCACAAAGACTATCGTTCCTATGTCCAGGGCGATTGCATTTGCGAGTGGGATATTAGTGAGCAGTTTTGTCTTGTCGAAAGTAGTTCCGGATGCGGTTGTTAAGGACTCCTTGGCTATATCGCCATCGAGAGGCATCCTGGGGGGCTTGATTATGGTATTGGGGGCGCGTATTGCTGGTGGATGTCCCAGCGGGCATGGGATCAGCGGGATGAGTATGCTTGGAGTTAGCAGTTTTATCGCTGTTGCCTCGATGTTTGCTGGTGGTATTGGATTGGCACTTGCCATGTGAATAACGGTAAAATGCATTTTTATTTGTCTCCGATACACGAAAGATATGTTCGGGACCTTGTAAATTAAATATCATTTTATGTCATCTCCCCTATGATTTTATTAAAGAGATCCATGCAGCTCACGGAAACGCCTGATTGCATATCCACATCCTCGTAGCTTGGGGGTATAATGATTGATTCCACTCCATATGCAAATGCAAACCGAATAGCCATGCCATAACTGTGAACAAAAGAAAATTCCCAAATGAGGAGATTTTATCGATTTTTTGCGATCATCTCAGTATATGCTCCTAAGAGCTGTTTCCTGATCGCCTGAGCAAGGGGCCAAACTTCACCTAACATATTCAATCCACCGAGTGCAAGATCGATTCTCGCTTTGAGAGTTTCTAATCTTGCACCACCAGCTTGTGTCAAAACTGCAGCCAGATGAACAGTAACGGTTATTGCAAGTCCGCAGGTCATAAAAGGACTTTGCCGCTTTACAGGACTCGGAAGTGCCGCGAGACTTGCCAATAAATCAGCTGCTCTGAGGGACTTCACCGAGTGAAGGTCGAGGTTTGGTAGTGTGTTATTATCCTCTATTGCACGAGGTCGGACACAAGAGCTGGGGTTTCGGAAGGGCACGAATCGCATATTTGAACGAGGGTAGTGCAGGCAGATTAATGACCTGAATATAAATGCAATATCAGCATCATCATCATCATCATCATCATCATCATCATCATCATCATCATCATCATCATCATCATCATCATCATCATCATCATCATCATCATCATCATCATCACTGCATCATTATCTTCTCTTTGGTTTTGACCCCTTGCGTTGAGTAAGAGGGTATTATGCTTACAGATAATTTATCATTCGTACTTGAAGGCTCATGTCATCAAGAGTGCCATTGCTTCTGTAAATCTCGCGTTGCGATGGCGGCAGGTGCAGGACTGTAGAAGCAAGGCGCGCATCAATTGCCTCAACCTGAATTTCATCACTGCTGTCTGTGGGATTATCTAAAGATAATATCGTCCCCAGAATTTGTATACCCTGTATCCGATATGCAAATGAGGAGAAATTATTGCTTGGGTCGTCAGACAGCCAGTGATCTTGAAAGTCTTCAAGAGTTCTTCCCGATGGGATCAACTTTGGGTGGTCAGCATGGGTTGAATGTCAGACTGGAAGGTGCAATTAATGAGAGAGATACTCACATTTGCTGCAGAATATATCTCCTCACTGCATGGCAATTTCACGTCTGTGGATTGACCATGGAGGGTAAAACCTTTTTGCTGTCTAAATGCGGCAAACAGCCCACTCGCGACGTAGAGTTCCCAATATGTTCTGCGCCAACTTTCCTCAAGAACAGCGTTTCCACCAGAGTTGTTGCAGGCAAATGATTCCCTGTTCATCTGCAATTCTAGAGCCAGTTTCACCGCTGCCTGAAGAGTTTGAACCGCTCTTTCTTCATATCCATGGACATGATCCGCAATGGCGATTAGAAGCATGCCCTGAACTTTGAAACCGGTCCGTGAGGCATCACTAGATAATGCGGAATAGACAGATCTCTGGTATATATCTCTGAATGCTTGATTCGGATGATAATGAGAGCCGATATATCGCATAGTTAACAATAAGTAAGATGGTAGGTACTGGCAAAGAGGGCTATTAACGGCCTTCCACGGGATAATGAATGGATGAGACCCGTGAAAGTTCTGGTAGTAGAGCTGAATCATCGGTTCAAATGCGATTTCCCGAAAAGATGATTGCGTCGTTTTATCAGCAAGCGACGGTACGAGCTCATTGGAACTAATATCGACCGCATTTGTGAGATTAACTGTCGAGCTTTCTTCGAGCGATTGCTCTAGACCCTGGTCCATCTAAAGAGCAGGAAAAGTCAGTATCGCGACAAAATCTGACATTTAAGAAATTTGGTGGCTTCCCACCTCATCCATTTGTAAGGGAATATTCTCAAGCAGAAACTCCGACGATAGATCATCCATTTCCATGCTGGAGAACAACGCAGGGTCGTAGTTCGGGTCTAGAACAGCATCTGTCTCTGAAGGCTCCATCATAGAAGAAGGACCCTGAGATGGGTCGATCTCTGATGTAGCGTCTGCCTTCTTTGGTCTTAATCCTCTTCGAGACTGGATATAATAGCAACTCGTGTTCGTAGTCTGGCAGCGACTACAAGCAGGTACGGCCCCATCACATTTCAGATGGCGAGATCGACATGGAACACAGGCTGATGAGGTGGGATTGTTCGGTTTTTGCTTCAACAAGTCGTGTGGTGTTTGCATGACTATTAAAATAGTCTGAGTTGGACAAGTATTGGCCTCGATATTGATGGTGGTAAAAGCCGGCATCTGTTCCCATTTACCATTTAAGTTCAGTCAGAGAAGTTCAACCCAAAATATCTACGTTGGTCCATGGCGATGTGGCTAACGTAGATATCTTTTTTGGCATCCCTGATTCAGGTCTGCAACGGTGTTATGGGGACAACACGAGGTGCCATGCGGTGCACGGCTTTCAGAGGTTATGAAAAGATGGATGAAGGTCCCCGTCGGCGACCATTCAGGCGGGTAACAACGTTAATCTTAGTGGATCTTACCCAGTGAGCCTTTTCTAATTTTTAGGCCTAGGGTTCGGAGTAAATACTGTATCTGCCATTAAGCACTTTCTCCACACTGCGGCATTCCCCCATTTCGGTAACCATTACCCACGCCCCCAAGGATTCGTATCCTTTCCGGTATAGGGATTAGGCGCAGTCTGACAGCCATTACGATCACTACCAATCGGAGGTCAGTCCCTGCAGCATTGAGAGCAGCCACCTAGATCTCTTCCGAGAGAGTAACTTTGATAGCCCTAGCTGAATAACTAGATCTACTCTAGGGCAATTGCGTGATCTATAACCCAGTATAGCTCTGGCATGATTTATGAATCGTCCACTTCTCCACCAGAAAATTGATTTTTACACCCTTTTTTATTTCTCTCCGGGCGTTTGACCCTTTAATAAGTGATTATAACGCTAGGATCACGGGCCACGCGAGCGGTGTGTATGCGAATGGGATCACTAAACACTTCTCATTTCCACTGAGCACTCCTGTGCGTTTCAAATAGCAATAGAAATACCGAGACTGGAGTTGACGTGTCTTTCCTGTCATTGAAAAGCCAGCGACATTCAAGCACAGAGATTCTCGCATGAAAATGAAAAGCCCGGAGGAGCCCGAAGGACCCCGAAGAGCCCGAGCAGGATTCTGCCGAACAAAAGGATCAGCCAGCACATCTTCGAATACCTTAACAATCTGTTATTAATAGAGTACTAGATTAACTGACAGGCAGCAGTTTCTTTCATGGGGTAAAATGTGCTATTCCAGATCTCATAGTGATCGGCATGTTGTGAGTGACGTATCAACCCCCTTCGCTCCCCGCGAAACAAGAGCCGTTTTTCCCTGCTTTCGGGAATTCCGATATTTTTGGAATCCACTTGGACCCCTTCTTTTTCATGCGGTTCCGCGTTACTATTCTTTGAATAGTGCGCACTCTACCGTCCAGTCGGTAACACCCCGAATTCTCTATATGCTTACGTCAACTGGAGGTAAGGGTGGTTCGTTTTCGGGCTTCGGGGTCCATTACAATTACCGGCCGAGCCATTCAGTAAACCCCGCGCTGAGGCAGAGTCGTGTCTTGAATCAATTTAAATCGTACAAGGTCAAGCGCATGAATGGTAGATTATAATCCGGACATATATCTCCTTTGCTACCATATTTTAAGCGGTACACATAATTCCACCGCTTTGAATTCAGACGTACCTCAGGCCAAAGTTAAACATACATCAAGACTTTCGATCAAGGATCTACATCAATCTCCCCCTCCCCCCACCCAAAATCGCAAAAATGTGTCTGAAGGCGACTTGCTCAAATTGCCGTATGTAGATCCTGCTTGCAGAAAGTGGCACTTCTTGGCTTTCGAAACTAATGACCACGGTAATAGACAAAGCTACCTGGTGGGGCTGTGGAAACCACATTCCGAAAGTCATGGACCAAATCCCCGAAGATGAACGCTGCGCTTGCACTCCGCAAGTAGAGGTTGATGGCAAGAAGTATCCTCCTAAGGGCCCGAAGGCTGATTGACTGTTTTCTGTGTTGTGTTTAGTGATGTGATGAGGAGTTGATGAGGTCCAGGCGTCTAGGAGAGAAAGAAGAAGAATAGAAATTTGCATTACTAGGTTGAGATTTATGTGACTAGCCGACATGATAATAATTGTTGAAATGTCGACGAGAAGCTATACTCGTTTACTTTCCTATATCTATATTTTCTAAGTGATACAAGCATGACTTGCTATAATCTGAGAACAATAAAATGACAGCTATCCCCAACAAGGAAAAGATCTTCCTCATATACTTCATGTTGTTAGATAACCTAGGTAGTAGGAACTGCGGTATACAGTAGTAACAAAGAAATAATCGAGACATGTTCACACCTAGTGTCATAGCATTGAATAGGCGTGAATGAGCAGATGATGACTGAATGTATTATCATACGATGCGCAAGTCAGAGCATTTGCCACGGAAGCTCAATCAATCAATCCTTAGAGGTCCCCGCTTCTCCCGCTCTTTTCGGTTAGCAGCGTGATATTCTATACATCTTTACAATCTCTACTATATGATTCAAACTTGGTAAATAGAGCAGTATGGCTAGACTATGATGTCAGTTTACCAGTTTAAATCGTAGAGAAACAACTGGGACTCATGATCGGAGAACCGGTGAAGTTGGACATATTCGGCGACTTTCCAATTTTGCTTTCAAATTCTTCAAGACCCGAACTTCGGCGATCTTGGAGAGCTGGACCTCACTTAGTAAACTTATCTGTTTCTGGACGGGGTATGCTATTACAACCTATAGGGGTTCATTCCAGGTCTATGGTAGATCAAAGTGGGATCCTCGGGGTCCTCTAGATGGTAAACATACTATCAAGAACCATAATCGGAACCCTAATTCAGTTGTTGTCCTAAGATTGTAACAAAAAATGATGAAGAAGCCCGATCGAATATGATACTTATTAAATGGTAGCATTCCTTTTAGTAGATAAGCCTTCTTTTGCATTTAGCTTCTTTATTTGTCTTCGAGCAGACTATTCATGCCTATCGGATTTACTGCGTTCCTATATCCCTGTTATAGGTATTCTTAACATTGAAGATTTCAAACTCCCTTCTGCCCTCTGATAGAAGGCTATACGTGTATAGCTTATCGTGATCTATTGATATAGGTTATGGATCAAACTATCAGTAGCTCAGTATCAACAGATACTGCACGTGAGGAACAGACGGAGGACAACATGAACGTGGAAAAAGACCTTGAACTGGGTGATCCAAATTCTGCCCATCTTGTGAACGACCTTGTCTCCAATTATGCATGGAAGAGCATAGAGGTCAAGGTCAAAGACCACAGCAGCGGGAAGCCAATCTCTATCCTGACGGATGCAAATGGAATTATTCACGCCGGAGAGATGGTCGCTCTTATGGGCCCTAGTGGCTCTGGAAAGACAACTCTTTTGAATTCCATTGCCCACCGAAAGGCAGCAGCGAGAGCCGTCACCACCGGGCTGAGGCTGGTAAATGGCCAGTCAATCGGTCTCAGCGAGATCCGTGAACTCTCAAGCTACGTCGAGCAGGATGATGCTTTGATAGGTAGCTTGACTGTTCATGAGACAATGGAGTTCGCTGCAAGGCTTGCATTGCCCAGGTAAGCATCGAGAGTCTTCGTATTTAATACTCGATGAGTTTCTGCTAAGGGTTGCAAAAATAGTTCCGTATCAAAGAAAGAGCGACTTGAACTTGTAGACAACCTCATATCGAGTTTTGGAATGAAATTTCAAGCCCAGACCATTGTAGGAACACCCATCAAGAAGGGGTTGAGCGGTGGTCAAAAGAAACGGCTTGAAGTTGCAAGTCGATTGGTTACGAATCCTAAAATACTTTTCCTTGATGAACCAACCAGCGGTCTGGACTCGACTCTCAGTTTTGAAGTGATCAATTATATCAAACAAGTTGGGAGAAAGAATAATGTATGTCTCTTCACATGTTATCCCAAGTCTGGTACTAAAAAATCTGAATTTAGCTCATCATAATCGCGTCCATTCATCAGCCATCGACGAAAACATTTGAACTGTTCGATAAACTATGCCTTCTCTCGCGAGGAAAGACTTGTTACTTTGGCCCTGTCGATAAAGCTGGCGACTACTTTGACCGCATTGGTTACAAGATGCCTCAGCAAGTAAACCCAGCCGAGTTCTATCTGGATTTGATCAATATGGATCTCGCAAAAGAGGAGGATAACATTGCAAACAGGGTGAAGCATATTACTGACTCGTGGACTTCATCCCCTGAGGCAACTGGACTCAAGGAGGAGATCGATGCGGTTATCAGCATGTCCAACAATCCTGAAAATGATATTCCCAATGTCACCAAGGTCAGAGCAGCAAAAGCATCTCCATGGGTGATCCCTTTAGTATTACTTCACCGCTCGTGGATTAAAGCATATCGCGACATTATCGCCTATGGATCCCGTGTGATCATGTACCTTGGTCTGGCGATCTTAATGGGAACAGTGTTCTTGCGTTTCAGCACATCCCAGTCTCACATCCAGCCCTTTATCAATTCCATCTTCTTCAGCTCCGCTTTCATGTCCTTCATGGCGGTTGCATATGTGCCGGCTTTTCTAGAAGACCGAGCAACTTTCGCCAAGGAGAGAGCTAACGGCCTGGTTGGACCGCTGGCCTTTACAATCTCCAACTTCCTTATTGGCCTACCATTTCTCTTCCTGATCACTGTGCTTTTTGCGGTAGTGCAGTATTGGCTGACCAATCTGCGTCCAAATGCAGATGCATTCTGGATGTTTGTTCTCTGGCTTTTCCTTGATCTGATTGCTGCTGAATCCCTTGTCGTTCTGGTGTCATCCCTGTTCCCGATATTTGTGGTAGCTCTTGCTGTCACTGCATTCGCCAACGGATTATGGATGTGTGTTGATGGATTCCTCGTCCCCATGGGAATCTTGAATCCGTTCTGGAAATACGTCTTCCACTACATTGACTATCAGGCCTACGTCTTTCAAGGTATGATGGTGAATGAGTTCAAGCACCGCACCTATGAGTGTGCTTCCATTGGCGACGGTGAATACCAATGCATGTATCCAAGCGACTTAAATTCTGTCGGTAAGATCAGAGGCGTTGCTGTGTTGCAGCAATTTGGAATCAACCCAAATATACAAGGCACTTGGGTTGGCATCATGATCGGAATTATTGCCGTCTACCGCCTGCTGGGCTATTTGGTGCTTCTTATCAAGAGGACCTAAGCTAAAAGGAACATAAAATGCCAATAACTTGGCATTAACTAAGGTCTAGATTGGATGGGGTAAGTTGAGCCTAGAGTCTTTTGTAAAAATTTTGTCTACCACTCCGCTCTTTCTATATTTCTTTAATCTTACTATGTCTCTGCCTTTCATTCAAGTCATCAACTTTCTTAGATATATTTTTTTAATATTTTAGATTTGATAATCAGATAGATAAATAGATATATAGAGATCAATAGACACATTTGAAGGGAAATTCTTCTTCCTCTGGCTCATGGTTGCATTGGAGATATTATTCGGATCTCAGCTTTCGCCTTCGCTGCCTCAGCTCTTACGTACCATATCAACAGTTTTAGAAGCCAATCTCTTTCATTAAAAGATAAGGATTTGAAAGATTTCCGTTTAGCGTGTACTCCGAGTTAGTTTGTCATTGTGCTTGGACCGGCCTCCATAACGGGGAACGGACAGCACAGCAAGTGCCCCATTCGGGGACCAAGTGGGAAAAACCGGAGTGGCAATACTACTTGCGTGTTATGGCAAGTTAATTATGGGGAAACACCGAAGTCATAATCTTAACCCTCATGCGATGGATCCCCGTGGCGAGAGCTCCGGCAGGTCCCCGAATCCTGTAGTTGACTCCAGGTGACTTAAAAATTGGTGCGTTGGCCTTCCCGGTCAGGACGCCGGGAACCTTTTTGTTGTTAGGTAATTTTGGGTAATGGCTAAAACATTTCTTACGTGCAGAGGAGACACTGCTATCATGAAATCAAACTTGATGATCCCGGGGTCGGCGATTTCACAGACAACCTCGCCGATTAAAGGGAGAAAGCAAGCAGCGATGGTTATGGAGACTTTGGAGATATTATGAAAACATTGATTATTGTAGAGTCCTGATATGTGTCGATACATAAGAATATCTATTTGTATAGCAGTTCCAGATAATTTATTGGAGTTCATATTCAGACGTTGAAGGCCCCCAGAAATTTACACGTCCACAAATATGCAGCCTATTTTGCATCCTATCTTTGAGAAAAAGACATCTACCTGGCAATATATCGTCGCGTGTCCTTTGACGAAAGAGGCTGTTATCATTGATCCTGTCTTGGACTTCGATCAGGAACAGCTAAGGATCAGCACCGAATCAGCTCAGAGACTTCTTGAAACGGTCACATCGAATGGCTACCACGTTGTTAGATTGCTAGAAACCCATGTTCATGCCGATCATTTAACAGCTGCGTATTACTTGCAAAAGTCCATCGTGGCTGCTGGTCAGCCGCGGCCACCGATCTGTATCGGCAAGAGAATTCGCACCGTGCAAGAAACGTTTGCCAAGATATACGACATTCCGCAGGATGAGATCACCGATGTTTTCGACTATTTATTCAGCGACGATGAAGAATTCTTCATCGGGAACTTGACAGTTACTGTTCTCCATCTCCCAGGACACACGCCTGACCATGTCGGCTACATGATTGGAGAAAACGTCTTCACGGGCGATTCCATCTTCAACCCCGATGTTGGCAGCGCTCGATGTGATTTCCCTGGAGGTGATTCACGCGCTTTATGGAATTCTATGCAAAAGCTCTTGTCATTACCGTTGCACTATAAGCTTTATACGGGACATGACTATCCGCCGGCAGCCGGGAGTAGCGATGGGGATAAATGTCGCGAGGCTGCGCCATTTACCACGGTACAGGAGCAGAGGCAGAATAATAAACATGTCAAGCAGGGCACGAGTGAAGAGGAGTTCGTGCAATGGCGATCGGAGAGAGATGGAAGCCTTCGCGAACCGAAATTATTACATCCAGCATTGCAAGTTAATGCTCGCGGAGGACGGCTGCCGAAAAGTACCCACAAGGGAGGAATATTTCTCAAATTATTAGTTGAAGTTCCTGAAGATTTGAAATAGATAATTTTATGTGATTGTCCAATGATATCCAAGCCGTTAATGTTGTTAACACGTTGAAAACCAGTAAGCGATGCATCTTGTAGAATCATGTTGGAATAGAGTGATCGAAAATGCTACTGCAACTTGAAACCCCCTAATATCCCCAAGCTAGTATCGTCAAAAGAGACTCATTTAATAGCTGATTGGCCTGGATTCATGGGTGGATTGGATTTGGCCCCCTAACAGTATGACTTCTTCCAAGCTGACAAGACGAAAGACCATAAAAGGTAAAGCTGACGTGCATGGATCAGATAAAGTCGTAGCAGGCGCAGAACATCTAAAATTAGGATAACAATTCAACTATCGACTTTTTTGAATCTTATCTTGTCAGCATTCAACGTACGGCAAGGCTATCAATAGTGATCAACTAAGATGAAGAGCGGGAGTGTACGCGGGGGGGCCTTTTCATCCCTGCGGTGCCGTGGCACCACGAATGCGAATGCGACGAATGATGGGAGATCACAGCATATCCAACATTCATCAATGATTTGAGATGACAGTCGTAACACTTCGGTCTTTTGAATTCCGTGTCATATTTTCTATATGCCTGGGATTCGTTATGCTCCTGAAGTTATTTAAGACTGCTTAAGTACTCTACCTAGGACTGCCTTTAGACAACCAAGACAGTCAACCTTATACCTCACAGAAATACAAGCAACTCCGACGCAGACATCAGCCATATAATTGTTCTCGACTACTTTTTTTTTTAAAAAAAAAAGTATTTCACAAACTTTTCCACAACAAGGACTTGATCTCAATATGGCACCAATTGCACTACCCGAGGAACCAGTCGATGTTGCGTCGAC
>JAPVCE010000027.1:453489-466564 GCA_029606265.1 Paecilomyces dactylethromorphus
CCTATCCCGTAATTCTTCCCCTTTTCTCTCATAGAAATAATCATACTAATTTCAATTAATAGAAAGGTGAAGCAAATAACTGAGCCGTGGCAAGACGACCTTCGTACGAAGGGATTCGCCGTGATCAAGGGAGCTATCCCGCGCGAACGAGCCATTGCCTATCAGCAGAAAGCGTTCGACTGGCTCGACTCTTTCGGCAATGCTTTCGACATTAACAACCCTGAGACGTGGCTGAAGGCAAATCTCCCAGTCCAAACCAAGATCAACACATTCCACCATTATGCGGTGATGCATGAGAAGTTCATGTGGGATGCTCGCATGGAGCCTAGAATTCTTGACGTCTTCTCCAAGGTCTGGGGAACCGACAAACTGCTCGTCAGCTTCGATGCTCTGAACATTACCTTCCCTCACCGCAAGGATGCTATGAAGAACAAGCCGGGTTGGCAGCACGTCGACCAGAGCCCCCTGAGAGATGGAATGCAGTGCGTGCAGGGAATCATCAACCTATCTGAGGCTGGCCCCGAGGATGGAGGCCTTCTCGTCTTCCCCGGCTCGCATCTCCTGACCGAAGAGTTCTTCAGAACCCAGACTGACAAGTCGACCTGGTCGAAGATGGACCTTTATCTATTCAGCAAGGAGCAGATGAAATGGTTTGAGGAGCGCGGTATCCATGCTCACAAGGTCTGCGCGGAGCCTGGAGATCTGCTCATCTGGGACAGCCGGACGATTCACTACGCTGTGGAGCAAACGGATAAGAGCAACACCATTCGAACCGTCATCTACGCCACCTACACTCCGGCTTCGTTTGCGACTGAAGAGGTTCTGGACCTGAAGGCCGAGATTTTCAAGAATTGGCAGGGCACCTCCCACTGGCCCCATGACAACATCGTTGCCCGTGGACTCGAGGCGATCCGAGAGGATGGCAATCGTGACCCTAAGGACCGTAGCGAGCCATTGGAGAAGCCGGAGATCACCGACAAGCTGCTGAAGTTGGCGGGTGTTTTGAGATACTAGGATTGATGATCTGATTTCATTCTCCGTGATTTTTGTGTCTAACAGCGCCTGTCATTCTTTATATCCTGTGTAAGATTGTGTGTTTGTATCCTTGAAAATTGTCCATTATTACTGTCGAGCTTAGAAAGAATCATATCGTTTTTGCCTTTAGAGAAAGCCCACCACCCTATGCATGCTGTAGATCCATAGAATTCATAATGAGGTCATGATATATGCAATAGAGAGAAAGAGTCTATCCAAAAAGAAAAAAAAATAGCACTCCGTATTGTTAACATAGACCACGGCTCTACCCAATGCAATCCATATCACTGGAGCCGGCCGGGTACCTAAGTAAGTGCGGTCAAGGAGCAGGTAGGTGGTGCCCTATTCTGATAACGAACATGGTCTTGCAGTGGTTATGGAAAGGGAATTTAAATAAACCTCACATGAACGCCAATTATTGCGAAAGATGTTGGCTTATACCTTGAAAAGTCCGTAGTTGAAGTACAAGGCAGGGAAATGCGTCATGCGCAGGGAGCTCCGGCCTACCACAAGCCTAGTTCGGGCGCAGCTCCCAGAAACATCATCAGATCCCTTGAGCTTAAGTCGACCCCGCAAAAAAAAAGACGAAAACGCGCAGTCCACGAATAACGAGAACGATATCTTTTTTTATACACTCGAGCTCTTTATTCTAGCAAATAGGATCGCTGTACTATTCCCTCGACCTCATCATTCTGCATGGCGTTGCGGAACCCCGACGAGCAGCGCGCTCCAGCGCCTGCGCCCGACCTGGCACCCGCAATCAGCTTCCCTCGAGACCCTGAAGAGTTTGACAGCGATCCGCGCATCTCGTTCTCGAAGCTCGATAATAAATTCATTCTGGAGACGGAGGATGGTCAGGAATTCGAGTATGATACGGCGCTGAAGCGTTGGGTGCAAACTGTAGGTTCCGGTGGGATATTTTTGCGCCATTGTTTTTGTCCCTTGTCGAATCGATCAGAATAACTTGTGTCTATCCATTCTTTAATCTGCCAGGATCTGTTAAATGCTTTATTCAAATTTATAATGCGGGGAACTATAGACTGATGTGATGCCCTGCGCGTCGATGCGCGCACTGCGGGGGGATGTTACAGGTTGACGATGCTCTGCTCGAACAGCAACGACAAGCGTACAAAGTCGAAGGTGTCGATGAAGAAGAAGCAATAACGGCACAGCAGCTCAAGAAGAAGCGGAAACAAGGTGCAGGCGATGAGGTATGTTGAGGCAATCCGGGCTTATTCCCCCCCTTCAGGAAATATCTAGCGTGTCTTAAGAAGAAATACTGATGCGACATGCCTAAGCAGGAAAATAACCAAAAGCAAAAGAAACAGCGCGTTAATACTGCAGTCTACGTCACCTCTATACCTCTGGATGCTACAGTTAGCGAGATCAACGATGTCTTCTGCAAGTGCGGTGTCATTGCCGAAGAGATCGACAGCGGTCGACCCAGAATTAAGATGTACACCGATGAGAATGGAAATTTCAAGGGAGATGCTCTGGTGGTCTACTTCCGACCCGAATCGGTCAATCTTGCTGTGCAGATGTTGGACGAAACAGGTTTCCGGTTAGGCATGACCGGATCACAGGGTCCGATGAAGGTACAGCCAGCAGACTTCTCTTTCAAGAGTCAACAGGAAGCTCCCGCCAAGACGAGCATGCGGGATAAGAAAAAGATCTTGAAAAAGACTCAGAAGCTTAATAGGTATAGCAGCACCGTTATCCGCCCAATTCTTCATTTTCCAAGTCAATATCGAAAGAGTTGCTGACATGGTACTCTACAGTAAACTAGCAGATTGGGACGATGATGATGTATCTGCCCTCCCAGACACTACTTCTCGGTGGGAAAGGGTAGTTATTCTCAAGCACATGTTTACTCAGAAGGAGATTGAGGTGCGCAGAGCATATCCCTTCGATCGAATTTCTAGAGCTAATTGTTGTCTCTAGGAGGACCCCGCCGCAATTCTCGATATCAAGGAAGATATTCGAGACGAATGCTCCAAGTTGGGCGAAGTAACGAACGTCGTGTTATACGACAAAGAACCTGATGGCGTAGTTACTGTGCGGTATTCTGATCCTGAGTCCGCCAGGCAGTGTGTCAGGGTGAGTGCACTCCTGGCAATCCCTTCAAAAATAGCTTGTGGGTTTCTGACTGAATTACTCCATAGATGATGGATGGTCGTTTCTTCTCCGGTACTCGCGTAGAAGCATACATCTCGGATGGTAGCGAGAGATTTAAGAAGACCAATGAGAAGCGGGCGGCGCTAGAGGACATGGCGGAGAACGGCCTGGATGCTGACCAGGATGAATATAGACGACTGGACGAGTTTGGCTCTTGGCTCGAGAGCCAGAGGGAGAGTGAGCGAATTGTCGAAAGTAGGGCCAAGTAATCGTGGTGGGCCCACCAACGACTTACGACAATAGATACTGCTGTAATATTAGGACGAGGAAAGGTGCTGGGCATTGCATGCTTTAGGATTTTTTTGGTTAATAGAGCGGCTGCTGAACATAGGGCCACCAAGCCATTGGGAACTGGCAGATAGCCGACTAATTGTCTAATATATGTCTTGATCCATTTGGAGCTACTTGCTCTATTTCCTAGATGCTTACCCGTAGATTCTGTTTGATGAACATTGCTGGCTGTCCTGCTCTCGCCTCACGAACCCGAGGGTGCACCGTTGTTTGACGGTGTAGATCGGTGTGCTACCCGAGAGCACGGATCCTCGTGCATCCAAAACCATTCACTAGGACCATCTCCTACAGAACGGCCTCCATTGCCCGTCAACATCGTCATTTCTCCAGTGTCAAAAATAGCCGCGAGCAGCTATCTGAGCTGTTAATTCCGACCAACAGCTTCAAGTTTTCATCCATCTCTGGGTCGTTCCTGCATGGAACCAACGCTGACTGGTCCCGTGACACGGCGCGAGCCTGGACCGAACCGGCGCCATACCGGATTGGGCGTACCCCCTATCGCGGGACCCTCTCGGGCCTCTTGTTGTCCTGTTGACTCCTGACAGCCCGCACAACAGGGCGCCTCCTCACCGCTAACTTCTTCCCAACTCCATCCTCCATTGCTGTCTCTTCCCCAGAACTTCTCTCATCCTGGGTCTCAACCGCATCCTCGACTCATCCTCTGGTCCATTTGATCTATCTAATTCCCACGACCCCATTACATATCTGCCACCATGCGTGAAATTGTACGTTTGTTGACTTGCAATTTTCCCCAGACGCGTCAGGACCCGTCCCGGGACAGTTTTCTCGGACTCCCCTGAAACGCAACCCCGCCATCGCTGTATACATTCCATGATGACTGACATACTTTTTTTGTGTTCAATAGGTTCACCTCCAGACCGGCCAGTGTGTGAGTTTCACCATCGAGATCGAATTTAGATTGTGGAATTGAGGAACATGGAATACTAAATGGCATCTGCAATAACAGGGTAACCAAATTGGTGCCGCTTTCTGGTATGTTGGGACCGAGCAAGAGACAAAGACAGAGCCTGGATGTCTGCTTGGGGTGTGGAAGGCTCGGGACGTGAAATTGGAAATGCTAACAATTGTACAGGCAGACTATCTCTGGCGAGCACGGTCTCGACGGTGCTGGTGTGTAAGTGCACACAATGCTTGGGATCTCTGAAATGAGGAATCAAGGGTAACTGACGCCAACTTAGCTACAATGGTTCCTCCGACCTCCAGCTGGAGCGCTTGAACGTCTACTTCAATGAGGTTGTTGTTGACTTCCCTGATGATCACGACAAGACCCTGTATATGCTGACCTACCGCTAGGCTGCTGGCAAGAAGTATGTTCCTCGCGCCGTCCTCGTCGATCTTGAGCCTGGTACCATGGACGCTGTCCGTGCCGGTCCCTTCGGTCAGCTCTTCCGCCCTGACAACTTTGTCTTCGGCCAGTCTGGTGCTGGTAACAACTGGGCTAAGGGTCACTACACTGAGGGTGCCGAGTTGGTCGACCAGGTTATCGACGTTGTTCGTCGCGAGGCTGAGGCCTGTGACTGCCTCCAGGGTTTCCAGATCACCCACTCCCTTGGTGGAGGTACTGGTGCCGGTATGGGTACTCTCCTGATCTCCAAGATCCGTGAGGAGTTCCCCGACCGCATGATGGCCACCTTCTCGGTTGTTCCATCTCCCAAGGTTTCCGACACTGTTGTTGAGCCTTACAACGCTACCCTCTCCGTTCACCAGCTGGTTGAACACTCCGATGAGACCTTCTGTATCGATAACGAGGTATGCAGTGCAGGAAATCTTCTTGAGTTCATGTTAGGATAATAACCGGATACAGGCTCTGTACGACATTTGCATGCGTACCCTCAAGCTCTCCAACCCCTCCTACGGTGACCTGAACCACCTCGTGTCTGCCGTCATGTCCGGTGTCACCACCTGTCTGCGTTTCCCTGGTCAGCTCAACTCTGATCTCCGCAAGCTGGCTGTCAACATGGTTCCTTTCCCTCGTCTCCACTTCTTCATGGTCGGCTTCGCTCCCCTGACCAGCCGTGGCTCTCACTCCTTCCGTGCGGTCACCGTTCCCGAGTTGACCCAGCAGATGTTCGACCCCAAGAACATGATGGCTGCTTCCGACTTCCGTAACGGCCGCTACCTCACCTGCTCTGCCATCTTGTAAGTGTAGCATTTTGGATATTCAATGTCTCTTTTTCTAACTCTCTTTAGCCGTGGTAAGGTCTCCATGAAGGAGGTCGAGGACCAGATGCGCAACGTCCAGAACAAGAACCACAGCTACTTCGTCGAGTGGATTCCCAACAACATCCAGACCGCTCTGTGCTCTATTCCTCCCCGTGGTCTCAAGATGTCCTCCACCTTCATCGGAAACTCGACCTCCATCCAGGAGCTCTTCAAGCGTGTCGGTGACCAGTTCACTGCCATGTTCCGTCGCAAGGCTTTCTTGCATTGGTACACTGGTGAGGGTATGGACGAGATGGAGTTCACTGAGGCTGAGAGCAACATGAACGATCTGGTCTCTGAGTACCAGCAATACCAGGACGCCTCTGTCTCTGAGGGCGAGGAGGAGTAGTAAGTTTGCTTGTATCTTCTGTTACTGGAATCTTAACTGACAATCTTTCTAGCGCCGAGGAGGAGCCCCTCGAGGCTGAGGAGTAAACGCTGTTCTTATGGTCACATAATTTGAGATCTGCTCTCAATAATACCCAATTGCCTTCCCCACGTTCTCTAGGATTTTTGGTTCTGGTTCCAGGCCAAAAGCCAAAAACAATACCACTTTTATCAGAGCAGCGAGCGTTCTTTTCTTGTCCAAATTTGGAGGGATTATTGTAGCTGAGGGGATGTCGGAAATTGAATAGCACATACCTACTACTACTACAATAAACAGCTTCTCCCCCTCATATGTCCACTTGTAATAGTTTTTACTCAATAAACGCAGTTCTACGGACCAAGCGTAGATTAGCAAATGCGCCTTGCTCCCCGGTCCTTTGTTTAGATGAACTTGCAATGATTCATTTCATAGGCTTTTCAATCTCGTTCCACTGACTGAATCACAATTTCAGAACCAGATGGCCAATGTATTGCCCATACTTGGTATGTCATAGTTTACTAAATTAAAATCGTACATTTCACGTAGATATATCATTCCCAAACTAATGGTGTCTCATTAATCGTAACCTGTTGATCTCACATCTGTGACAGGACTGCTCTTCAGTGAAAAGGACATTTGCCCGTCCGCTCTTTTCGCAGATCCGCCTTCATTTCCTCTACCTCTTCACGTCCTTTCCCTTCTTGGTACTTTGGTCCAAGGTCGGGAATATAGTATCCTTTCGGATAATACTTATCACCCTCATCTCCAGGAACAGGTAGACTGAGGGCCCATGTGAGCCATGCTCTTAGGCCCCATCGGTTCAGA
Organism: Paecilomyces dactylethromorphus; assembly: GCA_029606265.1. Lineage (NCBI taxonomy): Eukaryota > Fungi > Ascomycota > Eurotiomycetes > Eurotiales > Thermoascaceae > Paecilomyces > Paecilomyces dactylethromorphus. Next base: position 460,406 of record JAPVCE010000027.1, read on the forward strand.
AGCGTCGGCTGAACGTAGTAGGGCGTTACATCCCATTCAGTGGCGTAGAAGCGACCGTATTGGTTTTGTTGCTCTGAGAACCTGAGATAGCGTAGGAAATATGGCCGGGGGAGAGCTAAGTAGCGCAGAAAGAACTTCCGGATGGCGAGTACTGCTGAGAATAGCTTGGAATAAGATGGTGGTGGTGGATCGTACCTTTAGTGTCTGCATTTAGTATTCTTCGGCATGAGATGCAGAGACTATTGTAGATTTACTCACATCATAGCTGTACGTAATCGATCATCCATCATATAGGACACAAATTTGTATCCAATATGTTTCATCTTTTCCGGTAACGTATATAGGAGTATCGCCGTGGTCTGGTCAGCAATCTCCTTGTTCTTCTGGTTCGGGACCATTTTCTCCTTCTCGTACTCTGTTCGCCATTCATCCAGCTCTTCTAACCAGTGGAGTCCGTCTCTGAACCCAGCCTTATATGACGGAAGCACTTCATAGCTGATTTTCAACGCATCGCCCAAGCTCTTCCAATAAGTTCCGATGGCGCATTTTTCCAGTTCGCTCAGTTTGCGCCATTCATAGGTGTCGATGAAGCGAATGGGTTCGAGGGCGAATAGGCTCAGGGTATAGAGCATGTCATCATCGAGAATCTTTCCTGTGTTGCGGAACCCGCTGTGTAGATAGTTTGTACGCGCGATGGCGCTGCGGGCGCGGTCTGAGATGGGTGCGAATGCAATAAATTCTCCGATCAAGATTGTGGTGTCGGTGTAGCGCTTCAGTGCGGTGCGAGGGTTGGAGAATTGAGTGGTTGCGGCGAGTAGGCTGGATATGGTGGGGATTCCGTATGTCTGATGTGGATTGTAAGCCAAATGTCATTGCATATCTTTTATAAAAAAAAATAGAACCAAAAAAAAAAATGAGCGCTCGAACCCTGAACAGCGCAAACTGCAGCGACTTGATATATATGAATGGAAACTCTAGCTGCGCTACGGTTGTTTGAATCTCCCAGGCATCGTTGTCTGTCATGTGCGCCATAGACTCTCGGGTAGGGTAGTTGTATTTCTCGTGTAGTTTCCTTAATCTGCGAAATCGCAGCAAGGAGACGATAGTTGGATAGGCAACTAAACCGATTAATGTGTAACCGAGCATCTGACCGGGCACAACATCTTTGATTATCTGCACTGCTTCGTTCAGAAATCCCGGCGGTTGCCAGATCTGGACAAGGTACCTGGTAGCACTCTCCATAGCGCCTAGAATGAGAAGAATAAGATCAAAGGAGTAGTTATGCTACACACAAGCATAAGAGGAGTGGTGATAGAACGTGGAGAATGCAGAAAAGAGCGACGAAAGGTCTGGACGTATTGTTTGTTGGCATTTTTTTGCGAGGGATATGACTGGTGGCCTAACTGATATATCACATCAGCTAGACAAAAGTACTATCCATGTACCCTATAGGGCTCTCGAAGAACGCTTGGAACGTTCCTGTGAAATAGAGTTCGCCGGATAGGTTCGGCTTCTCCCGCTTTTCAATGCTCCCTAGTTTTCCCCACACGATTTTTCTTATCCGCTAAATCGACCGCGGATCATCGACGAGATGCAATATCAATATGGTCAATAGAGCTTGTTCCATAGGTCAACACTAGAGGATTGTGCCGAGAGGTGGCCTAACCGGGAGTGCCGCCCCTCTGCATTCCATTCTCACCAGCGTCATCTTCCGGAGCGACTGCGGTAAGGGAGACTTTCTTTTCTTATAATGATACAGTAAATACAATATAACTAAAATTGTCCAGAGGGAATCTCGATTAAGATCATCTATTCATCTAAAACATATGTTTTAATACTTCTATGGGACTTTCGGCTAGGCCCCATGCATGGACCTTTAAAATCTAAGTGCTCGAGATAAAGTGATGGCCCAAAGGGAACTCGAATACTCAGCCTTCTATACAGAATATTATTATAAGAAGAAAATATATATATAAACATGTATAAAAGGATCTACGCTTTATGGACCGTTTATCGACCAATAATCCTAAGTTCCAATGCCCTCAATGGTGGATAGACGAACACGGTAAAACCGATCCCCAACCAGATACCTAGGTCGCATCCGCCAGCAGCGGCTTTAGCGATCGGACCTATATAATACACCTGGTCCTGGAGATCACACAGAATGTCAGTCCGCTAACTTTAATGGAACCAAACGGGAACAGAGAAGACTACTTACCATACCGACGATGGCACCAGCCCAACCAACAAGGAAAGATATACCACTGGCGATTCCCAGAGGCAGCTTTCGCCAATCATCCCATATATCCCAGTCGTAGTCCTTTCCTCGCATAAAGATCAGATCTTCTTCGAGCATGATTGTGAGCCAAATCACAATCCAGTAACCCATCAAGGGTAGGAAGTTGTTAAAGACCTCGAATAGGTAATTACGCCCACCAAGAGCACATGCCGTATAGATAACCACACTACAGCAAGTCAAAACAAAACGTGGGACCTTCGTTCCATGACGACCGAGCATCTGGAATGCCAAGGACGCTGAATAGGTTCCTGGGATATTGTTCGAAATCACTCCTAGAGCGACTATCACGGAGCAGAAGCCTCCGAACCCGTTCATGTTGTCATATGCGGCTGCGAGGAGGGCTCCAGGGGTATTATCGTATGCAGTTGACCACGACGAGACCGAAGCAACACCAGTTCCTAGACCAACTCCTAATATCAAGGTGATAAGCAACGCGAAGCCCAGTCCGATTGTGGTCATCAAGAATGTCTTCCATCTAGCTGTGCTTGCAGGGTAGTAGACATAATAGTCCGCTCCAGATGGGGCCCAGGCAATTCCAGAAGACATGCAAAGTGAGAAGAAGGATAGCCGAGCAGCAGAAACTTGTGCGGGTGTGCCTGCCGATGGTGTATGGATATCGATGCGTGGACCAGCGGAGCCCATCATGATACAGAGGACCATTAATTGAGGCAGCCATGCATATCTATGTGCGCAAATGAGTATGAAAACAGGAGAAGATTATGTTTCTCATAGAAGACATTGGCGACTTACCTCTCATATATCTGGAAAATCCGCATACCAAATACTGCTACTACCAAAGTCACAATGGCAACGATGATAATCCCAACGATGACGGTCATACGGCCTCCAGATACGGCAGAGAGGATCTGACCGCCAATGACACAGTCAATCATTCCATATCCCAGCATAATTACCAAGTTCAGAAGACAGCAGATCTTGCTCGGATAATAACCCATAAAATACCTCGCCACGATCTGTGAGAGAAATATGAGTCTGTGGCCGACTATGCAATATTGAAGGCTCCATGCCATGAAACATCGAAGCGCAGAATAGTCGATCAAGGGATGCGATCATACCAGAGTCCGGTTTCCACTTCTAGGACCCCACATGGAACTGTATCCGACTCCAGCTGCTCCCAGGAATCCTCCGAAAGTTGCGCAGAGCGCAGCATCCGTGAAACCAAGCCCGAAGACGAGCGGTCCCAAGACACCCACAGTTGTATTATTGGCAGTCAGGTTTGCGCTTAGCCATAGAAGCAGCATCTGCATATATTCGCGCGCACCTCCCTGGTGACGTTCCTCTGCGGGAACACGCTCGATACCGCGAGCCTCAACACCAGCCAAATTTTCAACGAAATTGGCCCATCGTCGCCATTTGGGAGTCAGGATAATAGTCGATGAACCCATCTCCTCGGGATCATACTGGGTCACAGTGCGAGTCGGTATCGCGGACTTCTCCATATCGGGCTCCATCTTGATCCTAACAGAAAGGAGTATTTGATGATGATGGACGGGGGATCATGAATCGGGAAGGCCTCCAGAAGGGACCAAAAAGGAGAATAGTTTTGATCATGGCTATAAAGATCCTTTAGTACTAATCTGACATTCTGGCCTTTCTGTGTTACTAACATCTGCATGGCTGCATATCGACATACTATCAGCATATTCATCCGTATGCCATTATCTGTATCCAATGAGATACCTACAGTTCTAACGGTAAAGGGAAGATGTACAACCACATTCCAACACTTCACCCCACTGTTGAGTAGGAAGACCAATCTCACCAGCGCATAAGCTCAGACAAGGGCTATCCCCAGCGTCTCCTCGGTGGAGACCTATGGGGTACTGATCGCCGTACCGAGCTGTTGGAAAAGCCAGCTTTGCTGTATTAGTCAGGACATAAATAAATCCATTTGTTATGCTGGGGAAACCGACGGTTCAAAGCCCCCGGATTCGTAGTGTCTCTATCTTATCAGTAAGGCGTGCATGCATCGAGTTGGTCGTACAGCCCAAAAATGGGGGTCTTGCCAATGAACTGCCATATTGATACACCGCTTGGCTCGCCTTATCTGTTTTTGAGCTGTCAACGGAAATACCGACAGGATGCTCTTACGGCTCTTGTAAAGCTTGGTTATTCATCAGCCAGTCATATTTTTCAGGTTTGACTCCAGTGCTTCAAGATCATAGTGGCGGCTAATTTGATATTGACTCAAGTAACCGAGGTCTAGAGATTTATCCGGTTGAGGTTTCTCATGTCTCTCCAGTATAATGACACATAGTCTCTACTCAGAGACACCTGGAATTGATAACACTAGCTCATGCTTCTCATAAAAATGATTATGCAAAATAACAGCTTCAAACAAGTCGTCGCTATCACTAATCCATATAGCTGAATGAAGGTAAGTCTTGTAATCTATGATGAAAAGTACTGTATCTATAAAAAGCTGTTTGAATTACACAACTCGACTTTAATCCATTCTATATCTTTCTCTTCATAGTGGTTCCCTTGAACCGTTGAACTGACCTCATCGAACCCGATACAATGCTACATTCAAAGCTACTCTATCGAATATCCGATCGCTGTGGATGGCCCTATGTGCACTATCTTCTTTCTGCTATACTTTATATAAGCTCGAAAGTGGGACTAGCTCATCAGATCATCAACTTCAATAGCTTAATGAAATATTTCAATTCCCAATAGCTGGCATCACGTTATAATTGCCAATTTTTGATCTGATTCTACGAACTACGCATCTCATACGAAGTGCACGGCAGCCATATTAGCTCTACAATCCAACTTACTCAAGCATACAGGAATATGGGATTATAGTATCTAAAGTTTTACCAACTTGCATAATGAAAGAGTGGGGGGCCAGTGAAGAGAAGAGACGCCTCCTAGTCATTTCGTCTCTCGCCTTCTGAAAATAATCTAATGGATGGAAGGGAATAGCATCACAAATCAAGACCTATTTTAAAGAGATATGGTGCCCTACTATTCACTGTAATCGGCCTCTTCGGAAGCAAAGATAGAGCCAGTGCATCCTAATACAGACCCGAGTTGAATACTGAGCTTGCCAGGATCCATACAGAAAACGTTCAATTGTAAAATAAATGATAGCGCAATGAAAAGCATGATAATAACAGACTTGTTTTAGAGTTCCACCTCTTATCTTTTTGTTTTATTTACTTTGAGGTATTTCTTTATCATCTCATCAATCGTGTCCGCTTAGCCTACTGACATAGGCAGAGACAAATTATTCTAGAACTATAATTAGATCTGACCCAGCTATCTAATCCATTGAAAAAAAGTTATATCGGAGATTTTCCTAAGAAGAGCGCATTTCACTTCAAAGAGGCCCCACAAACTACCTATTCGCCGTGGCTGGGTAAGGAACGGGGCGGAATATTGCAAATCATAGGATCTACCGTGCTTTAGCTTCGCAGGAACAGTGCAGCTTAATCGTTAACGTTTCCAAAAGACTAAAACCCCATTCTTGGTTAATGCCAACCATCACAGTTATCTGAGCAGCGACAGATCTGCTGACTATTTAATCCCGAGGTTTTCAGCCACCAGTTGCAGCATGATACCAAGATTTCATCTGCACCGGCGATTAGGACCATATCGGGATAAGGTCCCATTTTTAGCAGGTTACATCACGTTGAATATCCTCCGGGCAGATAAAGGTAAAGTTTGATGACATAACATAAAAATATTACCCCGAAGGGTGAAATAGGGAAATGGATTCGGTCATTTGAAAGTGGTCGTTGATTCGCTCCACTACTCTATCAGATGGTATCTTCATTGCTGAATAGCAGACCAGAGAAAGAAAAAAAAAAAAAAAAAAAAAAAAAAAAAAGGTT
>JAPVCE010000027.1:466648-494027 GCA_029606265.1 Paecilomyces dactylethromorphus
GAGTGAGGAGTTGGCCTTCCCAACATGATCTAGAAAATATAAACTGCATCAAGAGACCAAAACCCGAAGATGAAGCCACAATAGCAGACGAATCCCACATCCAGACATGCTGAGACCAAACGGACATAAAACGCCATGGATCAAAAATGTTCAGACCGAACTGCCGGGGGCGAGGCCTTATGTACAAGAAAGACGATGCAGTGCAGCGCAAGTAAACTGTCGTTAGACCCCTGCACCGATTATTTTACCTCCTGTTAAGGAAGTAACCTGCAAAAAAGGGAAAGCACAAGCCACAATAAAGAAAAGAGACCCAAAAGTAACAAGAGAAATGCCATTAATGAAAGGGCCCACCGGTATGCAGAGCTTATTGCAACGAATGGGAATCTCTATTATGCAAACAGAACTGGGACCACTCCTATCTCCAAACGCCTCATACTTTCCGAAAAGACAGGCCACCGAACCAATCCGATGCGATTAGATAAAAGAAAAACCAGATATTAGAGCTTAAAGGGGAACAACAACGGATAGAGGAACCATTTGACGTCTCGCGGCCTTCTCAATTCTGTGAATGTTGACTTTGGCTGCGGAGGGTATTAGAACGTGAACGTCTCGAGGAAGACCTCCTGCCACGGCTAGACGGAGCGCGATCTGGTGGTGCGAAGTCGAAGTAGGGAATAAGGTCCGGGTTTTGACTTGGAGGAGTGGTAGACGAAACTGAATAATCCGTGATAACAGGGTCATCAGGGCGTGTGTCCGGATGCACCTCGAAGCCTTGTTGATCATCTGCACCGGAGCGTGCCGTACTGCCGTTGCGGGAGAACTTGAGAGAATCATTGTCTCCATTGCTTCTCTCAATAGGAGACCAACCAGCGATACTACCAGCCACTATGCCAGCCATAGCAGCGGCTGGGCCGAAAGCCGAGTTGGAACGAGACCGAGTTCGGTTTCTTGACCGAGACTCTGGGGTAGCGGGGGGCGGGGAGGCCGGAGCCTCTTCGCTCACAGGCGTTGCAGGAACAGATTCTTCTCTCGAGCGCGAGCCACTGCGAGACCTTGGAAGAAGTGTTTCGGGATGCTGAAGCTTGTGCTTGATATTCTTCAATCGACCCCCACGAACCGTCTTTAGGAATGTCAGCTGATCTCGAATCTCTTCCAACGCCGGGTTCCATTGGTAGCGACTCTCTTCATCCGACACAAAAAGCAGTGGCGGCTTCTTGCGGCCCCAAATGCTTGGAATAAGTCTCTGGATGAACGAATCGGGAATTAAGCGGATGACAACTCCAATAGGGATAGAGATAACACCAAGAACTAAGCAGACACCCCATTGTGCTCCGTTCAGGCGCTTCACAGAAAAGGCTTGTCCACCAACGAAAATGATCATAATCTGCCCGGCGACGATAATAGCCTGGATACCAATAAACCAGATATTACGCTGAATTCCCTCGAAGATATTGAAATAGTTATCCAGACGGCGACAGCTTTAAAAAAATTAGCATACAAACTAGAATTGACGGGTATCGATAATACTTACTTATACTGATTGAAAACCTGCATCCAAACGAAAGTGTTGAATACGATCGTTTCCAGTTCATCCTGCTCCTCAGAAGTAGTGTAGCCGAATATACTCTTTCCAGCAAAATTCAGGACTAAAGTCACAACTAGCTGATATATCGCTTGCCCAATGATCATTTTCCACATGGTCCACGTAATGAGAGATGCCGACCTGGGTTCTGGTTTTCGGTCCAGAACATAAGGGGAGGGCGGATCTGTCGCCAGAGCAAGAGCGGCGAAAGTGTCCATGATGAGGTTGACCCACAACAACTGCACAGCCGTGAGCACGGATGTCTCATCCCGGCTAGCCACAGCAGACACGAATGTCAGAACGACGGCAGTGATGTTGACAGTAATTTGAAACTAGATTCCCTTTAGCGTATATCAGGGCATTGAGAGATGCAAGCGGACCTACCTGTAAGAATTTCTTCACGGCATCATTGACAGTCCGACCCCATGCAATAGCTTTCACAATAGACGTAAAATTATCATCCATCAGAATGATGTCTGACGCTTCTTTGGCTACCTCAGTCCCAGCAATTCCCATCGAGAAACCAACATCGGCAGTCTTTAGAGCGGGCGCGTCGTTTGTACCGTCACCAGTCACAGCAACTGTCTCACCCAGCTTTTTCAACTGCGCAACGAGAATCCTTTTATCTTCAGGACTTGATCTTGCAAGTACCTGGAGCCTAGGAATTACTTGGTTCATCTGATGTGAACTCAGCTTGCGGAACTTGGGACCTTCCATTGCAATCCCACCAGGAGTGAATATGCCACATTCTTGCGCAATAGCCTTCGCTGTCAATATGTTGTCACCTGTAACCATGCGGACAAATACTCCAGCCTTCTGACATTGATGCACCGAGTCGGCAACTCCAGGTCGAAGAGGGTCCTGAATTCCAACTACTCCGAGGAAAATCATATCTTTGAAGATAGCATCGAACTGCGCGAGCTTCCGATCCTCTTCTAGAGTAGGGGCGCCTCGCGGGGGCCACTGGTCAAAATCACGGTACAAGAGACCAATCGTTCGTAACGAGTGAGATGCGTAATTAGCGATAATATCATTGAGGCCTGAGCGCATCTGATCTGTGAGAGGCGTATCCGCTATGTCGTTTGTCGGGTCATGTATGATTCGAGTAGATTTGGAAACCAAGATCTCAGAGGCACCTTTGACAAACATTCGACATCGCCCATCCTGTTGTTTAATTACCACAGCCATGCACTTGCGGCCGGAATCGAAAGGGACCATTTGAACCATCTCAGCATTAGACCGAGCTTCATTTACAGAGCCCATGCCAAGGAAATCGCGTGCAAAACCTAACAACGCGGTCTCTGTCTTTGAGCCAACGAAAGTCGGTGTACCATTTTCCTCTCCTTCAAATGCAGTCGAATTTAGCACGATGGACTGCAGTAAGACGTCCTTGACAGACGGAGCCAAAGTGGCAACAAACTCTGGAGGGGAGACGTCGCCAGAATTATTAGCATTGTCGCCATTCTCAGCTTCACTCGACGAGTTCTGGTGTTTCCTTTTATCTCCGAACCTAAAAGAGGTACCAAGTGAACCGGCTACTACAGTCATCTTATTCTGAGTGAGTGTTCCGGTCTTATCGGAGCAGATAGTAGTCGCATTGCCCATGGTTTCACAAGCTCTCAGAAGCCGAACTAGATTGTTATCCTTCAACATCCGTGTCGTGGCGAAGGCAAGGGCAAGGGTGACAGCCAACGGTAATCCTTCCGGTACCGCAACCACGACGATTGTCACAGCAGTAATGAAAATCTGAAGAAAGGCTTGTCCCTTGGCACTAGAACCATCGATTGTCTTCAGCTCAACTAGAAACTTAATAAAAAGGACCACGAACAGAAGTAGACCAGAAGCAAGACCAAGCTTAGCGATGTATTCAGCCAACACATTTAGCTTGGACTGTAACGGTGTTGTCTGGCCTTCATCGTGTAGGGACAACATTGTCTTTCCGTGACTAGAGTTGACGCCAGTTGCTGTAACGAGAAATGTTCCAAGACCTTCAGAAACCTTTGCACCTGAGATGATGAAAGGGTCTAACTTGGAAAGATTTTCATGATGCTCAATGGCCCTGTAAACATCGTCTGCTGGGGTCTTGCGTAACACGTCGGATTCTCCCGTTGCGGATGATTCATCGCATTTCACATTGTGACCCTCGACAAAGATGCCATCCACCGGTACCATATCACCAGGTTCGAGAAACATCACGTCGCCAACAAAGACATCGAACACAGAGACCTCTATTGTTCTCCCTGAGCGTATCACCTTGACATAGCGGTCCTCCTTCTTCTTATTCAATTTGACAAACTGCCGTTCTTTCTGCCAATCGTTAACCGCACCGACAACGACCACGATCAAGATTGCAACCACAATAGCAACACCCTCTACCCATTCGACTTTTGGTTCGCCCGGTTTTGCAGTGACTGACTGGTAGATTCCAAGTGCTAGTGAAATGATAGCTGCAATCGTCAATAGAATTAGGACCTTATCATTATACGCAATCCATGCCAGTTCCCAGATCGACTTGATTTTCCTCTCCGGTAGCCTGTTATCCCCGAAGATGCGCCTTCGATCGGCGAAGGCGTTCTCACCATGGTCAAGGGCAGGATGTCTCGAGTCTATCGACGACATGCGTGAGACGGTTTTGGGCGCTTGTTCCTGAACATCACTCTTCGTTGCCTCCTCGAAACTGATTGCTCCATCCAAATAAGCCTCGTCGAGACTCAGACCGCTCCGACTATCCGTCCTCAATCCCCGTTCAAGGCCAGCGAGACCACCGAGAGCATGAAAGGCTGCCAGGCTCTTAGGGTTCAGGAGTTTGTTCAGCTGGCCGGGAGAAAACGCGAACTTATTATCCTCCACCGCGAAATCACCTTCCGTTCCTGGATCGGGCTTCAAGGCCTCCTCATCGTTCATAATATTGCTGTTTCTCCTTGTCTCGACTGGGGAGCCAGACTGAACATAAGTATCTGATCCAAACGAGCTGCCACTGTGAGTCGTCCCTTCAGATTCGATTGAATTACCGCGTGACCTCGTGCCAGGGACTGCTAGGAAGGTAGAGTGCACATCGGGTCCTTTGGAAGTTGGTGATGAAACGTTGTGCGGCGACGTCGGCCTACTATCGAAAGTGCCCAATGATCGTTGATCGGTGGGAGACACGTCGTAGCTCGGGAGTAGTGCCCTCGTCTCGGCTTCCACATTGCTCGTGGAGATTCGCAAGGTAGGTTGAGGTCGAGCCGGGACGGCTCGCCCTTGAATTTGTGGCGATGGCTCTGTAGCGGAGTTCACTGCAGACGTGTCGATGGTAATAGTGGGAGCGCGTGGCCGACGGAAAGGATTTGTCTGCCGGGTGCCATCGTTATCTGCCTTTGAATCGGACATGATTATGGTGACCGGCCGATAATATGGTCATATAAGAACAGTACAGAGGTCCCGGAAGGAAGTAGCGAAGGTCGATTCACTTCTCTTGCGACCAGCTATGTCATAACTGTAGTTTATGCCACCAAAAAAAAGAATGTCTGTGCCTAGACGGCCGTAGTAGAAAGAGAGTATCAACAAGTTGCCTTAGAAAGAGCCTCCTTCCAAACCTTTGTTGCGGTGCTGGTAGTGATAGCCACTACAGAGAACTCACGGTAGAGACCTGTTAAGCAGTGTCAGCCCACCTAATGAGAGCTATGATATCAGGCCATTGCAGAAATCAAATGCAACAAGTTGAAATAATGCGTACATACCGATCGTGCCTTTCCAGGGTTCCCCGTCTAATTGATTAGGTTGGACCGCTAGCAGAGACAACAGGATGATCGTCTCGTCGACGTACAACCACGATGGTCGGGGATACGTCCAATCGAGGCGTCGAGACAGCCATCAACAACGTGCAATGTGCACTGGATTAGAGTCCAAACAAGCACACTGGAGAAGTTTTCGTTGCTCAGGAGCGTAATGGTCGGTGCACCTGAGCAAAGGGTCCAGGCCAGTTATTTGCAAGATTAAGGTAGTAACGGGCGGGATCTCTCGAACATACAATTCCTAGCCAGATTCTGGCTAGACGGAGCTCTCCCCCGGCTTTGGAAGAGAGTCGATGGGAAATCCATGGAACAGAGACTCCATCTACGCCTCCGGGATGTGTTTCTCCCCTTGTTACACACTAACAGATATGGAGTTCTCCACTAGACACTTGCATGCGGGAAGACTATTTGCACCCAAACGTGAACAACAGCCACTCACATCCCTCATTTCTCCTTAGCACGGCGTTCCAGATCAAATAATACGCCCCCGTCATCGACATTAATTACCAGGGTCTTACAGTTAGGTCTTACTCGCCAGATAGGCCTCTCAGATTCAGATTGATAGCTGAGATAGTAGATCCGCGACTGGTGGAATGTTGATACACCTTTTCTCCCCATCGAACCAACTCCCCTTCAGATTGCTATCTCGCCTGATTCTACAGCTAGTGTCATAATTTGATTTGGACCACAAAAGCTCGCCACTGGAAAAAAAAAAAAAAGGACCAAGCAAGAAATTTTCTGTGCCCAGACGGGAGATGGGGTTGGGGGTTGCTTTAGCGTTTGCACTGCCTCACTGCCACCAAAGGAATGGTCCTTCATTGGACTCGCGTTCGGGATGTCAACCAATTTGAACCACGAACCCAGTCTCTTCTCGCCCAAAGAAGATGAGGCATTTTCAAGGCGACGATGCCAAGATGTCAGTCGTGGAAGACATGCCATGGCAGAAGTCTTGTCATCAACAACAATGATAGAAGTAACCCGGACGACAAGATCTTGGCAATCAACGCGACAAAAGGAGCTTCGTGCCCAGACAACAAGACGGCCGCTTATACGTTAGTCTACCCGCGCAGGTACGCTTGCGGCCGGTCTGAAGGGGCTGTACAATGTGGTTCGACCTTGAGCTTAACGAGCTCCACTCAGGATTTGCCGGATCTGCTACGTCAGTTCGAGAAATACAGAAAAGGTCTTGCCAAGGATGGCTTGGGGATGGCTTGGCAAGTTGATCGGGTTACACATACGAAGCCCCCGTCGAAAGCCAGCTTTGCCAACCGCACGTTTCTCATCGCTTGCAAACTACTGCTGCTATCAGATAAAGATAAGTCTACTGACTGCTTTAGGAAAGTTCAAACGCGGAGTCAGACCGTGACGACTACTGGTCCTTCGGGGCTCATCAAGACACCTTGTGATGGAACTCGTCACCGCTGACCCAACTGCGGCCAATGGCAGAGTAAACCCCCTGAGAAACATCATTCACAGTGGCCCTTCTCTGATCCACACCTATACGGCCCTCTCTACTATACGGTCTCACCGCTAATACGGTATGGTCAGAAGAGGAAAGTTCCGGTTGTGCAAAAAAAAAAAGAAAGAAGAAAAAAAGGGTGTGTTAAGACTGGTCAACAGAAAGGCTCGAAATAGGCCTCGAAGAGTCATTGCATTGGGTCCTCGATTGCAAGTCTTCAACTTTGAATTTAGAGAATGCTACATAATCGCAGGAACATTCGATGCTGGTGCCAGATGCTTCCTCGATATCATGCTAGACGAAAATACCTTTCCAGGAATGCAAATACGTAGCACTAAACGGGAGATTTAATGGAATGCTCACCCTCTCTGCCCCTTTGGTCCCTTTGTCCGTTTATCCGTTTTGGCACGCTTCGCGGGCTGATTAACAGGCTTCACCCTCCAGTGAAGCCTTCATAGCTTAATCTTCTTTTCTAAATTGCCGGGGTATCCCTTGCTTTATGCATTATGAACTGTCGGCATATCTAACTAGTAATGCCGGGGACGAACTTCCTGTCGGGCTCATATGCCATTGTTATTACGGTGTGCGACACTATCCTATTGAGCAAATCGAATATGTAAAACGTTAGATTGGTGGGTTGATTGCGGCACGTGTCCTGGTTGCTTTCCACCGTGAGATGTACCATTTATGTAGATTTTATGCAGTAAAAGACATCGACACCCTGATTCATTGCTAATCAAATTAATTATCACGCGATAATAGATACGATTATTACTATTCTTCGCATTCAATCAGCGTACTCTGAACAGCGTATCTTCCGGCGAATACTCCAGGTGCTTATGCACGCTTATCCGAGTGTTCCGCATTGGTTTGTCCGCCCTGCGTCTGACAACCGCATACAACAGCAGCAATTGGACGCGATACTAATTCAGTGGAAAATTCGGCTTCATAACAAAAGATACTTTTCCCTACTCTATAAACTTTTATTGGCAGAAGGCTTGGTATTCCGTGGGAGAGAGGGAAAAAGATACAAGTAATTCGGCCGTCATAGGTTGATTTGGTTGGCGCCATGCGGAGTCAACCGTCACGCCCTGAGGTTGGCATCCGCAAAGTTTTCCACTCAAAATACATGAAAAACGTAATGAATAGGTTTTCCTCGGTGTCAAAGGGGATTAATTATTATAAATCGACTTGTAGAAGTAATTTGATCCAACGTATATAAATGGATCAAAGGACCTGCGATTTTCCTGAAGAAATCTACTCTCCATCGCGTTCCTCAAGTGCGAACTATATACAAAGTCATAGTTTTCAGATCAAAACGTTTTCAATTTTCCATATCAAGAAGAAAAATTTCACCAAATAAACCACAATGGTCTCCACGACTACGGATCCTATCACAGCCTATGGCTTCACTGCTGTCCCTTCCTCCGCAAGTCTGTTGCTCAAGTCCTCAATCCTCTCTCCTCCTCCCTCCTCTCCTCCGGGTCCTGTAGCCGTCTCAGGAATTCCGATTCCCAATACTCCTCTCGCGCAACGCATCAACGAATACGTGAAGAAGCACCTCCCCGATTATACATACAATCACTCACTCCGTGTCTACCTGTATGGAATTGCTATGAAGCGCTACCGCTTCCCATCCTGGGCCTTCACGGACGAGACATGGTTCCTCAGCTGCCTACTCCATGACATCGGCACCACAGAGGAGAATGCGAAACGAACCCGTCTGAGCTTCGAGTTCTACGGTGGTATCTTAGCGCTCGAGGTACTGCAGACACCTGGAGCAAGTGCACTTTCATCGGACGTTGTAGCCCCGCGTGATCAAGCTGAGAGCGTTGCTGAGGCGATTATTCGCCATCAGGATGCGTGTGAGGAAGGAAAGATCACGGCGGTAGGACAGTTGTTACAGTTAGCAACTATTTTTGGTATGTCCTTTCCTTTTTCCCTTTTTCTGTTTCCCTCATGATGGCATCGGCCATCATCGATGAAGAACTATATACAAAGGACCCACAGTATGATATATACCCGGGTGGTGTCAAACTCCAAAGTACCGACTACCTAGTACTAACAAGACGGCAGACAACACCGGCTTGCACTCTGAACTGATCCACCCGTCGACGATCGAAGACGTATGCAAACATTACTCACGTCTGAAATGGAGCAGCTGCTTCACTACCGCCATCCATCGAGAGAATGGGCTCAAGCCATGGTGTCACACGACTACTCTGGGCGAAGAGGCCTGGCCGGCTCAAGTGCAGGGAAACAAACTCATGGCGAAATATGAGTAGGTATAAGATATGCTCTGGGTTGATGGATGCTGTGAAAAGGAGGTGGCGATGCCTTTCCCGTCATTGTTTGTGATCTTATTACTGCTGCTCTATTGATGAAAGGGGGTATGGAGAGTGACTAGTGACGGGGAAGGAACGTAGCCAATGGGGAAGAGAGTGATGATGGAAACTAGAACGCATGGGGTGACACCAGAGCTTAGTCATAGTCATCTAGTCAAATGTGATGCTCAAGATTTTTATAATTACTACAAAAGTAATTATTACTGAGCGTTCTAGCTCAAATAGAGAATGTTTGTGATCCCTGATTTGGAACCAAGGACCCACATATTCTAATATGCAGATTGCCAATCAAGTCATAGTAGACCGAGTCCTAATTTACACCAACACCTAAAAGTGTGCCGATAGATCCCATTAACACGATGAGTATCCAGTCCCTATGCAACTACGGCAGCGCCCCTTCCAATTCCATACCGCAGATGTACAAGATCACCGAGAGTCAACCTACGCCGTCTAGCGGCGTGACTCATTACAACAACAAAGACAAACCGTATTTCGTAATCAGGATTGGCGGAAGATCGCAGTCGGATCTTCGCCTTCGAGCTTGATCTTCCAGATATCAAGCCTCGCTCCATGTGGAAGCTTCTTTTTGGTTTTAGGTGTGGGGGCGTTCACAAGTGCCGCACTTGACAAAGCCAACGCATCCACCAACTCACACATGCGGCCTGCGGACACGAAGCTGCTAGTCAGGCTGGGACTGTTTGTTATGACCGTAGAAAGATGCGCGCATTCGACAAGGAACTCGCCGGAAAGTGAATGGCCGGCGAAATAAAGAGCATTGTGATAGTAGAGAAAGATCTCTGGCAGATAAGTGCTTCGGATGTATTCTAATTGTGTCTCCTCCAGTTCTGTGGTAGATTAAAGTCAACTAACAGTACCAAGCGACAACAGAGCGTCTACAATTGTACTTACCATCCCGAGCCTGAACAAGCCATTCCCCGCATAGGTAATTGACACATTCGGTGAGCTGGTCCAATGAGGCTTGCAGATTATCCCTCGACTCATGCACTTCCGTTGGCTCGGCCGCAGTCTTGTCCCTATCGCAAAAAAAAATTAGCAAGAGTCGCATCTCTGGTCGAAGAAGGGAGATACATACTGCTCAAACTCCTCGTAGGCGACAGAAAAATCCTCCAAGGCATTAAACGCAAGAATGAGTCGCTCAAAGTCGCGCATCATCTGAGACTGTTCGTACATGACTGCTTGGCGACTACGGGACTGTAGACCGTTCGTAGCTTGACTTCTTGACTGACTTGATTTCTTCGAGGAGCTTGTCTTTGCTGGGCTAGTGGGTTCCGAGGGTTGCATTCCTACACCATCCTCATCAAGAAGAGGGATATCTGCAACATCAATACCTAGTATCTCCTGGGATATGTCCGCTAGTCTCATGCGCCTGCATAGCTCACGAGCTGCTGGAAGAGATCCAGAAGCTGTTTAACGTATTAGCGAGGATTTTTGAGTTAGGACAGAGAAAACTTACCATAAAATCTTTTGTACAACAGTGTACCAAGTTGACATATGAGCTCCCACTGGCCATCGAGATAACGGTGCCACTCGAGACAGCGAATCGTCCGTTCATCTTCCGGAGACACATATTTTCCAACGAAGTTCTTCTTCACCGGTGCTAACTCCTTATAACCGTCGTCACCCCGCACGCTCTTAGTAAGACGGATGGTAGAGTTCACATCCTCCAACCGCATAGCATCTTTGAGGACCCATTCCCATTGGGTCCGCAAAACGGCCTGCATGTCGATCCTGTGCTTATGCATTGACCGGACTTGAATCTTTCTCTCTTTGGGATCAACAACTTCAATGAGGACTCTAGCAAGAACAGAATGGGCTAGAGAGGGGGGAAGAAGAGAGGCGTAGAGCGGTATAAGGTCCACTATGCCAGCTTTTTGTAACAAGTCGATGTATCCAATCAGGGTCACGGATGTAGTTTGAGAGAAATGGGTGTCAGCGCGAGTGTAACCCAGTGATTTTGCAATCACATACAAATGCGTTGCAATTCGTAGAGAATCTCGGTCTTGAGCTGCAATGAGGGCAGAATCCTCAACGTGTGTGGGAGAGAGATCGGGCACGAGATGCGACTTCGAAGTCGCAGCGGCCTTAGACACTGCATTTGCAAGAGAAACAAAGAATGAGTCGTAGTCCTTGCACAAGATAGCGCCTTGGACGGTGCGATAGGGGTTTCGGGCCTCAACACTGATGCGATCATGACCCTTGACTGTTTCCAGGAATTTGCGAACATCATTATATCCCTCAGATTCCGGCAAGAAGGCCACATTTCCATTCGCTGGATGGTTCAATTTCCGCCGGAACTGCTTGCAGAATCCCTGGTAACGCGAGAGCAGAAGATGATTGTAGAAGACATAGAGGTAATCATCCCAGCTCTGACACACCTTGTATGCAGGCTCTGTCTCACCAGCGAGCAAGGCGTAAACAGCTCGTTCGAAGTCCTCTGTGTTCGAGTTTTGTGCTAGTGCCGAGCAAGCTTCTCTCCAGGACTCTTGCGACTGACAGTTCATCATTCGAGTCATCCCATCATCGGCGGCCGCTTGACCAGCCTTTGACTGCACGTCCACATTTGAACCACACAAACTGACAGCTCTCCAGCTCTCCAAACGCTCCTGAGACCATTCTCGAATGTTGCTCCAACTTTGGCCTTCCCTCAGCATTTTCCAACAGGTCAACCAAGTTGCCCGTTCGAAGAATTGATCCTGTTTCTCCAAACCATGCTTTTGCCTAGTGACAGCGTCTGGGTCTAATTGTGTAACAAGTGGCTGGCGATTCTCTGAACCCAGAAGGGAGCGCACGAGTCCTGGATCATCTGGCTCAAGGGGTTGGGGCCAAGCTCGCAACCGTTTCTGGCCCTTGATCGTTTCCTTCGTATATAGCCAACCATGTGCCCACAATCCTTGTCCCCTCTCCGCCTGTGCCTCTAAGTCGGCAATTAAAGAATCAATATCGTCGCTAGAAGCCCTAGCGGTGTGCTCGAGCCACTTCATGACGACAACACACTCTGAAGCAAAACGATCCGCCGATAGGAACTGTTCCCATACTTCACGATCCGTAGAATACCGATGCAGATTCTGGAAGGCTGTTTCTTGGGCATTCGTGCAATGTGTGTGGGTAGCCGGATCATCGACGCTTAGGAGATTTAGCAAGAGGTCCCAAGTATCCGCCTCTAATTGTAACCGCTTCAGCTCCTCCTCAGTTTTAGGACCGCTTATTCCATCCAGTGACTCAGTACTGCCACGGCTAGTCTTCCATCCGGATTTCGCTCGTTTCAAAGTATTCTGCCTTGAAATTTCCTGTATCTGGTCTTGCGCAATAACCTGGTAGCTCTTGACGAGTTGGTACGCGGCTTGGAAACTACTGATGTCGTTGGGACGATGGTCTTGTTGTTTAAAGCGATCGAGCTTCTCTGCAAATGCCTCAATCTGGCGCGTGACGCGATCTGCTGTACGGCGAAGTGGGTGTAAGGCCTGTTGAACGCCTGCAGAAGTGAAGAGCTCTGGGGTTGATATGCGGACATCTAAAAACTTTAGTCAATTGTAACGGCGTCGGCAGCTTACGCGCAATGACCTACCCTGACGGCTATCCCTCAATTTTGCCTTTGGGTCATCGTATGTAGTGTCCACTCCATTCGTTTCTTCTTCGGATTCTTCTTCAGGCTCCTCGTCCTCATCTTCATCATCTTCTTCTCCTTCGCCTTCATCTTCAAACTCTTCGTCTTCTTCGTCCTCTACTTCCTCATCGCTTCCTTCCTCTTCCTGATCTTCAGGTTCCTCTTCGTCGTCGTCATCGATCTCGATCACTTCTGGTTCGTTCGATGACGAGGGTAGAGCAGTCTGGTGACCTGTCAGCAGAGGAATTCCAAGGGGCGCTCAAGACATATTGCAATTTACCTGGGCGAAATTAAAGCTGCCATTACTTCTGGCAGCACCAGCTGCTCTTGTTAAGGGCGCCATGTGTGGCAGAAGGCTGCAGCACTGAGGCTCGTTGTCGCACTCGGGCGGTGTTTGTAGCTCTGCCAATTCCAGCTTTCTTGACTCCCAATAATGTTACGGGCGCGCGTCCCGGCCAACATTGACACTAGTCCAAATAAGAACTAGCACCAGATGATCCTGCACAGTACAAAAATTCTTCGTTTCGCACTCTTGAAACTTCCTTTTCTTTCATCAAATGTCATATAGGCAACCATTAGAGTCTCGGAATAGACTGGTCAGTGTTCATTCAGGTCAAAGGACCTCTCGCGTGCTCAAGGTTGTCTTAGAAGAATTTGGCAGTTACTCAACTAGTCTAGTCTTTAAATTTTATGAGGGCTTAGACTGCAAAGGAACTGTCACAAAAGCGCCGCATTCTCTCATAAAAATAAACAACAGCTTAAGAGAATTCGCAAATTCGCATCGTGCTTCTACATGATCTACATGGCGCTATATATACATGGATATCTCGTCTTCCAGATTCTTCTGCCATGATAACGCAGAAGTTTTTAATCCGTCGGACGTATATTGGGAGGTTAGCTCTGTAGTCCGCGCTGCTTCATCTTGATCTTAAGCAAGTTCAGCTTCGGACAGCTTGGTGTCTGCGCATTCTCTCCTTGCTCCTTGTAGAATGCGTCACAACATTCGTACAAGGCGTCTATCTGAGCTTGGCACTTGTCCTCGTTATAATGATTCCTGGTCAAACAAGCTTAGGCTAGTTAGCTTTTCGTTTACTTGGTACTGGGAGGTAGGTCACCTTGTATGGCACACTAGGTAGTGTTAGTAGGCTATTATCCTCCATCGCAAAGAACGGAGCACGGCTATACGTACTGCTCGTGGATGGCAAGGAGGGTCATACCTCACATCGTCCTTGAGTTCTCCCTAAAACTCATTCATATAGCTTCAGTATCAATTCTTTTCTTAGCGAAACTTCCTCGGGGTCTCTACCATGACGCAATAGGCCTACTACAGAAGCCGTCCGTCGGAAAGTTTGATATCCCGAGAGTGAATTTGGCACGGTAATGTTAAATGAAAGATTAACTCAGAGAATTTTCTAGATTGTAGAATTGATATCTGCCTATTTCAGTTGTGAAAAGAAAGGGTGTTCGTAGAATGTCTGCAGAGCGCAGCTCTTACAAGTTCAAAGAGATTGGATAGTCCCTGTATTGGACCTGCGTCGCAAAAACAGATTCTCCGGCGTTCTCTCCGCGGCGGTGGGGTGGCTGTTGCACTCATCACTTCACGACTATATCAGCTCTTATCCGCCTCTCTATTTTCACCTCAAACTCTCAACAAACAGCCTTATCACCTGGCATTTTTGCCATACCCTTGCAGTAAGTGCGTCCCTTTCGAATAAGAGAATCCGTTCCCTGGAAGACAGCATGTTTATCCAGAATAACTGACCATTTCTCTCACTTGTAGGCGCGCGCAAGTGACGATTTGCCACACCCCTCCCAAATAACGTCCAATCTCTGCTTTAAGCCCGCTGAGCGACGATAACACCATGGCTGAGAACGCTGGCGACGCTCCTCCTCCAGTTGAACACCTTAATATCAAGGTGACGGATAACAACAACGAGGTCTTCTTCAAGATCAAGCGCACCACGCAACTTAAGAAACTCATGGACGCTTTCTGCGAGCGCCAGGGAAAGCAGCCATCGACAGTGCGTTTCCTCTTCGATGGCACTCGAGTGCGGCCAGAGGACACCCCGGATACGGTAAGTTTCTAGACTTTATCTCACCCATAGCTCTATATAGGCCGTTCGCTGTGCGCAATGACGGCTGGGCCGGATCGGAAGAATAAATGGAGCCAGTTAAAGCTAATTCTCTCTTCTAGCTTGAGATGGCCGACGGTGATACGCTCGAAGTTCACCAGGAGCAGATTGGCGGATGATGGCAATCAGATCTCTTAAATCTCACGTCACGTACACGAAGAATAAACGCAATGTCTGTTACGAAGAGATTATGTCTTACTTGGATGGGATACTCTGGGGTTGTTGACTTTCCATGTGGATAAATGGGCGTGCGGCGTGTACATCCTGGTGAATTAGGCTCACGCTTGGGGAGGGGTATCTGGTCGAGAGCAAGTAGATAAAAGACCAGCATTTTTTTGCTACTGGGTCGTATCTATTGCTGTGTGCATTTTTCTCCATCTCGCTACTTTGAGCGTTTTACACTCGTCTTGAGTTGCTAAGAGTGCCGTGTTAAGTTCGCTGCCTCTCCTTTTGTGAACTATGCCTTGGTAGACGAACACACTTGGTGCTCCTAGTCTTTAATAGATAGTGCAGCAAAAACCGTTTCCGGAAGAATATGCATCATTTTAGAACTCTTTCCACGTTTTCTACATCCTAAAACTATGTCCTGAGATAGTTTCTTACGCCTCTCTAATGGATGGACGAGTGTTGTGCTATTACGTCATAATATTATATTCTCACGAGACTTGTTGAGATCTCTTTCGAATGATGAACAGACCAAAATTAAATCAGCAAGCAGGTAAAATTGAGGCAGAAGATGTCTTAGCATGACCAAAAAGGCTATAGATGGTATTATGTATAGTACAGTTCGGAGAATATGGGCCGGGATCGGAGTTCGAACTTCGTCAAGGGAGCGAAAGGGACAACATCAAATAACATCGATCATTGAATATAGGAATGTCTAACCATCCCAGACCGCAGCCTTTGCCTTCTCTTCTTCTTCCTGCACCTTCGCTGCCTCTTCCTTTTCGCGGTTTCGTCTTTTAATCTCTTGTTCCTTTATAGCTCGATCATATGCCCGCTGCTCTTCTGTCCTCTTGGGTACTCGGAGTCCCAATCCTCCAGCTATGAGTCTGGCAGCTACGGCTGTTTGTTTCGCCGGTCTAACGCGAGGAGGGGTGGGTGTTCGACTGTCGGACACGTTGGATGGGGCAGCATTTGCATGTGGGACGTCGCTTGTAGCTACCCAGGGTCGTGATGTCTGTGGCGAGATAGGTGTGGGTGGAGGAGCTAGAGGTCCTTCATTGTTGCTCTCTGATGGTGATAGAAGCGTTGAAGATACCTCAGCATCCTCTTTCTCCGTCTCAGAACCAGATGACTCAACTTCGTCTTCCCAAGAATCTGCAATTGGAACGGCGTCCTTCTTTGGCTTCGTCGGGCCCTTGATTATAGGTCGTGGTACATCCTTCTCCGGTCTTTTGTTTGTGAGGCTGAGGTCCTGGAGGCAGGACTCCAACTCAGACTCCAGCTTCTCAGTTCCTGTGACGAATCGTAGTTCTAGTCAGCTGATGTCTCTTGTACACCTGCCTCAGTATACATGGTCACTGACGGAAATTACTCACCTTTTGGTGTATCACCCGTTCGATCAGCCATGACAGCTTTGGGACGTCGGTATGAGATTATACTTCAGTACAAGTAGTATACTTGTATGCGATCAAGTGATACTACAAGTAATCCGGATATAGCATCAACAGGCCAGACATGGGGCCTGGAATACTTGGTTCGGCACACCCCGCTTTGCTGGGATCTTCGACGCTGTCACAGCGGGGCGTTTTGATTGGCTTGCGCGTCGAGAATCGTAGATCAACCTCAGTGTAAATAACCGGTCAGTAGGACTAAGGCAAGGCAAGTCGCAACGTAGCAGACACTGCAGCTTTTATTCCGCGTCACTGATGATGCGGGCGGTGGGGTTCAAGCGGAGAAAGAGGAATGGTCTAGATGCTGCGCAGCTCAGAATAGAATCAAGAAAGCTTGTGTCGGGAACAAAGCATCCAGCTTCCATGGGTCTGCCGTCCGACTCTTCCCGCCAAAGGCCTCGCCATCTCGACGAGTCTCTCATGTATCTACCCCATATTTCTTCCTAGCGATCGACCAATTGATCGGTGAAGATAGTATCGCTAGGTTGTCTCAGTCAGAAGAGGATGATGTCTAGTCTATCAAGTTCTCAGCCAAGGGACATTCCGTGTTGTGGCTCTATCCCTGCTGATCTCACTCCACCACGTGATCAATGTTGACAAGGTCGCAAATCACACGATGTTTCGGAGATTGAAATGCTCACTATTGGTCTGTCATACTTTTTTCTGAACATGATACCTCTACTAGTAGACTTGTTTCGTGTCACAGAAAAGTTGTGGAGAAGTAGAAAGCCATCGCAACGCCAGCAAAAAAAACTGCTCATGATCATTGATTTAGCTACCGGTGTTACTATTGAGACTTAAGTATCTAGTAAGTTCCTCGTGGGTGGTCCCTATTTTTTGAAAACAGGCTTTTCTTTGCATTGAGACTGAACAGTATCTATTATCTATTATTAGAATTTGTAACTGTATTGCTTATGGCGTGGAGTCGTTGCTACCCGGAAGTCTCCAGATATCTGCACTTTAGCATATTTGGGTGATTTATCCAAGTCGCCACATGGAGAGGGTCTCCAATACTATTTAGCGTATGCAAATATTAGGGAAGTCTCGGCGCACCCTTGCTGAAAAAAAAAAAAAATCACCACATCCTCACCGGAGTGATTGCAACTTCAAATGTGAATTACATCACTACCATTGGAAGGAAGGGATTTAGGGATAGACCTTGATGCCAGGCAGGAGTAAAGATAAACCTCATGTGGTGAAACTACTCTTAGTAGCTCCGAAGCCGGTCTTTCAGGTTTCGGGAAAACGCTTAAGGGCCGTGCATGCGGAGAAGCCCCCGGTACATTCCTGCGGGGGATAACCGGCCTTTGACCCGACACATCCAGATGGTATTATTCAGCTTTTATTGGAGAGACCAAAGACAGTGCGGTTGGAAGCTCTCTTTTACTGCGTAAAGTATGCAGATGTAGCTTGGTAACGAGGGTTTTTTTTTGTTTTCTCTCGAACTCAATTCCTCAGTAGTAGTGCCATTATGCCCGTTACCTTGCCAGCGCGGCTTCCACGAGCCCGCTGCAGTCCCAATCCTACTCAGATACTAAGGTCCAAGTTCTCAACGTCAACGAGGACATTGGGTTATGCAGATACACTGCCAAACCTCAAGATTGGAGCCCACACAAAAGTTCTCTTTCAAGGATTTACAGGTTAGTTTCGACTCTACATACATTCGGGAAAATGCTAGACATTTGCTGATGCAGTGATAGGAAGACAGGTAATGCGTTAGATTATTGTCTAGAAATTTATTCAATGTTGATGTTTGTCCCAGGCTACTGCCAACGTGAAAGAATCTCTGGCATGGGGCACGAAAATTGTCGGAGGCGTTAAGCCAGGCGTGGAGGGCGAGCACCTGGGCCTTCCAGTCTTTCCTTCTGTGAGAGCGGTATGCATTGCAAAGTATATCTGCATGTTCATAGATTAAAACAGTATGCTCATCAACTACAGGCAGTTGACAAGACGAAACCCGGTGCATCTGCCATCTACGTCCGGGGAAACCAGACAGCCAAGGCGATTGAGGAAGCTATCGAAGCTGAAATTCCGCTCGTGGTTGCTGTCGCGGAGCACGTTCCTATCCACGATATGCTTAGGGTCAGTGGACTTGTGGTGGAAATTTGAGTTTATTTCTAATATCTTGCTAATATCTTGCAGGTCCATTCGATACTACAAACTCAATCCAAGACGAGACTTGTGGGGGCAAATTGTCCCGGGATAATATCTGCAATTGGGAAATGCCGCATTGGTTTTCAGCCCTTACCTTGCTTTTCACCTGGAAATATTGGAGTCGTTGCGAAGTCCGGCACTCTAAGCTACGAGACTGTCGCGTCATTGACTCGGGCTGGTCTAGGACAATCTCTCTGTATCAGCATGGGCGGTGACGTTTTGGCGGGAACCAATTTCGTGGATGCTCTGCAAGTCTTCGAGCATGATCCGGATACGGAGGGAATTATCCTCGTGGGAGAGATTGGCGGTACTGCAGAGATTGACGCTGCTGAGTGGATCAAGGATTACCGCAGGAGAACTGCTAATCCAAAGTATGACGCCTCCAGACTCTCTTTAGTTTTGTCGCACGACTAACATAGAATAGACCCATCATGGCCCTAGTTGGCGGTTTGGAAGCGCCTCCTGGAAGGATTATGGGCCATGCGGGAGCTTGGGCTGCACCTGGTGAACCGGATGCAAGAGCAAAGTATAAGGCCCTGCAAGATGCTGGAGCTGTACTAGTTAATCACCCTGAGAAATTTGGCGAGGGCATGAAAGCTCTACTTAGCAACAATGCTCTGCGTTCTGGAGTTCCAGTAAGTCCCCGAGGGTGCCACAGGCTGTAGTTCAGTGCTGATGATCCCTAGTCCAGATCTATTGGAGCAGGTCAGAAACGGAGCTTCCATACCAAGAGACATGTCCATCCCGCTGTTCGCGATAGACACATGATTTTGAATACGATTCAGCGCCGAAATCTCTATATTAAGCAGCACCAGGCCTTCGACGTACTCAAAGATGAATCCGTGGCCGTCCGTGAAGCAGGTGCTTCAGATGGTGATTTTTCCCTTTCGATCTCTATTGACCGCAGTGCTCTCTCCCCCTGTATCATTGCATCGCCAACGATCGATGCGGAAACTTCGCTGCCCCTCTCCCGTAAATTTCTCTTTAGTTACGCAAATCCAGATTTCTCCAAGAACGGCTCTCTGATTTCTTCTGTCACGTCGCATCTTAAGCTTCCTGAGGAAGCCCGCAGTGGACTTAAGGAGCTAGTTGAGAAGCTGTGGCACATATTTAAGGAGAAGGAAGCGTTCATACTGGAGACTAGAACTGTTTTGACCCCAGAAGGAAAGCTGGAAGTCCATGGTGCACGATTTGGGTTCGATGATGCTGCATACAGAAGCTCTGGCCGACAAGAGGGGATCCACAAGTTGAGGAATAAGGCCGAGGAAGTTCCTGAAGAGGTCGAAGCTGAGAAAGATGGGATTGTCTATGTGAAGTATGCTCCCCAGAAATCGGATCTCTTGCCGAACTGGCGCTAACAGAGTTGCCAAAGGCTTCAAGGTGAAGGCAGCATAGGAACACTAGGTGAGTCTCTTTATTGAAGCAATGTAGCCATAGTAAGGTCTAATACTGCATAGTTAACGGTGCTGGGCTTGCTATGAATACGGTTGACGCACTCACATTGCATGGTGGCCACTGTGCGAACTTTCTTGACACTGGCGGCAAAGCAACTTCAGAGACTGTCAAGTCATCCTTCCGCATCATTTGTTCTGATCCCCGTGTCAGGGCTGTTTTCGTCAATATTTTTGGTGGCTTGACTAGATGTGACATGATTGCGGAAGGTATCATCCTTGCATTTCGTGATTTAGACATGAAGGTCCCAGTTGTAGTGAGACTCAGGGGTACAAACGAGGAACTCGGACAGAAAATGGTAAGTTTTTTACAGAAATAGAAATTATCGTATACAACACTAATTTGCTCGTGTAGATTGCAGAGAGCGGTCTGCCTCTTCACGCTTTCGACAGTTTCGAGGCCGCGGCCAAAACGGTCATTAGTCTTGCACACCAATAGGTCCATTAGCATCTTGTTCAATATGACTGTATCTCCTGCTTATAAATTCTCCTTTTCAATTTCTTGATTACCACATATGTCTTTCATCAGCAATAAAAGACCAGGGGAGAGTCAACGCTCAGTTTCAGCGCGCTTACTATTTGTCATGGCCCACCAATTTTAGAGAAGATCATGATAGAAGAGAGTCATGGCGAGTTTTGAGATCTAACTTTATATTGTTATGAAATTGGGACCATCTGATCATGAGCATAAATCTATATACAAAAGACACTTATAGCATCTTACAGAGACCCCCGCAAATACTCTCCTAGGGCCATAATCGCCATGGCCTGTCCATATGGCATGGCGGTCAATGGGATCTGCTTATAAAACTCCAGGCTGTCACCCATCCCTGTCCCAAAACTGGTATTCTGCAGCTCTCCCTGCTCATCCACGGCACCTAAAACAGCCATAATCGCCTTTTCCGCTATGGCGCGATAGCGCGCTGGGATATATCGCTTTCGCACCGCTTTCAGAATCCCATATGCGAATCCAGCCGTGGCAGAGGACTCGAGGTACGAGTCTGGGTGGTCAAGAAGCGTATGCCAAGCTCCCGAGTCTTCCTGAAGCCGCCGAAGCGCTTCACACTGTGCTTCAAGCGTATCGATGAGATGAACACGAATAGGATCAGTTGGCTCAAGGTCAAGTAATTCAATGATTTCTGGGATGACGATGGTGATCCAGCTATTACCGCGAGCCCAACGTGCCTGCGCAAAATTATGCCCACCTTCTTCGAAGGTCCATCCGTGATAAAACAAGCCTGTTCGTGTGTCGAAAAGGTATTTGATATGGATGAGGAATTGTCGCTTAGCTTCAGCGATGTACGCTGGGCGATTCAGCAGTTTTCCGATCTTGGCCAGTGGCATGACAGTCATCATCAGTGTGTCGTCCCAGAGCTGTTGATAGTTCTCCGTCAGATAGGTAATGTGCTGCATACCACCGTAGCGCGTCCGAGGCAAATCATGCATGGCCCATTCGGCCCAGGCGTCTAGCCGGGGGAGATATGTGATGTTTCCCGTCTTCTCGTAGACATATGCTAGCGTCAGGAATACGACCATCGTATTGATATTCTTGGTCGTGCCGCCCTCAGCGAACCGAGCGGCAAACCAATCCTCGATGATACGTAATAGGTTTGCGTCGCCTGTCAGTTCGTAGTATTTCCAGATGCCGTACAGACCTATCCCGTGTGTCCATTCCCAGCCATGCCAGGACTTGGTGTCGATGATTCTGCCATCTGCTAGCGGCATAAGGAACCTGCCGGTGACATCTTTGATGTTCACGAGGTTATTGATAAGTTTGTCAATGGTCTCTCGAACCTGCGAGGGGGATGGTTTGGAGGCCATGATGATGGGACACGAGCGCTACAGATTAATCAGAGAGGAGACTAAGATGTATTAACGATAATAAAATTAAATTGACTCGCTTTGTCTCTCGTTGTAATTGCTGCCGTTAAAATTATTTCCGATGCGGAGTCGAGGCTGATACGCGGAAGAACTCCATCGTTTCCTCCGTGTCGATGTTATGACTTCGGGTTAACAACGGCCGGAGGTTTTCCTAGAATTGTAGCGGATAGTTCTTGGCTTCCACCCTCTAGGACTTAACGATACTTATATTGGTTTAAATCCATAGATCCGTGTGGGTAGACCGTACTAATCCCTTGGCATGCTCGGGCTAATTGTATCCGCAGTTGTCTTCCCCAGACTACTGTACCCCATGGGGTTGGCCGGTGAAAGCTGGGGAAAGGAAGTCATAACTGGAGAGACGCCTCGTGTGCTCGTGCCGTTTGTGGTAGTGGAATGATCGAGTAAATGTTTAAAATGCCTAGAACACCTCAAGGAGCTCTATGGATTTTAACTCCACATCCTATGTAGAACATAGCATATACGTTGACACCTTCAATTCCATAGTCGCCATGTCAGAGGGGAAGCCCCCATCCTCGGATGGCCTCCGTATCGACAATGCCAACCCTATGTCAACCGAAATGGATGAGTTCAAGCAAATGAAGGACGTTTCCCATGTCGAACGGGTGCTTTCACCTGAGGATGGACTCGGTAAAGATGACATGGATTACTCTCGTGTTGATAAGGAGGTCCAGGAATATGCAACCCGTGGTCGGGTAGAGGTCGATGAAGCTACTAATCGACGACTGCGACGCATGATCGACCGTCGGGTCCTAATAATCATGGTTTTTACCTACTTCATGCAGGCTCTGGATAAAGGAACTATGTCCTTTGCATCTATCATGGGAATCATCAAGGATACGGGCCTGAAAGGTTCGGAGGTTAGTCTTTCCTAGATGATAGGGGAGATAATAACGAAACAATTGGCGCTGACATATTTCCCCCCTCCAGTACTCATGGCTAACAACATGTATCTACATTGCTGTGTTGATCGTTGAATACCCGACTAACTGGATCATCCAACGAGTGCCCATTGCGAAGTATCTCGGGCTGAACATCATACTTTGGGGCACAGTTTTGGCCCTCCATGCCTCCTGCCACAATTTCGCCGGCTTGGTTACTTTACGTACCTTGCTCGGTATTTTCGAGGCGGCCTGTCAACCGTCATTCGTGGTTCTATCAAGTATGTGGTATAAACGAGAGGAGCAAGCATCTACAGTCACCTATTGGTATGTAGCTTTTAAGAGCAGATCGATGGTTATCCAGAAGTTAACCGGCACGTAGGTACATGATGAATGGTGGTCAACAGATAGTCGGAGGTCTGTTAGCATACTGCTTCAGTCTCATCGGCAGGGACAAGGCATTAAAGTCATGGCAAGCACTATTTATAACCTACGGGTGCATCTCGGTGCTTTGGGGCATCTTCGTCATCTGGTGGATGCCCGACTCACCTATGCGTGCCAAGTGCTTCAATGAGGAAGACAAACATCTTATGGTCGAACGAGTGCGTGCCAACCAAACCGGTTTGCAGAATAAACAATTCCGTGCATATCAAATGTGGGAGGCTTTCCGTGATCCTCAGATGTACTGTTACTGCGCCATCCAGATTTTCACTACTCTTCCCACCAGTGGCCTCGGTGCTTTTGCCAACATTATTATCACTGGATTCAATTTCACAGAACTTCAGACGCAGTTGCTAGCCATGGTGCTTGGTTCCTATATCATCATTGTGCTTCTCACATCTTCTTGGCTTGTGAAGAAGACCCAGCAGAATATCCTAGTCATGCTGGGGTTCATTATCCCGTACGTATCTTCATTATCACTGCACCTTAAAACTTATTACTGACATATTCAGATCTTTTATCGGAACAATTGTCTTGATGACAGTCAAAAATAAAGACCTCTCCACAAAAGTTGGACTACTCATCAGTTACTACATCGTTCTCTCGTTCTGGTCCGCCCAGAATCTGGGTCTATCAATGGTCTCGAGAAATATTGCGGGAGCCACTAAAAAGTCCACAGTCGTCGCAGCGACCTTTGTTTCTTGGGCAGTAGGCAATGCCATTGGTAAGTATCCACTATACAAATATCCCCCTAGGTTACATATTACAAATATAATAATTTTAAATGGCAGGCCCACAAGTCTTCCTCGCACGAGACTCACCTCGTTATTTCACTGCCTTTGGAGTCCACCTAGGCTGTTATTCGGCCATGACAGTTTCCGTTATATTCCTGCGTTTCTATCTTGTGTGGCAAAATAAAAAGAAAGAACGGCTGTTGCGAGAGGCAGGTTTCGATCCTGCTGCTGATAATCTTTCACACGCATTTGAGGATCGCACAGATCAGGAGAATCTTCACTTCCGATACGTTTATTAGGAGTTTATAGCAGGGATAGTGTCTTGGTTGTCTGATGTTTTATTGGCTAGTGTATTTGATTTGTGTAGTGGGGTATACCCATTTATTGCTATGAAATCTGTATTTGTTAAATATCAAATGAAGGTAGTTATAATAATGGTCGATGATGGAAGTTCATCTCTACCATGGGAGTGGACAAATAGTATAGGGTCCTATTCGGGAAAAGCGCCATCTTGAAGTCTAACATACTAGAGTGAGGACTAAATGAAGTCATAGAAGGGTTTTATGCTATTAAAATCTTCCGGAGCTATTTTTTAACCTGAGATCCTATCATAATTTCAGGATTTAAATGGTATACATCTCCGCGGAGAGATTTCCATAGATCCGTGATGTGATAACACAAAATGACGCAGGACTGGACAAGTACAACCAGTGAGAATGCAGCTATCTTTACGGAATCCTCCTGGAAGACGGGGAAGCCTATACGGACTTAGGTGATAGATTTCATTGAGACGAAGTTTGAGACTTTTACGGCAGGAGGGTCCCAGCATATTGCCATCACATCTGTCTCTATTTCAAGGAGTTTGATAGGAATTGAGAGCATTCTAGCCTTCGCTTCATGATGATTAGATTCTTCGCGCGGTAGAAACCCCTCATTATCAAATTACGGCAACGCTTGCAATTTACAACTAGCGACATAATATTTGGAGAATTCTTTTTGAAATTAAAAGAACTCGAGATAATATTGGATGTGCTGACACCGCTTGGCTCAGCAACACAGTCCTTACCGGAAGGTTGAAGAAAGAACCTGACAAGTCCTTCATCCCTCGTCTTACTAGAAGGTTCGATGGCGGCCCCTCCATTGTTATTGAAATTGGGGACATGCATTCTCTCTACGATCTACAAGTGGATGTGCGCATATGGCTAGAAAACTCGTCTGGTCTCACTCGAGTTGTCCTCCTGTTAGCTATCAATAAAAGAACCCCAGGAGATTAAGTTTGAAAGATTGGGGGATGTGAATCATACCGCAGAATGTGTGCAAGAGATCACAGTTGACTATAGAAATGAAAGAGTCACTAACGCCCCTTTTGATCATTCCGTTGGGACTGATTTTTGATGAAATACCTGTTCTTCCTCAGATAACAACAGAGTCAATTATCTCCTTTTCTCTACATGATCTGGTTGGTTTAGCGCGGGATATCCTTGACTGGTAAAATCTAGTTGTTTATTGCGTCCCTCCCTATCTTTGAGACCGCCCAGAGATGTCAATATTTAGATAGCATAGTATTGTTTCTGATCAAGAAATTATCAGAAACTAAAAGAACTGTAATAATGCTTCTATTATTAATGACTAGGATTCTTCAGCTTGGATTGAATGCTTCTGCCTTCGTCATCGATGCACAGACCGGAGGCACCGATGTAGGACTGAGGATAAGCCGAGGTATCACTATTGCGCTCACGCTGAGTGGCTCCGGCGTTCAGGAACCCAAGAAGTTGTGCGTTCCCGCGGGATTTCGGGCCATTTTGACCGTTCTCCGCCTTTAGTCCGCCTTCCCCAACCGCCGCTCCAGACCAATTGTGATGCCGCCTGGAAGAGCTGTTCTCTCTCCGTTCGCCTTGGTGGCTCTTTTTTCAGAGGCGTTGAGACCGCGGGTGGGTTCTCCTTGCGTGATCCTTTCTTTTTCTTTGTCTGGTTATTATATAGAAGCAGGCACACGCTAGCGCTGAGCGCATCTGCGATGCTCGTACTCCGGTCCAGGACCGCACTGAGTGCTCTACACCCAGTCCCCACCTCAGCTAGATCCTTATCGGCTCCGATCAGACACTGGAATCTTTATAAGGCGCGAAACCCCGCGGTGGTCCTCATTGACTCTAGCTCTCTGCATACTCCACGTGTGTTCTTGAACAGACTCTACTCGACTGGTAAGTGTTATCCGGTTTCCCAACAATTGTTCGGTAGCAATCATTCTCGCCTGAAGTTACCAGTCCTTCGACGTTATGTGGCATGGCACTGATGCTAACTATTCCCGTCAGAAGCAGCAGGTGTTGCAGAATCGCAGACTCCTAAGTCTCCTTCTCGGTTGCGCCGTGCACTCGGTTTTACATCTATTGCTGTCATCGCATTCGTAGCCGGCTTCGTCTATCCTAATTACCACGCAGTGTCTCGCATCATGGCAACCCCCATTCCCACAGACCTGGAGACCCTCACACTCTTCCAACCGCCAGATGAGATCTCACGCGAGATTGATGAATTCATAAGGACACATCACCTGGCGGAGGAGTTGCGTGGCAACCCGCTCTTCACCGAGTCCCGGCCGCATTTGAAGATCCCGGAGGAGATGCGCCGACGGAATCTCACTGCAGGTACACTGGCAGGACCGGACAGGATCGTTGTACCGCCGTACATCTGGAGTGAGGAGGGTGGAAAGAGCATGGTGTCGATCTTCTACCTGGGCACTGATGTATGTGGTCACCCGGGAATCATTCACGGCGGTATGCTGGCTACCCTCCTCGATGAGAGTCTGGCTAGATGCTGTTTCCCTGCGCTGCCGAATGGTATCGGTGTCACCGCAAATCTGAACATCGATTACCGGCGACCGGCACAGGCGAATTCGTATGCCGTGTTGAGGGCAGAAACTGTCAAAGTTGAAGGACGAAAGGCCTGGGTCGAAGGCCGCATTGAGACGCTTCCCGAGAAGGGTGAGGATCCAGTCGTGCTTGTGGAGGCCAAGGCCTTATTTATCGAACCAAAGGGAGCTGCGGTATGTAATTGTCTCTCCATTTGCAGGCGTATATTGTCCATCTTCAAGATTCGCGTGCTGACGTTAATGTTTCTACAGAACATGCCCAGTATATACAAGACGGCTGCTGCTCCCTGATTTTGCTGATTAACCAGCTCATCTTATGAGACTTTGAGAGCCGGTTGATTCTCTTGCATTTGTACATGTGGGATAGGCGTATAGTAAGGGACGGACGCAACACTTTGGGGTTTCTTTTTTTTTTTTTTTT
>JAPVCE010000027.1:494147-669910 GCA_029606265.1 Paecilomyces dactylethromorphus
GCGAATCATGAGATCTACTACGTAGTAGTCCTTGAAGTGGGATGAGAGCAGACAAGACATTGGAGAAATTGCAAGTTTCTTTTTTGTCATGTCAACAATGACGTTGTCTGAGCTGTCTGAATAGTCTGAGATCATAGTAAATGAAATCTCGTTACCATCATCCTTTAATATGGCTGCGTCAACAGATAATACTGGAACTGCATTATCCTGCGGAGTTTCGGGTGGAGATGTCCAGAAGGTGCGGGATGGCGCACTCGACCCAACGACCGCCTACCGCCCAGCTGCAGCTCCAGCTCCCGCAACCAACTCCGACATCAAACGTGTGAAGCTCTACAAGTCCTGCGCTACCTTCTGCCCGCTTGTTTGAGCGCGGCCACGGGTCCATTCCCCAGAAACTCTCCTGTGACCTCATCTACGACTTGTCCCTCATTCTCCGGCCGTCACGATGTCCAAGACAATCTCCAAGTACCTCCTCGTGTCGCTCCCCTCCTCCATCACTCCCTCCCACCACCGTGATGACGCTCTGGAGGCAATTTCCTCCACTGTCGCAGATAATGGCACTGTGACTCAGTTTCCAATTCCGGAATTCAAGATCGGGACCCTGGATGCTCTCGTGCAACAGGCGGATGAGCTGGCGAAACTCGAGTCAGGATGCCAAGGTGTCGTTGCGAAGGTTAGCGATGCGCTAAAGAACATCTTGAGCAACGATGAGGCGCAGATTGCCAAGATGAAGACTGTCAATGATAGTATGTCCGCTGCCTAATTTCTACGGAATATTGCAGTTTACAGAGTGTCGGAATTTGGCGCTAATGGCTTGGAAACATATAGAGCCTGTGGACCAGTACCTCCGGACGTTTTCATGGAATAAAGTGAAATATCGAGCAGACAAGCCATTATCGGAGATAATTGATCTCTTGCAGAAAGTCCGTGGGCTCTCCTATCTACGCAACCTGACTATCGCATGGCTAATTACCATACGGCCTACAGGAAACAGCTAGCATTGATAATGATATCCGGAGTAAATATTCCCAATACAACCAGATTAAGTCCAACCTGGCGATTTTACAGCGGAAACAGACGTAAGTCCTGGAATCTTTGTATTTGTTCGTCGAGGACACTAACTTGAACTTTAGAGGCAATCTTTCGACGAAGTCTTTGGTATCCGTCGTGGACCCCCGCGTGCTTGTTCAAGAGTCTGAATATATCGAAACACACCTTATCGCTGTTCCCAAGCAGCAGGTGAAGGACTTCTTAAAGAGCTATGAAACTGTGTCGCCGATGGTTGTTCCGCGTTCCGCAACACTGGTTGCTGCCGACGATGAATTCACCCTCTACGCGGTGACTACCTTCAAGAAGCACAGTTTAGAGTTCATTCATAAATGCAGAGAGCAGAAGTGGATACCCCGAGATTTCAAGTATGTAGAGGGTGGTCGGGAAGAAGAGAGAAAGGAGGTGGAGCGTGTCGGTGTTGACGAGCGGAGGTTGTGGGGAGAGACATTGCGACTGGGAAGAACTGCTTGGAGTGAGGCTGTCATGGCTTGGATTCATGTGCTGGTTCTACGAGTGTTTGTGGAGACGGTCCTTCGGTATGGTCTGCCACTGGACTTTGTGTGCACGATCATCAGGGTAAGTCCTACATCTAATAAATCCATGGCTTGCAGCTGACGACATGTGCAGACGACACCGAAGCAAGCTGTCAAAGCAAAGCGTGATCTTGATGAGAAGTATTCGTACTTGGCGGGCAATGCATTCGGGTATGACAAGAAGGGCCGTGTCAAGAAGGAAGAACCTGGGGAGCACCTTGCTGCCGGGGAGGGCGGCGCAGAGTATACCCCGTACGTCTATTACGAATTCCAGTTCGAGTAAGCAATGACACGGGGATTGTTGCGGACCTCCGAAAGGGAGAGCAAGAGGGAGTGATCAGAGCTCAATTTGCCGTGTACTCATTTCGCATGCATGGATTCAGGTTTCTTAGTCTTTTTGGTTGGCACTTTGGATACTCACATTGGATCTGTAGCGCTTACACACACACATATATATATTTGACCCTTCGATGTTCAGTACTCTTTATGCTATGTTGATGATGCTGACAGTCTCGAGAAAGTACTTTTGTGCCTGGTGCGGTCAAGTCAGTTGACATTAACCCTCCAGATGGGTCATCATCCAGTGTGTCATCGCTCTAAATAAGATATATACAACGAGATTTCAAGAGGCGCTCTATCTGCAATGGGGCGCTGTTCTATACGCGCAAGCTAGGCTTACCCTCCTCTGAATCCTCAAGCCAGAAACAAGAAAGTACCATATGTCTATGCATAGGTTTACTGCTTCTTGGGCAGATAGTCCTTCTCTTCGAGGTAGTCAATAATCTGCTTCACGGCATCCTGCACGGAAACCTCGTGGTTCTTGATGTGGACCTCGGGCTTCAACGGCGCCTCATACGGGGCACTGATACCAGTGAACTCCTTAATGACACCCTCACGAGCCTTCTTGTACAGACCCTTCGGGTCGCGCTGCTCAGCGACCTCGACAGGAACATCGACATAGACCTCGACGAAAGGAAGCCCCGACTCCTCACCGGGAGTGGGAACCTCATGCAGCTGGCGCGCAGTGTCACGGTCCGCTCGGTAGGGCGAGATGAATGAGGTGATAGCAACAGTAGCGCTGTCGGCAAAGAGCTTCGCAACCTCTGCGATACGGCGGATGTTCTCATTACGGTCCTTCTCACTGAAACCCAGGTCCTTGTTCAGGCCGAATCGGATGTTGTCACCGTCTAGACGGTACGCGGCGACGCCGCGCTGCAGCAGCTGGTGCTCGAGCTCGACAGCGATGGTCGACTTGCCGCTCGCAGACAGACCGGTCAGCCAGATAGTCAGGCCGCGCTGGTGACGGAGCGCACTGCGCTCGGAGCGGGTGACAGCCGCGGCGTGGAAGGTGATGTTACTGCAGGGGAAAAAAAAGGTAGATGTTAGTTATATTATTCCAGTCTTTGCTAAATATGTTCTCTAAATATTCAAGCTTCTTGCTTGCTTCCAATCGTCCGTGCAATCGCAGTGGTCACGAATTGCTGTCCAACTGAGGGGTGAAGGAGGGGCAAACCTACGTCGCCATAATTTTTTTAATAGTGAGTGATCGCACCTCAAAACTCAGAAATGATCAAAAACAATAAGATAAAAAATTGGTATAGGGTATCTCAGAAACCTGAACAATCCGAACGTCAAGAATTGAGCTGGAGAAAGAGAAAAAGGCTCAAAAGTAACGCAACCGGCGAGAGTTTTGAGTGGCTCTAGTAAAATATGGAGAAAGGCGGGAGCGGAGCGGAGGGGCAAAAGCAGAAAAGCAGATAAGTACTTATTCGTGTTCTGGTCCGAAACTTGAACGCGCGTCGATCTCTATATCATTACGCAAGTGACTTAAATTAGTTCCTGTTATCTTCGACTTATTAGGGGAAAAGGAGACGAAGCTCACACCGCATGTTATCGAACAGGACACTACCTTGTTCATTCCCTGACTACTTCGGCCATGAGAGGAGCGTGATTTGATTGGGGAATGCCGATCTGCGACGTCGGAGGAGATGAAGTCTTGGCAACGGGGAACGTCCAGAGATCGTCGGGAAGGCGGAAGGGCGGTGCGATTCTACTATCTTGACTGTTATCCGGGCCAGTTGTAGCCTGCTTTGGATGTTCAAAGTATATGTTGACCGCCTGTTATTATTGGGTTTTTTTTTCTGACTGTCAAATCTATAATTTAGAGAAAGTTCCTGAGTATTGCCTATTTAGGTAGCTATCAAAGTTACTAGTAGTACTAAATCCTAGTACCTCAGGAGAGCAATCCGTTTGCTTGGATATTGAGCGACAAATTTGAACATCCTAAGTTCATTGAATCATATAGTCTATAGGGGTTTTCTTTTTGTCGTAATTATTGAACATTCTCTTCTTACGAGTCTATCGTGTTGTGATTAAACCTCCCGGCACGAGGATGATTTGGCAGAGACCTTGTTTGTTGATACGAAATCCAGCGAGAGACAAATCAATCCAATCCTAAACCGAATACCTTCTAGATTAGCCTGTTTCCTCCACGTATAGCAAACGTGTATATTATTATCTATTTTATCTATTGAACAAACTATTCACGTTTGCTCTTATCAAGTGACCTTGAATCATCGATATAGATGCAAACCATAAACAAGCATAGTCATCATCTGAGGATTATATAATATATAATAGCATTCACGTTGTCAATCATTATTATTTATGGTCTTCTATTCATATGATGACAATGGAGTGCTTTGCATCGAAAATATATATTGATGTACTTGGTCGTCTCTAATCCTTCGGATCTATTCAATACGTCGAGATGTCAGTTGGACACAGACTCGAGAGAGGTATTGTCAAAGTGTTCCTACAGCTCTATTTATTTCCATATTCTCGTCATATATATTTATGCATGGTATGGACGTATCCCGATTGTGATGAACGAGATCAGCAGTCGATGAATTTACCCACTGATCGATGACTCTACCAAGCAGTCCTCGGTATGACACAACATATACAAAGAAAACATCCTAGTGAACCACCATACAGTGGTATATATCATGCTCCTATGTGAATACTCGTCGGGACCACCCAGTCATAATCAAAGGAAATTCCCCTTTCCTTATATGACGCGGTCGAAATGACGGTGTTCCCCTACAGTCACTGTACTTTATATTTGTTATTTATACACATGTTAAATATTTAGTCTTCTGTTCTCTTCCTCCTGTACCATATCGAGGATCCGTTACTGCTGCCAGCATACTTTTTTCATTCTTCTCTTTGTGGTGTATATTCTTTGTCCTATGAGCTGCGCAAATTGGCTTGAACCCTAATATTACATCCTGACACTGCCACTCTGTTGATTCTCAGCGGTGTTATCCGTTGAGTGTTTCTTTGTTTCTTATCGCTTTAAATTTCTATACATAGGCTATTGTGCCAATCATAGCCACCCGTCCATGGTCAAAATGAACGGCTTCTGGGACACGATCCTGGACAAAGTTGCCGGAAGTGGTGAGTATAT
Organism: Paecilomyces dactylethromorphus; assembly: GCA_029606265.1. NCBI lineage: Eukaryota > Fungi > Ascomycota > Eurotiomycetes > Eurotiales > Thermoascaceae > Paecilomyces > Paecilomyces dactylethromorphus. Next base: position 499,200 of record JAPVCE010000027.1, read on the forward strand.
CCGATATTATTCTCGTGGCTTATATTAAACTATATGACTATATTCTGATACGTTTCTATATATAGGTCTTGCGCGGAAGCTTCATATAACGAAGCTGGAGAAGATATATCAAGCTGCGCTTGAACACAATAAATGTTCGAGCACTCCTGGGAGCCAGGCTCCAAGCAAGAACAAACATATTCTAGAAAGGACCTGCTCGGCTGTTATACATCCTGGAGAGGCAACATCTCAGCAATCACGTATTCAACTCCTGAGCGACAAGTGGGTTGTCTCAGCGCCCAAGGGGGCCGGGACAGAGTGTTATCCACTAGGATTCAACGGGGGAGTATTGGAAGGAGGGCACGATCCGTTCTCTGAGTACGATGATACGATGGCTGATAGAGCGCTATCGCCATGCCCGCCATTCCCGGAGATAGCTGTGCGCCGTTGCTGCGAAACGGCAAATGACGGAGAGTATGTTCGGCTACCGGATTTCATTGCGGACAACTACTCTTCCTTATATCCTGTTGTTGTGCCGGGAATAGAAAAGGAGCCTGGTTTTCCAGGCTGGAAACAGCTTCATGATAAGTTGGAGGAACTATACCTGCGGAACCACGGGCCGGATATTTGGCAGATCAAACAGTCCGTCAAAGGTATAATGCGCGGGGATAAACCAGGTCAACAGCGATCTTGCAGTACGATGTCAACAAAGACTGATTCTCCCTTATGGCCAAGTGCGCAGTCAAATATTTTGAGGAATCAGAACTTGTTTTCTAATTACTCTTCGCGTGCTAAAGGAAAGGGACGAGCTCCGGCTTTGTCGTTCTCTAAGATCATGTCATCACCTGGAGCTTCTCGAGTATCAGCACTTACTTCTCTGCTCCATGATGAGCCTCCGGAGATCGAAGCCCAAAACCTCACTGCCCCCACACCATTGACCGTTCTAGAAGACATGGTGAAGGACCTAGGGGGGAAGGAGCAAGGATATAGTGCCATTCTCAGTGGATGTGCCATTGAGTCCTATACTCCACCTGGAGACCGTCAATCTCCTCAGTATAGCCCTTCCCCTCCTTCCTGGAGTGAACTGAACGAAGCTCTACAACCAATCTTTTTGACGGGCCTCGGAAGAATGTTGAAAGAAATAAGGGCAATGAGAGATGAGCGATTACGAAATGGCATCTTCACAGACGAATGCGCCATGGTATCATATACTCCTTCAGAGGATTGGGATCCTCTCGGATGGCGCAGTTCTGAAGCAGATCTACCCTCGGAGGAAGAGACTCCTGAGACATGCTCCGTGGATGATGACAACAGTGAGTGGGAAAGGGTGCAGGATACAGCAGATACATTGACGCCTCCTTTGCCTCCGCCCGACTCTCCAATTGTTTATCCCTCTCCTGAGATAAAGCCCCGTATAGATACAGTTCCATTGGTGCCAGCTCGGAAAGCAATGAAGCCACGAGAATTGATCAAGGTTGGTAAACGACGTATATACCGACGTGTTAGACCCAAACGCTTGCGCAATGTTTAAGTCATGGTTCAAGAGGTACAACATGTCAGATCGTATTGAGGGAACCGGAATTGATGTTAATTGAGTGTTGGCTGGCCAACATATCATATTAGGTTGGAAAGGTGTTTCGGGTCAATATTCTGATTGCTCCTTTCTTGTCCTGGCTCCTTTTGGTGTTTAGATTTGGATTGATATGATGATATGTTTTATTATGATACCCAGGGATATATGGCTTTGTTTCGATTACGCTCATCCAATCCTCTCCGTGATGCCCAGGCCTACTTAGTAACCTCCAAATAGACAGAGCCTCGGTGAAGTCGGATTTGACAAAACACTTCTATTTATAGTTGCACGCTCCATAACTGCCATTAAGTTGAAACTCTGAATTAAGGTTCAAGTGTGATGATATTCTTCTCTTAATGCCTGATTTGAAGACTTTCTAAAAGATGGGCACTTCGCTAATGGCTGGGTGCCAGCTCAGCATGGTGCCTAAAAAAAAGAAAAGAAAAAAGAAAAGAAAACGCTCGGTGTGTCCGAAAGATTTCCAACTTTTTTGAAACCACACTGAGCTTTTCTTGGCATATGCTTAGCGTGGCCCCAAAATAGTTAGAAAAGGTTGCTATAGGACACCAGGCTTTTTGGGACCACGCCAAGCTGTCACCCCGCCAATGGCTATCAAGCGTATCCGCCTAGTTATCTGATCACGTGATGAGGCTGAATCTCAGATCGAGGTACTCGACCATTGTTTTTACATACAGAAAGTACATTTACGGAAAACAGCGGGTTTCGGCGCCGAAACCCTTGAATTTTATTGTGACTGCTACGTGGAATGGCTGAGAGACGTGTCTAACGTGTCTTCATAGTAGTGGACGGAATAAACTGGACAGGCTTGAGAGCTTGAGGATCTTTTTGCAGATACTCTGCAATTAGGCTGCGATAAGGCTGTAAAATAAGGTCGCAATTAGATAGCAATTAGGCAGACATTAGGTGGAAGCAGTCGATCATGAAAGAGCTACCAATGCCTACCAACCGAGCAGGTGTTCCTTTGAACATCCACGCGCCTCGACTATATCTTCTTATTCCACTCTCCTCTCCACTCCCCTTCTCAATTGCACTCGCTCTTCAACCTGTTTCGATCAGAATGATAAAAAGCTGCTTCTCTTTTAGCGATTGATTCTTTTTTTGACTGTTGGACTTTATCGAGAAGCACTTGTGACCTACCGGAACCAACCAAACTACAATTCAGCAATCGAGTTCGAGCGTGTCTGCTGAAAAACTCAGAGTCCAGCAATGCATCCTTCTTCTCCCGCTAGTGTTTTTAACCCCAATGACTACACCGTGGGGTGGATATGCGCTCTAAGCACGGAGTATGTCGCGGCGCAAGCTTTTCTCGATGAGACGCACGAGAGACCAGAATGTCTGCCTCCAAACGACACCAATAATTACACACTGGGAAAAGTTGGGAAACACAACGTCGTCATCGCTGTCTTACCTGACGGTGAGTACGGGACAGTTTCAGCAGCAAATGTCGCAAAGGATATGCTGCGCAGCTTTCCTAGCATTAGAATCGGTCTGATGGTTGGTATTGGCGGCGGTGTACCAAGTAAGGACCTAAGTAAGGGACATGATATTCGTCTAGGTGACGTTGTGGTCAGTGCTACTCGCAATGGGAAGGGCGCAGTGTTCCAGTACGACTTTGGCAAGACTATGCAGAATCAGCGCTTTCAATATACAGGGTTGTTAGACCAGCCTCCACCTATCTTACGGGGTGCAGTAAGTGGAATTAGGGCCCTGTATGAGAGCAAAGGACACCGGATACAAGAGGCTATTGATGGCATTTTGGAGAAGAATCCAAGACTAAAGAAGAAGTATGGGCGACCAGAGTCGAGTACCGATAGACTATACAAAGCCAAAGTCACTCATCCTCTAACCGGCGAAGCAAATTGTGCGGCGGTCTGCGGTAATAATCCGTCAGACTTAATATTCCGATCTGAACGAACTAAAGATGAGGATAATCCGGCAATTCACTATGGCCTGATTGCTTCGGCAAATCGGTTAATGAAGAATGCTTTAATGCGGGATAAACTTGCAGCAGAAAAGGACATTTTATGCTTTGAAATGGAAGCAGCAGGGTTAATGAACCACTTTCCTTGTCTAGTTATTCGCGGTATATGCGATTATGCGGACTCGCATAAGAATAAGGAATGGCAAGGATATGCAGCAATGACAGCCGCGGCGTACGCGAAAGATCTTCTCGGTCAAATTGCTCCAAATAAGGTTGAGGCCGAAAAGAAGATCATTGAGCTTCTTCCTGTTGGTTAGTCGTTCTCAAGCCTTTACGTCGAGGTGGTGGCGAGTTTCTAACAATAGATATAGATCCTGATATTGCGACAAAGTTGAACGCCGCGCCACAAGATCAACAGAAGGTAAGCGTGAAAGAGATAGAACAGGCGAAACGACAGATAAAAGAGGACCTCCAGGTTCATCGGAAATGGATCAGGAGAGCTGTCGCGGTAGGCGCTACCGGTTATACAGTGGCTACATTCGGCTTGGGGGCTCCACTAGCCATTGCCACCTACGCTGCCACCCGGTACGCAACTAGGGACCGCGATTCAACCAGTGACTCCGATTCAATCAGCGACTCCGATTCAACCAGGGACTCCGATTTAACCAGAGACTCCGATTGCTGAACTGGCATTACGCGGTCGTTATGTTATGGGATTCAAAGTTCTCTTCGTTGTCTAGCTGTGGATAGTCATTGTCGGGAAGGCTCAGATGCGCGGATTAGTACTTGGGAGGAAGGACTGATTTCTGGGGTTAGGGGGAAGGTGTAAACAGGTGGATCAGGGCCATGATATTTGTTAACTTTTATTTATTCTGACTAGATATGTGAAATTTTCGTAAAATTCTTGAAAACGAAAGATAGTGAAATTTCAAATTTCACGGCATTCTTTAGACCTGATAGGTTGTACAATCCTTAGTATAAATAAAACCTTCTTCAAATTGAACTCTGAGAACTAGCGGTTTTAGAGTAGTATTGGACATAAAATAATAATCATAACATAATGTATCAGGCGACCCTGCTAGAGGCAGCAAGACTAGCCAGAAGAGAGAATTCACAGGTCCTCTCTTTGCAACTTCAACACACCGCTAGAGATCTACTTTCCTACATTTCTGAAAGTCTGGAACCGCCAACAACTCCCTTCCCACCTCATAACTCCTCTGAATACAAACCTTCGCGAAATCCCTCATCTTCTCCTCATACTTTCCTATCGAAGAAATCGATACGCCTTCCTCGCTTATGACCTTAACCAAGGTATGCGCATCATTCAGTGCCGCAACAGCTCCGACACCTCCACAAACTGACATGAGATGTACCGCGTCTCCCATAACAGTCACTCTCCCCGATGGCGTCCATGCTTCTATGTTTGGATCAGCGGAATAGATCCTCATCCCGATCGTGAAGGAGGGATCTTGAAGCTCTATCAGCGATCGAACAGACGGATGCCACTGGCTCGCCATCTCGATTGCGAGTTCGGCCGGCAATGAGCGCAGAGCTTCGTTCAGTTCTACAGGTCCTAAACCGCATGTGTCTTGAGGAAACATCAGACACCAGTGGATTGAAGCCGCGGGAACCTCACGGCGAATGATACCCCTCTCAGTATTGAAGAACCGAATCGGCTCACATATGAGCGTGATGGGCGCATCGCCAGAAATAGTAGAATGTAAAACAGGAGCTCGATCTCGAATAACAGTGAGCCATCTCCGATGCTGGGGTGGGAATTGCTTCAATAACTCTTGACTGAGGAACGTCTTTCCGTAAATACAGCACGTTTCTGTATCCACAGCTTTCATATCTGGGAGTAATTGCTTGCGCACAACTGACCGCGCTCCATCAGCCCCAACAAGAAGAGAACCATACTCGACCGTTCCATCCTGGAAATACGCAACTACGCCCTTCTCATCATCGAGAATCTCATACCGAACAAACTCCTTCCCGAACTGAATTGACCCCTCGATCCCACTCATCATCGCTTGTCGAAGAAGGTTCCTATCCACTGTCCATGGGATCGGAGTCCCCTTCGAGACTCTCCCTTTCCGACAAGCGATAATGCTCGCGTCTGCTGCGTTGATGGTCGTTTCACCGAGATTTGTCTCAGCGACTGTATTTGCGAACTCCTCCCATGCTTCGTCTGTTAGGAGATCTCGTAATTTGCTTTGTATTGGCCCAGCAATTTTGAGAAGGTAACCTTGACGCTTGGTTTCGGAGAGGATGGCACGCTCGAAGATGGTGAAGTCGATGCCGCGGCGGAAGAGACCTTGTGCGAGTGCGAGGCCGCCTATTCCGGCGCCGATGATGAGAATTCGGGGTGAGGACATGGTAAATGATGAATAATTTAGAGGGTTTCTTTTTATCTAGATGAACGAGAGGAATATATAGTCCTGTGGATGAAACGGTGGAAATCTATCTGTTCGAAGCTATGCCCCGATATCTTTGCGTAGATACGTAACACAGAGACATATCATTACAGGATGGTCTAGCCGTATCTCTGAATATGAACGTTATAACAAGCGGAAACTCTTGGTGCCCCATTTCTATGTCTTCAATTTGGTAGTCATCTGCGTGTCTAGTGTACGTTGCTTGCTACGAGAAGCCCTGTCTTACTCTCTGCATATAGCACAAGAGAAATGTAACTGGCCATATCACAAGTGGTAATTGGTCGAATTGGACTAAAAATCAAAGATAAAAGAGCGGACTAAGTCATTGGGGTTACACCAAATGCTACGTCAAGAGACAGGGCTATATTCTGATCAAGTCCAGATCCAGCTAGCGTCTGTTGAAATGGGAAATAGAGATTCGTTCTCGAGATCACTTTTGATTTAGTAACCTAATCAATTCGTCCATAATGTTGAATATGTGATAATGCACTATGAGTGCAGCATATGCTCATCTCCCGTATGGTTAAACCGTGAAACAAAACCACCCGAAACGTATACAACGTAGATATGAAGGGCACTAGAAAAAACAAATGGATATAATAAAGATGGACGGGTGACGTGAGTCATTGCCCAAGTCACATCATTGCTTTCGGTAGAATTTGCTCTCGACGAACGGCATGCCAGCGACAGTCGCCTTGCGCACCTTGTTTCTCACTAGGACACCAACCTCGGTTCCCTTCTTGTGCAGACCCTGCTTGATGTAGCCCATGGCGATGTTGGTACCACCTAGGGTGGGACTCGGGAGACCAGACGTGATGACACCAACCTGGTTGTTCTTACCGTCTTCGGACAGTTCAACGATGACGGCACCCTCGCGGGCTGGCGGTCCCTTCTCAACGATGAATCCGACACGACGCTCGCTGAGTGTCTTCGGAGATGCGATCTGCGGCAGAATGACGGAGGCACCATTGAACTTGGCCGTGGAGGGGTCCCGGCGATCCTTTCCAACGAGCCAGGTGAGGGAGGCCACAGGTGGGGTCTGCGAAGTGCTGATGTCGTGACCATACAGACACATACCCGCCTCGAGACGAAGGGAGTCGCGTGCCGCAAGACCGGCGAGACGGACCTCATCAGGCTTGGACAGAAGAAGCTCAGCGATATCATTAGGAAGAGATGGAGCATTGGCAGTGGGAATGGAAATTTCGAAACCATCCTCTCCCGTGTACCCAGTACGAGAAATAAAGAGAGGGTGAGGAGTGACCGATCCATCAGGAAGAGTAAGGTACAAAGAGCGGCTTTGTCCGAAATAGAGGGTGCTCAGATCCGTATCTTCTTTCTGGTCCAGGTAGATGAATGATTGCAGCACAGGAGCAGCCAAGGGACCCTGCAGAGCTAGCAGAGCTCGGTCCCCGAGAATCTCCCACGTGATGCTATCTTCGCCGTGCTCCTTCTTGTAAGCATCAATTTCGGCCTTCAAGAAGGCCAGGTCCTCATCTCGTCGGCCAGCGTTAGTGACGAAGTAGAAGGAATCCTTGCCCAAGCGAGTGATGACAGTATCATCAATGATGCCGCCAGTACCCTCCTCAAGTAAGCATGACAGCGTCGACTGGTTGTTGGGAAGCTTGTCCAACGACGACGGCGTGACCTTCATGAGCAGGTCAAGCGCACCAGGACCCTCGAGGGAATGTTGAACCCTGTTCAGCATTACGTCAGTGATGTACAAGACGAGTTTATATCAAGATTGCTATAGCCATCCAACAAAGAATAATTGATTGAACTTACATATGGCCAACATCAAACAGACTCGCCTTTTCTCTCGTCCACTTGTGGCTTTCGACGTGGCTCAGGTCGGAATACTGCAAGGGCATGGAGAACCCGGCAAAAGGGACCATCTTGGCCCCGCGGGCAATATGAAGATCATAAAGCTGTGTCTTACTGAGCGTCAACGGATCAGTCGCCGAGGATGCATATCTCGCTGCATTCTGTTGGACGAGGGCTCCAGCTCTGATGCTAGGAAGCACACGAGCTGTCGGGCAACAGACGGCGTGCGAGGGGAGCTGTTTCCGAAGTAGAGTGCTCTGGATAGAGCCATTGGCAGCTGTGGAGAAGGGCTTGGGGCATGACGCCCGCACATTAAGGAGCCTGGCTCCTCTAGTAAACGGTCTCATAGCTCTAACCATGATTTTTGAACAAAAATATGAGGCTAGAGATCGTGGAATGACTGTCCGTCGAGAAATAATAAGTTGCGGAGGCGGGCAACTCTCCGCTGATAACGGAAAAGTCACGTGGCGATACGTTTCTCCGGCGCCCCACTCCGTCTCCGGAATTCTTTCAGCGGAGAAGGCCTAACTACAAACTCAATTGATATACTGGAGCACAGCAAGATCGAGGCGAATATGTGTTATTGAAGAGCAAAGATTTTATACTTCATTGAATGGTAAGCATGTCGCAGACCAATGAAGGATAAATGAGCAGGAATAATCAAAGGCCACAGAGGCGGATAGCCGCCCAGGGTATCACATTTTAGCGCCTCTTGGAGGGGAACGTTTCAGTGCCCAAGCTTTTCAACTATATACTGAAATAGAAAAATGCTTCATGAAGAATCTTCCACAATGGGTGATACGAGTCATTGAACGTCGTACATGGTTTACAGACCATTGTTCGCGCAGGAGAAAGGTTTGCCGACCGTGCCAGCCTCGTAGCTCAAAACGACGCTGTCGACGGAAGCCTATTAGAAAATTGTTAGTTATCATTACCACATCCAGTCAAAGTCGTTTATATCAACTTACATAGGTGCCAGGGCCCAAGAAAAACAAGCCGATCAAGATAATGGCAATGTTTACAAGGAATCCAATCCAGCCGCGGATGCCTCGCTTCCTGTAGAAACCTGGTCCGTAATCCGCATACCGCATTCGAAGGTACGCGACTCCCCAGAAGATGAACCCAAAAAAGGAATCGAAGAGTGAACTCATAATGGACAGAAGGTCTGAGAAGAAGGGAATAACCTCGGCGATGATCCACGCTGCGACCCAGAGGACCGCCAAGATTCCAGCCCAAGCAGCCCATCCGGTGATGGTATGACTACTCTTGTGACGGGTACCCTCGAAAAGACGGAAGAAGATGAACCGGGCAGAAACTGAAGCGTATAATACTCCCAGGAAGATCAATGTCGGTATCATGAATGAGAAAGACACTTTCTTGTAGACCTCGTTGCCCAGCGAGCCGAATGCTGGGGCTGTCATGTACTGCGTCCCGGTGTACGCATAGACAATGGAACCGACCAAGCTGAACAAGATCACTTCCGCGATCGTGACTGCGGTGACGGCTTTCCAAAAGTCCTTGGGTTCCTTCATCTCCGCGATGAAGCTGGGCAAGGTGATCTGTCCGATGAACGTGTAGCTAATATTCAGGAATGCATTCATGCCTGACACAAAGGTAGTTCCAGCGGCAGGAATGGCCAGCACAATCGGGTTTCCACCCACAGATGCATTGGGATTTGGATCGAATCCCGCAGGATGTGCCTCGATTGCTGAGAAGATGGTCGCCAGCAATACTGAGATGAAGGTGAAGAACGCGGAGAAAGTAGCTGCCTTGGAGAGACTACTGAATGTTCGAGGCAATGAAAAGACGAAGGAGATCACTGCAGTTACGACTGACCATACGATGGTACAAGTTCCACCGTTCGTCATCGTGTTGAGATACTTCGCCCCCACCAGGCAATGGAGACCCTGGAAAGCGTTAGAGTACGACAGAAAAATAATTTCAACGCGTAAGGCTACATACCTGAATGAATGTGTTGTTCAACAGGAACATGATTGCCGTCAGCCACCAAACAATCTTCGAGTCCCAGAACAGATATTGGCCAATATCGCAAACATCACGGACTTCTGGATGGCGCAGACAGAATTGCCTATAGTGGTGTCAGCCCTACAGAGCTGGTGTTTGACTTCCAGATAAAGCTCACATACCAGACGATAATTGAAGTATATAGCACGAAACCGGCGACCACGGCCGTCAAGATCAAGCCGGGGACGAGACCTAGAACCGAATATGACCACGGGAACGACATAATAGCCAGGCAGATGTACTCCGAGAAAAGCAATGCGGCAGTCTATGGAAATTATTAACTTAGTCCACCAACTATGCAGAGAGAGACCATAGGAAACCGCAAAGAAGCACAACGAACCTTTTGCCAACTGCATGTTCGGTATTTGATCGCATTCTCAGCTTCCAACTCGACCTGTCGACTCACACTGATCCGGTCACTGGACGTATTTGAATGAATCGGTGCGACACGGCTGCTCCTCCGCTCCGGCTCCTGGCCCTCAATGTCGTATTCGCTCTTGAGTTTGGCAACCTCATGGGCACTCCTATCGGAAAGGGACTGAGTCTCACGACTAGTCTTCTGGGCGAGCTGATCGCCGGAGCTATGATTTATCGCCATTTCACTAACCGGACGGTCTCCTTTCGCAGGAGCTCAAGCGGTAGAGAAAGAAATTCGATCGGGAAGACCGTCTGACACATGTATCGCCGCCGTATATACGGAGTTTATCTGGACAGACGAGACGAGGATACCTTCAACCTATCGGGAAAGAGAGTCCCCGATAAGCAAAACGACCAGGTCTGGACGATTTGTGTCGACCAAGGCTTTTATCAAGCAATCGTTCGGCGGCCGGGGTGTCGCAGTAGCACTAATGGTGCAGCACTGATCCCAATGGCGGCAACCGATCCAGAAGTGGAGACGATGTTGCGATAAGATCAACTCAGGGGACGGACGCTGGATAAAAGGCAAAGGAGCAGTTGTAAAATGTACCCAAGAACAGGGAGAAGAGAAAAGAACTAGATCTTCATAGTTTATGAAGCGGCCGCTATTTTCGTCCGCCGTCAGCCCCAAAATCCACTCGCCGAAAAGAGCAAAGTTTCTGTGTAAGTTGAGGCCGAAAATGACGTGCTTGCGGATCCAATATTCGCTATCCCGTGTGAGTACGAAAGCCGATACGTCGAACAACACCGTCAGAACATTACAGTCAGTCTCAATGCCTGTCAACGCATCTGTGGGGATGAGAAAAACGTGGTCGTGTGCTTCGGGTTGCAGATCTCGTTGTTTCTATGACAGTACTTGATCCTGCTGGATTTTGCCTCTGGTCATCCACAGGGCCCGGATTCACCCTGCCAGGAAGATTCTGAATTGGTGTTATCCATTGTCTCCACTGTCTCCGGAAGAGCGGACTCTGGATTAATCATTGGCATTGGTAAGATCAAACGAAACGGCTCTCTTTGGACGCTTTGAGAGAGTCGACAGTTAAGTTCCTGTTTCCGCACCAACCCAAGCCAACCGCCTCCGCGCGGAGAGAGCGGTAGGCGCAGACGCCGCCCCCGCCTCCAGTTCTCCAGGCACAACTCTAAGTTATGGTTGCTCGACTAACTAAACTGACTCGTGTGCTCATAAATTTATGCTCTCGTCCCTACTCGTGTAGAACATCTAAATCTTCTCAATCCTGCGATCTGTGACACTTTGTGCTCTGTATACACCATTTTGCCCCCCCCACGCTGACACCGCAGATATCGATTCGCACAAACCACCCTCGATGTGAGGCCTCCCAAGAAACCTTCAGCCCCGCTGTTGCAGAGAATTTTCCGCCTAGTCGTGGCCCATCGCGCCTCAGCCAACCAGGCCGGATCCAGCTTGGGCCCGTGTACGCAACCACCTTACGGACTCTCCGATTTAATTTGAGAGGTTGTATCTGAAGGAGGGATAAGCGTCTGGCGGTGGACGAGCGACCAAGTCAAGCACCAACCAAGCGCCCCCGTGGTACCACCAGCCGCGCCGCGTGCGGGAGGGTGTTGAACAAACGTCGCTCCTTGATGTCACTTCAACCACCCGCGGCTGTGGAAGGTCTGGATAATGCTGGTTTCTCCAGGGGCGCGATTCAGGGTTGGAAGAGGGCCGCGGGAAGCGAGCTCCAATCGCTGAGCATCATCTCGTTCCCGTTGGGAGTTCTGTGGCCACCAGCATTTCACCCCTCTTCAAAAACCACACAAAATGAGACAAGAGGAAAACTAGTGAATGTGAAAACTCATCCATCCATGGAAACACTGGATCAGGTGAGAATATCGAATATCTATCTATTTCATGAAAGACAGTGTGTATCGGCTGTTTTCATCTCAACCGTTCCGTTTTCATATCCACTTTTTTTCACATCCCGATGCAGGATTCTCAGCTCCATGCCAAGATCGAGCGTGGGATTCTAGAACCGTTCCATGATTGGAGGGATTACTTCCCCTCCATTCCGCGACAATGACATTCCCCATCTGCAAACCTGAAAGTTGCTTCTCGGACGGTCGATCTATTTTCCGCTGCTTTATCGATTAGACAGATCGCGTGGCGCAAGCATCTTGCAGCAAGTTCACGAGCTGAGTGCTGGTAGTCCTCGTATAAGTACGCATTAAGCAAGATCATATCCGGTGCAGTTCAAAATGAGAAGGATCTCTTCTACAAATGGAAGCCGGGAACAGAGCTTTTGCCTCACAGACAACACGGCTGTCTATTCTATCTCTCGGTCTTCTACCAGAGAGAATCAGACCACAGCACAACCCATGTAATAATGCCGATGCATAAAGTGAATAGGCTAAAGCATCCCTCTCTTAACCGTCGTAGGTGGCTTGCTCTTCATCAGGAACAGGCCCTACCGAGGCCTAGTCGGAACTTCTTGCCGAGGGGCTTCCGCTTAACTAATTTGGCAAGAGAGCCTCGGACGCCTGAAGGTCGTTCCTGTCAGTCACGTGGCACATAGTTATGCTCCTGTTGGAAGGATGCCTGCATGTCACTGGGTAGCATGATAGTACGTAGCCGAATACTTGTTCAGACCTACCTCAACTGTTTCTAAATGCGATGTGTATCCTCGAAGTATTAGATAGAAACGGCTACAACTTACTGACTATGGACTATAGGCATGACTGCGTTCAAGCACACAACATGAGAAACACTTGATCTGGATTCGTGAAGAAATTCTAACTTTTGAACTGCCAATCCACTCCGACCCGATGGTATTATGTATGTACAATAGAACAAAATACAAACAGTTTTAGTCGTCGTCTCGTCTTCGCTTGAATCGCGCGCTCTTCGGCTGGCTACCGTAGGCCCTTCTTCCCTGAACCTTCTTGTCTCGGCTCATACTGGCGCCCAGAGTGATATCGACGCGTGGGGGAGTCGTGAAACCGAAACTCTTAGCGACCTTTTTCAGATCAAGCTTGTTGACGTCAAAGACGGAACGGAGGGAGTGAGAAGCATAGGCGTGGAGGTATGAACGGTATCCCTCTTTCGCGGACTATCATAGGGGTCAGTTGATGAGGTTGAAAGAATATGGAGAATTGCACAATCTTACCTGGTTCAGATAGTAATTCTGACCAATCAGCTTCTCCAGTTGGGACTGGATGTTAACAATGTGTTTGGCGGGGAACTCAAACTCCACGACTGGAACACGAGCTTCCCGGAGATGAGAAAGGAAGCCGACTTCGGAGGGCTGCAGGAACATCAGACTGCGGCCGACCTTGCCGGTAGTACCACGTGCGGTACGTCCGACTCGGTGGATATAGTCTCTGGGCTACAATCATTTCGTTAGTACTTACTCTTCCATCGTATTTGGGACCACACTTACATCATCGGGAGGATCTAGCTGCACAATATAGTCGACAGCAGGGATATCCAAGCCTCTTGCGGCAACATCTGTACAGATGAGTGTGCCCTTCTCGGCGTTACAGAACTCAAAGAATGTATTGGTGCGCTTCTGCTGTTTTTGCTTTCCATGGAGTGCCAGAACGGGAAGATCAATCTAGTTTCAACGTTAGTGTGAGATTAAACAGCATACAGGCACATATACACACGTAGTTCAACAGCTCCGAGTAGTATTTGACAGAGTTACAGCTGGAAAAGAAGACAATAATCTTCTTTTTCTGGTTCTTCTTCAGCAGCGCGAATAGAAGCAGGAAGCGCTTGTCGGCTTCACAGACGATGTAGCCTTGCTCGACTCCATCCACTGTGCTGTGTTCCTTCCTGTGATCGACATTGATATAGAGTGGTCCGGGCTTGAGAGATATCCGCGCCAGGTCCTCTACCTTGGTCGTCTGTGTAGCAGAGAACAACATTGTCTGTCTGTTGTCCTTGGGGAGAATGGAGATGATCTGGCGCAGTTCATCCTCGAATCCGACTTCCAGAATTCTGTTCACGACTGTTAGCTTAACTTGCCAACTATAGTCTCCAGTCAAACTTACCGGTCAGCTTCATCAATGACCAGAGATTTCAGATTCTTGAACACAAAGCCTTCTGTTGAACGGAGGTGATCCAGCAAACGTCCGGGTGTAGCAATCAAAAGGTTAACACCTTTCTTGAGTTTTTCGGCCTCTGCCCTCCTGTTTGCGCCTCCAATGACAACACCGTACGTCTGAGAGTGATGATGGGCCATGAGTTCGCGAGCGACACCAAAGATCTGCAGAGCGAGTTCTCGAGTGGGCGTGATAATTAGAGCTCCAGTACCTGAAGTAGATAATTAACATCAGCGCTCCAATCCTCCATATTGTAGTTTCAGCAAAACATACCGTTTCTAGGCTTGAACTTTAATGCACGCAGCAGTTCAACAGCGGGAATCAAGAAAGCTAGAGTCTTTCCCGATCCAGTCTTCGCAGCTCCCAGAATATCGCGACCAGCCAATGATGGGGGAATTGCCCGCTGTTGAATCTCCGTCATCTTCGTGAAGCCCATATCTTCAATCGCCTTCACAGTTGGCTCCGACAGTTGTAAATCGCTAAAGTTCTGCGCTACTGAATCCTCCGTGGGCAGTGACACTCCATTCGCAGATGGCAGATCAGCTATTTCTTCCTGTTCTGCCTCTCCATTTTCCTCCTGCTCCTGCTCGGAGTCATTCTCCTGGGGCGACTCGGAATGAACCTCCTCGTCGTCATCGGAGGGAAGGGAACGATCGATCTTCTGCTTTTTGCTTGTCTTCTCTTCGACCTGATCGGGCTGTTCTTCCACTTCCACGATTGGCGATTCAACGATCTTCACATCCTGAGATGTGCTTTTGTGCTTTCTCTTTCGCTTCTTCGCCTGCTCTTGGGCAGTCTGGATCTTTTCTGCCGACATTTTGATGATTGTGGGAAATTTTTCCTTTTTTCCCTCCTGTGATCCTGATAGCGGACGATAAGGGAAGCGTCCCAGAAAAATTTCTAGAGCGGCACTTATAGGTCACGTGACAGAATGGGCTAATGAGAACGCTGGAAAAGTTGTTTAGCGGGATCTCTAGACGGAGATAAATTAAGCGTCCGCTGGGCGGTGGAAACTTCTTGAGGTACCGAAAGTGTATCATCTCAAGGGAAATATTCTGGTTGCTTTATTCAACTCAGCGGTAAGGTGTAATCGCAAGTATACTTTTGCAACTCAATGTCATATCATCATGACTATTTAAAATCACATATTCTCTACTGCCCTTCCCGATTCGCATAAGATAATTCTAGATTTTGCTTTGAATAAAAGCATGACAAGAAAGGAAGAGAAGCTAGGATAATGTACGCAGTTAAGGTATCTACCTAAACAAATGCATCTATACACGAGTAAACAGAATTCCAAACTAGGAAGTTCACATATCATCCTCCTCGCTTGCCAGTAGGGCGGCGTAGTCGTCCAGCGATGCGAAGGTCGGCAAGTGCTTGAGCTTGCGCCTCTTCTTCCGACCAGATTTGTCCTTGTCTTCCGGTTCTGCGGGTAGCTCGACGCCACCAATATCCACGTCCGAAGGTAAGTCTTCGTCACTGTCGCGGAAAGCTTCGTCGTCAGAGATATCCATGTCAAAGGCATCTTCATCATCTTCATCGTCAGATGGCTGTTTCTCTGCTGCCTTCTTCTTGGCCTTCGTAGGCTTCGCATCCTGCTCATCGGCATCCTCTTCTTTCTCTTTCTCTTCCTCTTCTTCCTCAGCTTCGTCACTCTCATCATTGAAAATAACCTCTTCGTCTCCCTCCTCGTTCATGTCCTCATCATCATCGTAGTCAAACTCTTCGAGATCAGACATGTCAAGGTCGGCGTCATCGTCATCATCATCAATACCCTCCAGATCAGGTTTAGAGTCCAGCATCGCCTGCCAGATATCATCTTCGTTGTCACTGACGTCAACATCGGCTTCTTCATCCCTAGAAACTGGGTCTTTGGCACCCTTCTTTTCCTTGCGCGCCTTGTCCTTTCCAACACGGTTGAAGTACTCGTGGAAGAAGACATCTTCGGCTGCAACATCCTCAGCTTTCTTGCGCCAAAATGCGTCTGAGTTGACAGGCTCCAGTTGTTTTCCTTTGCCTGCCACACCACCAACCGTGACAAGTAAGCCACTGGTATCACCTCCTGCCAGCGGCTGCATGATGGAAGAACCTCTGGCACCGGCATTAGCCTTCGGAGTACGGTAGACAAAGCGGTCAAGGAAGTGCGTGAGGGTGTGCAGCGTCATATCAGGCTTGCCAGACATGGGCATGTGGCTCAGGAGATGAGACGCATTAACAGAGACTGAAGGATGAAAGTGTGAGATATATGGGAGCTGTGCATATATATTAGCATCGTATAGTAATTGTCGACTAGCGGCATTAAAGGGTTGAGAAGGAGGACTCACAAGCTCCCACAGACAACTTTTATCAGCGTTGCTGTGTTCAGGATCTCTCTTACGAGGGTCGTAGCCGTTGGCTTGCTTTTTCGAGGTCTCGTCAGTGATCGGGGCTGTCTCCTTTGGTTCCTGATCATCTTCATCGGGGACATCCCGAAACACTTCCTCCTCATCATCGTCGTTTTCCTCAGGTTGATCCACCAGGGACTGGAGACCAGAGAAGGTCTTTTCAAGCTCGCGGATCAAGTAGAACACACCGACAACGAAGGATGGCTGATGCAATCCCAAAGTCTGGACAAGACGTTTTACGAATGCTTTCACGCGTTTCACGTTCAAATCATTCTTCAATGCCTTGAAGAGAAGATTGAGATAAAGAGACTGTTTTGATGAGGTGGCAACTCTGGGGTCAAGCAGCGACTCATACAGTGTCCGATAGAAGCGATCACCAGAGATCTGGTTGGAGTACGTGATTTGCTGAATAAGCATGAGAGCTTGAATACTCGTGTTGAAGTTCGAGGAGTGCGTAATGCGGAACAAGGTATCAATATGCTTAGTGATCCTAGAAAATATATTAGCAGAGACTCATCGAGAGATGTACGTAATAATACACACCTTTCGCTGTCAGATTGGGAGAAAGGATAGGCTCGATTGACACCAGCCAAGACGGCCGAAATGATCTTCTCCCGCAATTCATCCTCCGGATCTTGTCCCTTGGCTTTTGCATTCTTGGGTTGAGGCTTTTTACCGCCCTTTCCAAATTTGCCTCGCTTTTGGTTGGCTTGGATTTTTTTCTCCTCTGGTTTGAGGAGGGTCACAAAGAGCGAGAAATAGATATCAAGCAGCTGAAGGGCAACCTTCTCTTCCTTGGTGCTCAGAACAGTTTGGTTGAGGGTTATAACGGCATAATATCGGGCATGCTGGCTCTGGTGTGGCCGGAAAAGCAGTTCCGACTCAATGGAGGAGATGATGGTCGATTTCATCAAAGGATGAGCTTGCTCTAGTTGAAGAAGCAAGTAGGATGCCCTAGATGCAATCTTCTTGCTTGGATCTCCCAGTTTGTTAACTAGAAGCCTCAGGAGGTTAGATTCTTGCTCTGGCTTCTCCCTGAGCAATTCGTAGACATAGCTCACGGCCCTGGAGCGCGAAAACTCAATCTCGTCATTGCACCACACTTCAAGAATTTTCAGGACTTCAAAATATTGCTCCTTAAGATAATCTTCATAAGCCCAAATGATGAGGTGGATAGCCTGAAGACCTCCAGGAAGAGCGTCTCTCTCGGTCCATCTATTAGCAGCACCTTGGAATGCTGCTACAAGTGACGGCTGATTCGCGAAAGTCTTCAATCTACGGTCACTTGGAAGTAATGTGCCCTGTGAAAACATGTCTTTCAGAGATCGCAGAACCTCGACCGCCTGAGCACGGCTCCGCTTTTTGCCAAGCCCTATCAGGTTCTCCAATGCCTTGGTATTATGCAGCGGAGACTCCTGCACAGCTAGTGTCAAGGCTGAAATCTTGTCGCTCAGAGTTCCCGAGGTCACAATCGTCGAGTAGAACCTGTGTGAAGATGAAGACAAGGATTGTTGGGCTTCCGCATATAGCTTGTTCTCCTTCTCTAGCAACGACTTGGCATGTTGGTGTATGCGGTCGATGAGATGACGGGGGAGAGCAGTGACGTTCTTTGCGGACGTGGAAACAGGAGGAAGAGACGTTGAGTACCAGTCAGACCTTGGAGGAACAGTCTATAACAATTGTTAGTGATATTCTCATTTGAAAATCCTCTGTTTGTGAGATACATACCAGCTTAGAATAAACCTTAGGAAGTACTTCCATTTCTTTCCTCGCGGGAGTTTTGGCAGTAGATTCTTTCTTGGAGGCTTCCTTCTCTGATTTAGAAGCTGGTGGTGGAAACACATCTTTAGGAACATCTTCTTCGACATCGGATATCTCCTGGTCTTCATTGCTACCCTCAATATCCTCCTCACCATCTTCGTCTTGAGAATCTTCTTCGTCTCGATCATCATCATCCTCATCCTCCTCCTGATCGATATCCTTTGGTACAATATGGCCAGCACCCTGGAGCATTTTGGATAGTTCCTTGCGCAGGGCGTCCTCATCGTTTCCACCCTTAGGTTTAACGGAAGCGTTATTCTGGCCCTCGACTTCGGACTCAGAATCCACACCAGCAATTAGATCGTAATCTTCCTTGTTTCCACCAAGAGCAAGAATTTCCTGTCGTAATGCGTCATTCTCATCCTCCTGTCCATTCTTTTTCCCGGCGTCTTTCGCTTCTCTCGATATCACATCGCCGTTGCGATCCCGCTTTTTACCTTTGTTAGAATCCGGTTTTTTGCTGGCTTTTTGTTCGTTTGTCTTATCCTTCTTTCCCCCATTGGCCGTGGTATTCTTCGGTTTTTTCTGGTCCTTTTTAGTCGTGCCATTGCCATCTTTCAGCCTTTGTTCAATTTTCTGGGTTAAGTTCGCCAATGCAGTTTCATCCAAATTTGGGAAAGAGACCTCAACAGGGGCAGACTCTTTGACAGAGACTCCACCATTTGGAGTATTCGTCTCCCCTCCCGTAGACCGTCTGCCCTTGTTCTTCGCCATGGCGATTGTTTTGTCGAGACGAAAATCCGTGGATTTTTCTGCCGTTCAAAACCAAAATTATCTTTTAGGCAGATCGAGGCCGCCGGAGAATAGTTTCGCGATCGCCGATATCTAGACGCTCGGACCATCTGGGAGACCCGCAAAGCGCGAGCGGCAGAATGCGTGGAGATCTCGTGAGAGAAGGAAGCTTTGAAGAGCTTCTTTCTCTTCATGTTATTCGCTGTTGTATAATTAGAATTTGTCCTTGGATTTATTTAATGAATTTCACTCTGCTTTTTTGCCATCATTTGAAGTTCAACCGTCTATGATTTTTCGGCTCCGCACAGCCCCGAGCATCAGCTCGGGTGTACATCGGCCTTTTTGTCTTCGCATTCGGTACTATAACATTCAAAGATGCGAATACCATGTATGAAATGTGTACTCCCTAAAACCTGAAATCATATTAACAACTTGTCTAGTCTGATGGGCGGATTCGAACCTCGAGCTTCTGGATCCCTACGGGAGGGATATCCAAGAAGGCCGTCGAAGGGGAAAAAGGTATTTTTCAGTAATCTGAACCTCCTTCACAAGTTAGACTGATTGAAAGTCGCAGAGGACGCAAATGATCTCTTAGTACGAGGAGGTTTTCTTCGACAGGTATAGCATATTTTTATGATTTGATTTCTAGTCATCCGTTAAATGTTATTTAGGCATATTCAGGTGTCTTTCACATGCTGCCTCTCGGATTGAGAGTCCAAGAAAAGCTAGGGAGGCTTATAGACAAGCATATGCGCTCAGTTGGTATGTTTTAACAGTGAATTATTTAGCTTTATGCTAATCATATATAGGAGCATCTAAGCTTTCCTTGTCGTCTATCTCCTCCCAGGAGCTATGGGAACGATCAGGTAGACTGAAGGAAGGCTCTGAGGTGAACTTACCTATACATTTCAATACAACAATGCACTAACCGTAATGTAGGTTTTCAAATTCAATGATCGCAAGGAATCCCGCTTTCTTCTATCCCCTACTCATGAAGAAGAAATCACCACGCTAGTAGCCAGTCTAGTAAAGTCATATAAGGATCTTCCACTTCGGGTCTACCAGATCAGTGAGTTCTCCCAAATATTTCAATTATGTTTTCCTAATGTCTGTTTGTATAGCGAGAAAGTACAGGGATGAAGCACGGCCAAGGCAAGGGCTGCTCCGAGGCCGAGAGTTCATTATGAAAGATCTGTACACTTTTGACTACAATGCTGAGGAAGCATTGAAGACATATAGCTCAGTGAAGAGTGCTTACACCCGGTTATTTGATGAATTGAAAATCCCATACCTTGTTGCTGCTGCAGACTCTGGCAACATGGGTGGGAATCTCAGCCACGAATTCCACTTTCCGAGTTCAAAAGGAGAAGACACTGTCATCAGCTGTTCAAGTTGTGATCATGTCTACAATGAAGAGCTAGCAGATGGGCAAGCACACCTTCACGAGTCAGATGATCATACGCATAGTACGTCTGAGCTAGGCGACAAAGATCCCGCCACAGTCTCGACGGACCTATGGATGGCCATCTCCAAAGACAAGAAAACGCTCGTTAGAGGATGGTATCCAAAGTATCTTCTACAGGAAGGATCTGCAGAACCAGTGGAGAGACATGTCAATTCTCACGCTGTTAAATCCATTACAGATGCAGCAGGAGTCGATCTCGATCTCAGTGTCGAAAACCCGCTGGAGCAATGGGCCGCAGAATTAAAACGAAACCCAATATCTGCTTCTTCTGATGGTCAACGGTTCAAAGTCCTTGATCTTTATGACACACATGTTCGGGTCTACAAGCGGCCTCCTTTGAGTGATCTTCTCCATGAAGTTGACGCCGATGTTGACGTTGAGTACGCGATGCTGAACCGCTTTCCTGGAACCGAAAAGGGCCTTCAGCTTGTCAAGGTTCATGAAGGAGATAAGTGTCCGCGATGTGAGAAGGGTACTCTGAAGCCGCAGAGCGCAGTCGAGTTGGGACATACTTTCTATCTTGGTACGCGATATAGCGACGTGTTGCAAGCCCTTGTAACCGTTGATTCGGCGCTTCTTGGTGAATCCAGCAGGGAACTTCAGGCACCATCGAAGATTCAAACAATCCCTATGCAGATGGGCTGCCATGGTATCGGTGTTTCTCGCATGATCTCAGCAGTTGCTGATATGCTCTCTGACTCAAGGGGCCTGAACTGGCCAACGGCAATGGCACCTTATGAGGTTGTTGTCGTACCAGCAAAGGGTCTAGAGGCAGATGCGGAAAAGGTATACGATACGCTCACTTCAGGTAACGGTCCTGCGATCGATGCCATTCTTGATGACCGAGATAAGCAGATTGGCTGGAAACTTGGAGACGCTGATTTGATCGGCTATCCCGTTATTGTGGTCGTCGGTAAGGGTTGGAAGAAGCAACAGACGCTGGAAGTGCAATGTCGCCGCTTGGACGGCCTACGGGAAGAAGTCCCACTGGAGCGTCTTCCACAGTTCGTCAAGTCCTTACTGGATCGACTCTAAGTAAATGCGACTTGGGGTTGGATTGACAACACCACGGATCATGACCGTCCGGACGTCCATACAGACCTCTACACAAATCGATCTTAAGATCATGTATATTACTGTAAAATCATGTACTCTAATAGACCTCAATGAAAATACCCAGACCCCCTCTCAAGCACATCAGAAAAAAAAAAATTACTGTTTTGTCCGATAATTCCATATGGTGCGTGGTTGTATCGCAGGATCTTGGAGTTTGGGGAGAGTGGACGTTGCGGACACTATTTCCACGTCCCCGAGCTCGTCTTCGATAGCACCCAAAAAAGCATCTCAAAATGACGACTCAACAGCTAACGGGAGCATGAATTGAGCTACTCTCAGCTCTCCTTCCTCCGGTTTCTACATTCCCCTGGAACCCTCATTTTTCTAGGCACAAAAATTCAATTGACTTCTATATCACTTATCTCTTCAACGAATCCAAACATAGGAAGAATGCCACCACCAAACCCCGCATCGGGCGGTGCCCCTCCAGGTGCAGGTATGCAAACAAGATAATAAGCCTCGAGCCTAGATCTTCCTATACGGATCTCCGCAAAGAAAAGATCTCATCAACTTTGACTTTCAAATAAGACAAGAAACCAATGCAGCCTTTGGACCTTGACTGACTGACGACGGAGCTTAGTCGATATCACAACCCTCTCCCTCCCACAGCTTCGCGCGCTTCAAACCCGCCTATCCTCCGAGCTTGAACACCTCACAAACTCACATGCGAAGCTTCGTGCTGCACAGTCCAAGTTCCGCGACTGCGTCAAGTCGATCACCGACGGTGTGGAGAAAAAGAACATTCCTGAGGGCGAGGGTCGGGATGATATCCTCGTACCTTTGACAAGTTCCTTGTACGTTAAGGGGAAATTTGCGGATCGAGAGAAGGTGCTCGTGGATGTTGGAACGGGGTTTTATGTTGAGAAGGTTGGTGGGATTGCTTCTTTGCTATGTGCGACTGAAGGAGTAATGGGACGGAAGATGCTGATTGTTGTTCTTTAACTACAGACAACGGCCAAGGCGATCGAGTTCTACAATGGCAAAGCCAAGGATTTGGAAACGAATCTGAAGGATCTGGAAAAGATTGTACAGGGTAAGAGTGCGAATCTGAGGATAATTGAGGATGGTAAGTTGCCTACCTTTCTGTTTAGTGGACTGTTTCCTGCCTCCAGGTGATGTCGTGGATCTTAAAACATATTGCGATTTCTAAGAAAATTACTAACACATGTCCTAGTTCTGAGGCAGAAAGTGATGAGTGGAGAGGCCGTCACAACTCCTGCTACTGGAGTAGCGGCTGGATGAAATTGAATGTCATCTTTCGTCGGTAATGCATGACAAATGGATAAGGATCTCAATTTGAAAGTGTTGTACAAGTCCTGGCATAATGCTTTATTCGATCTAATATCTATTAATGTTGAAGGTAACACTATGGAACACGTCTCCAGAGTGGTGACATGGGATCACGATAGAACGGTGCCATACAAATCGTATCAGTTTCAACGTGAGTGTGGAGTGCACCATTCCGTTTGGACCCTATGGCCTTATGATCATTTGACCGCGAATTAGCCAGGATCCTGTTTCCTTTTCCTGAGTCATGCAAACTTGCTGTTCTTCTAGCGAAAATACAATGAGAAAAGTGAACTTGAAAAATATCGAAATGTTGAACTTCCACTTGCAGAGATGGGGGCGGGGGCTCCACGTTCTTTCCCCTTAAACATACCACCAACAGTACCGCGTTGTTAATAGAGCCATAATTATGCTTTGTAGCAGAAGATGGCATAGTACGAACTGACCTCTTGTGAGAGTCGGAAGATTTCCTTTATTGCTGATCACGCCACAACTGCAACAGGGATTATATTTCCCGTCTATCCATCCGTGAATGGCGAATGTGTTGTATTAACAGCATAGACTCAGAATCTGGATTTCGAAAAGATACTTCAATTTGCGGGACGCCTTTAGAATAAGGTACCTAGATCTGCGGCTAGGACTTTGTTCGAACCCTTGGAATCGGAGACAGGCGAAGAGCGGCCAGAAGAAATCTCTCTCCTAACAGTGTCGGCCTTCCGTGGTGAAGAATGCATACTCGGACAAGTCCTCTTGTTAATAGTGCCCCTTTCGAGCTTTGTCAGGGCGTCTGGCTTTCTTGGGCCTAACAGTTCAGCGACGTCCTTGACGAGGTTTACAAACTCCCAAAACCCGGAAGATGTGTCCGCAGGGTTTGTTTTCGCCTTCGGCGGAAAGAATGTTTTGAGATTGGGATTCCAGCTTGCCGAATATCCCACTCCCATATTAGCATGTTCACCAAGCAGATTATCCCAATCCAAGCCGAAGATAGACGCACCCCAAGTTGTGAATGGGACGTCCAAAATGGGGCCTAGGTTGGAGTTTTGCACCTGCCCCTGAGAAAACTGAGGTCCTGCCCGTCTGTACTCATCGTAACGTGCAATTTCGAGGATGTAGTTAGTACCCTTGAGACGGTAGCGTAAGGCAGTCTTCTCAACGAATCTAGATACAGGGGCTGTCGGTGGAAATGTAACCCTTCTCTTCGGTGGGGCCGAGATACCGCAAGTAGCAGCATCGAATTCAAAACCGATAGCATGGGAGAATGCTCTCAATGCCGCACCGATATTGGTGGGCTCGTGGAACTGCAAAGCTTTGATTTCTAACTGCCAGTCCGCTCTGAGATCCGATCAACTCGTGGACTTTCATATCTAGTGGGACTAAAGGTCGATGCGTACCTTCCAAATTCAATGACAGCAGCCTGAAGAGGTGGCCGTAGATCGCCATGCTGGTTATTTCCTTGAACTTTAACCCAACGACGCTGAGCTACCTCATACTCCTGCGCACCCGGGTGTCGTTCAAACTCTGCTTCCAGGCGTAGAAGTGCACTGTCCGAACCCAGGAACTCAAAATTTACAGAATATGAGGGTTCAGCCTTTTCCAAAGAATGAGATGTTATTTCGAAGGGCCCTAGGATATAGGAGGCTTTGAAACACCTATCCAACAGCTCTGCTTGATTAATCTCAAGACTAAGAAGCAATAATATTAGCACAAAGCATTCCAGTTAGCGAGTATCTGACCTAACCCTGGAAGAAGACGTCCTTTGGTCTGGTCATGTAACAACATCTCTCTGAATTCCTCAAAGCTGTACGAGGTTTTTGAATCCTTAGGAAGCCGATATTCGTCAAGGATAAAAGCTCCTATGTTCACTCTCATCCGCAAGTGGCCTCGAAAGAATGGTAGAGCTTTCATTGCCCGTTCAGTGGTGTTCAGGAGACGAATATCATTCCTAGAACGCATTAAAGCGGCACGATCAAGCCACTGTGTAATTTCGAAAGCTGACATTATACCACCGTGAAGAAAAGGCCTCGCCAGAGTATGACTCTGCTTGACGATGATACCTCGTTGTGCATAGGCTAATTCAGGTGGCTCAACGAGATACACTTTCGACCTTATGTTAGCGGACGCCATTAACTCACTCCACTTAGTCCGTATACGACGAATAACTTCTTGTATGATACCATGGTTATGAGAGAGCACGCAGATGTAGTCAGGTAAGCCGTCAGGAACATGGATATGGCATCCAAATTCTTCACGGACGGAATCCAGACCTTGGAGCTCAGGACCGAGATATTCTTTGAATGGAAGTTCTTCAGTAGGCCAAAGGAACAGCAACTGCAATCGCAAGAGTTAGCCCATGGAGTAAATGTTTCAATGATCTTCCGTACCTTCTCTGAGAAGCGAATAGTCAGCTCAGGAG
Source organism: Paecilomyces dactylethromorphus (assembly GCA_029606265.1). Classification (NCBI taxonomy): domain Eukaryota; kingdom Fungi; phylum Ascomycota; class Eurotiomycetes; order Eurotiales; family Thermoascaceae; genus Paecilomyces; species Paecilomyces dactylethromorphus. The sequence goes on from JAPVCE010000027.1 coordinate 524,672, forward strand.
CTCTTCTCAGCTGCTGTAAAATGACATCTTGCTGCTCATCACGAAAAATTTCGACCTCCTTCTTAATAGAGTACGCGTTGATCTTGGCCCACAATGGCTTCTTGTTCTGCAATGATGAACTACATTTGTTGATGAGTTGCTGCAGTAGCTTCTGGGCAGCTAAAACTTGACCGGAATCACCCCAGAGAAGAATAACCTGTTCGAAGAGGAAATTTAGTTTATAATTCATACGTGCGCATACATTCGTATTAACTTACCCTATCTGTATATGCTGGAGGCTTGATATGAGCACCTGTCTTTTGAGAAATATCGTCAAACACCTCGAATCTTCCCTTGTTTGCAGGACGACCGCCCGTCACTGTTCCACGAGCGACTCCAAAGAATCTTCAAGATCGTTAATACCTGTTAAGAAATCGCAATAATTATGTCTTACTCATGTTTGAAAGAACCAAATGCAGCTGGCAATTGTAAGACGCCTGTTACCAGTCATAAGCTTGTGCAACATATATTTGTGATGTAGTGTAGCTCACCGTCAGGTCTCAATCCTGCTCTCCAGTTTGCTTTTGCGGGCGAATCTTTCGGAAAACGATTGGAAACTGAGACAAAAGCTCCTCCGCGACTCTCGGTACCTCGTGAAAAGGGCCAGTTATTTCCTTGTCCCCGTGGACCGCGAGGAGTGACAGGAAACCTCTTTTCTCGAGTGTTATTTAAAATAACCGCGGGTTTCGGAGGAGAGCTACCACGAGCCCGAAAACTGTGTTGTGCTCGTACTCTACCGCGAAAGCTATCTGGTCTTCTGGCTTGGTGCAAAGGAGGGGTTGATGCTGAAGCCGTGTTGGCTGCTGGGGCACTGGACGGATTCTCTCGCGCCGAAGGGACCTTGCCATATCCTGGCAGCTGCCATTCTACATACCACATTAGAATCAAGTGAAAACATCAAATATATATATATATATATTTCATCTGAAGAGATAAGCGTAAATAAGGAAGTAAACCTACCTTGTGCACCAAAAGTCTCGTGGCTGCTGTAACGTTAGCAGGTCTCATCAAACAAGAGACGATCACTCACTCAGCCATCTCTCTGCCTCTCGTTGTGAGGTTACTGGAGTAGTATCAAAAGAGAACAGAGAGACAGGTCAGGTAAAATGAGTCCCAAACTGGGGAAGCAGAGTGTTGCCTGTTATATGATGCTCCTCAGTTTATTTCTCAGTGAAATGAGGAAGGAGTAGAAGGGCAAATAATCTTTTAATGAATGGGTTGGAATGAAAACATCCAGATAATAAGGAGACCCCAATATAAAGGATGAGCACAAAGTGAATTGAAACTCGCAGAAGACATTCACTCTGTTGCAGGGTATGTTGTCGCAGGTAACCGCAAAGGCCGCAGCGTGAATGCAGGGAATGGTTGTCTTCCAGACCCCGCACCCTCAGTCCCTACTGATTTTTACTGAGCAGGAAGGGTAGATGTATGCATTTGCTGAATCTATTAAATGATAATTAAATACCCAGGGAAAATAAGTAATTTGACACAGCGGGTTATATGTAATTAATGCTAGAGTCCAATAGACTTTATTTAATCAAAGTCGTTAATTAATAGGAAGAGCGGGTGTGGACTTCAGCTTATAGACAAAGCTCAGCAAGTTTTCAGTTAGAAGTTCCATAGAGCAACTTATTTTTGGAATAAGAGCAGTTATCACTTATTAGCTGAAGATTTACTGTAGAGTGGAGTAATTACTGCACGATAGATAGCAAACAATTATTGGTCCCACCCAAACGATCTTCTCGATGGCGCTAACCATAAACGTCATAAAGTGAACAAACGCGTTGCGGAGATCGGACGCGTTTCGCGAATTTTGGAGTTGGTCCATGCGGCTTGTCATCCAAGTTACCACCAGATGTGCTCCGCAACGCCAATAATCTCACAGTTAGAAGAGCCACACTGAACATGGACAATATCGACAGCACACCACCAGGTGGGCGACAGAAACGCAATGTTCGAGAGAGAGGATATGAGTGGCTAACTAAAGGTGGTGTGGTCCACGATGATTCCGACGATGAATTGGGTTTCGAAGACCACCCTTGGGAATGGGTTTATGAACCCGACGAGGAAAAAGATGGCGACCAGGATGTCGCAGATTCTGTCCAAGACCATGCAGATGACCAACCACGTCGAAGACGGTCCTCACGACCAGCTTCGAGAAAGGCGCGCAAGATTATCGGAGCTCAGATGGGTTCATTCGAGTGCAAACTCGGCCAAGTCGTTTTACTAAAATCGCCCGAAGCTGGGAAGGACTGGATTGGCATTATATCTGAATTTCTCGAGGAAGAAAATGAAGAAACAGGGGAACCAGTGAAGTCGGCCAACATCATGTGGTTCGCCTCTCCAGACGAATTCCTTTCTACAAGGAATAAGAAGCGCGCAGATGCATTGCCTAATGAGCAATACCTCACCGCCGATTTCAATGTGAACCCATTGACTTCCATCAATGGAAAAGCTACAGTCATGTCCAAAGATGCGTTCTATGCCAAGTATCCTAACGGTGCCCCGCCGAAGGGGAAAGAGGAGCTTGCGGAGTACAATAGGTGCATAGTTTGCAGGAGGGGCGTCAACCAACTTCAGGGTCGATATACCGAGGAGTTCATCTGGGAGGACGTCTATAAAGAAGACAGCGAGGCGGTCTTCGAGCTCATTGATATGATTAAGGCTGGATTAAAAGCCGCCAAGAAGCGCAAGGCTGTCGACCAAGATGTGAGTGTGTAGGCCACTAGGTGAGAAAAGCGTCCTGACACAATTTCCCAGTATGTCGATATGAAAAACAACGATGTGCCTCCGACTACACCAAGGAAGCGACAGAAGATGACATCTCTCAATGTAACTCCTCAGTCGCAGCGCAAGAAAACCCTTACAACCCCATCCAATAAGCGGTATGTTATATCCCCTCTTCGGATTGCACAGGAGAACTAATGGTAGTCTCCAGGATTGTTGTAAAGAAACCACTCGAGTTCACTCCTCTTGGAACTCGCATGCTCTCGCCATCTCATTTTGCTTCCTCGCCATACCGTCAAGCACGTTCCCTGCTTCACGTCTCAAGTGTGCCCACATCTCTTCCCTGCCGAAACGCTGAGTTCGAGACAGTCTACGCCCATCTGAGTGCAGCCATTTCTGAAGGGACAGGGACATGTATCTATATTTCGGGAACGCCAGGAACTGGAAAGACCGCGACTGTCCGCGAGGTCGTCGCACAACTCAACGCTGCTGTGCTGGCGGAGGAGATGGACGATTTCATCTTCGTCGAGATCAACGGCATGAAAGTTACCGATCCCCACCAGTCTTATTCTTTGCTCTGGGAAGCTCTGAAGGGTGATCGAGTATCTCCCTCTCACGCTCTCGACCTGCTTGAAAGAGAGTTTTCCCACCCTTCACCGCGACGAGTACCATGTGTGGTTCTGATGGATGAGCTTGATCAGTTGGTTACGAAGAACCAATCAGTAATGTACAACTTTTTCAACTGGCCTGCTCTCCGCCATTCCCGTCTCATCGTGCTCGCCGTTGCAAACACCATGGACCTCCCAGAGCGAACATTGAGTAATAAGATTTCGAGCCGTCTGGGCTTAACCCGAATTACATTTCCGGGTTACAAACATACTGATCTTATGGAGATCATTGGTTCAAGACTAGCTAATGTGCCAGGAAATATCGTCGATCCGGACGCTATTCAGTTTGCCAGCCGCAAAGTCGCCGCAGTCAGTGGAGATGCCCGCCGAGCACTGGATATCTGCCGCAGAGCTGTAGAAATCGCAGAACAGGCAAGTGAAGCTGCGAGTGCTAAGACTTTGAAAGAAGACACCACGGATGTGGACGACTCAGAATCCCTCCCACCAACACCATCTAAGACTCCTGCACGGCAGAACAAAGCTTTACAAAAGCGTCTTCAAAAGTCGGAATCTGAATCTCCTCAGAAGAAGCCCGGGCCTAAGCCTCTTGCTCGTGTCACGATAGCAACGATTAAACAAGCTATCAACGAAGCCACATCCACGCCCCTCCAACAATCCCTCCGCACTCTCCCCTTGTCTGCGAAGCTCTTTCTAGCCGCCCTCCTTGCGCGTGTACGCCGCACAGGCATATCTGAGTCCACGCTAGGAGACGTTCTCGACGAAGCAAGACGCATTGCTGATGCTGCAGTCGCTATCGCGGGTGCTGCCGGTACAAGCATCAAGCAGTTCCTCCTTGGAGGTTCCAGTGGCGCTCGTGTCAAAGCGATGGGATTCGCTGCTATGGAACTCATGAACTCCGGTATCGTGGTGCTCGAGGCTGGGATTGGCATGAAAGGCGCTCTAGGCACTGGGCTCTTGGGACGAGGTGACAGGAGTGGGAAGGTCAGACTGCGGGTTGCCCCGGAGGATGTGAGGGCTGCATTTAGAGAGGATCAAGAAGCGAAAAATCTGGGTTTAGGTATTGATCAATAATGACCTTGTGGACACGATGGTCGTGGTGCAAATTTAAGCAGAGGCATCATATCGGCGTTTTCTTCGATGATACCCTCTCATATAGCTTTATTATTACATAGAACAATTCGAATGATACTGTGTTGCATAATCATGGATCACATGTTACACAGGTTCAAGGAAGACAGCGCATTGAGATATCCTAACAAGGACACTAAAATGGTATAATATGCTTTTCACCTCACACAGGCCAAGGTTGCAATATACATTTCCACATTCCCATTTGCGACGGGCAAAAAGCACCAGAACGCCTTAAAGACACCAGGTTTCGTATTTAAAAAAAAATGCCATGCCACAACGACCTTTGAGAGAACAAGGCTATGAAGAATATAAACAAACTAATACTTCTGTCGACCCAGAGTAGGCTTCCAGTCCATAGGGTGGGTTTCGGGTGTTGCTTCATCATCTGGCTTCCAGATCTTAATGGTCTTGTCAGCCTCGCCCACAATCAATCGCAAACCGGTGCGATCGAACGTAGAGGACATAATGCCAGCCTCTGCATCCAACGAACCAGGCTGAGCGGTTGTATCGAGTGATTGGAACCGATAGCCTGTCTTCCAGTCCCAGAATGACATAGAGCCATTGTCACCTCCGGAGAAGAGGACGTTATCTTCGTTCACTGCGAGAGTGTTGATAACGGCGTTGTGGCCTTCAAAGTTCTGCATGAAGGCACCTTCAGGACATTTCCATTGTTTAATACTTCCTGTGCTGGCGCTGGCAAAGGTGAACTCCTTCGGGTGGGTCACGATGCTCCGAACACCCTTCTTGTGATGAGTTAGAACGCCCATAGACTTACCCGCGGCAAGGTCCCAGAGACGGACAGTTGTATCAAGAGAGCCAGTGATGATTTGAGGGTCCGCTTCTTGGCACTTCAGATCTGAAACTGTTCCCTTGTGACCACTCAAAACGTGGATATTGCTTCGAGTCCGCATATCCCAGACTCTGGCAACACCATCACGACCGCCAGTTACCAGAACGTCGAGCCTGGGGTGAAGTGCAAGCGTGTACACTCCACTCAGATGGCCGTGATAATGACGAATGACCTTATTTGTCTCGAGATCCCAGCACTTGACCATCTTGTCCTCACCGCACGAGAACAGATATGGATGTCGAGGGGAGACAGCAAGCCCTCTAACCGTAGAGATATGACCCGTCAGAGTCAGACGTAAACTTCCTGTTGCCAAGTTCCAAATCTTGATTGTTCGATCTCCAGCACCACTTGCGAACCATTCATTGTTGGGCTCGACCGCTAAGCATCGTACCCATCCCAGATGTCCAGATATCACTCTCATCAGCTTCCAGGGAGCATGCCATTCAGGTTTCTGTTGTCGAGTAGCAGATGGCCTCTGTATCAGACTTCGGGCCTGGTTTTCTCCAGCTCCACCTGCTGCTGCACCTGGGACACCCTTCACGAGCGCCATCGATGATCCACTTGGGCCTGCTGCCGCCTGTGCCTGCGCCTGGGTTCTGGGACGCTTCGCTCGTCCAGCCAATGCCTTGGCCTGCTTCTCTGCGAGAGACGGTGGAAGTTGCTTCACATCCTCATATTCCGCTTTCCGTCTGTATGACAGCCCAATCGAACCATTTCCGTCCGTCGATGGTGTTGCTAGGAGGTAGTCAGAGCCGAAAAGCTCAATCGTCCGTTTTGTTGACGCGCGGACCGCTTGGTCGGCGGGAAGAGGAGTCGGGACCACATCCATGGCTTATTAAAACTCTGTCGTATATGTGTATCTTATATGGTGATAGAATGTTATGTTTTCAAACCATTGACACGAGGTCAGATCGTGCGGCGGATTCGAGGAGCCTAGGCCCCGGCCTCAGTGAACGTGCTTCGAACGGAGGCAAATTGTTAGCGCATCCGAGATATAGCGCAATAGTCTCGAAGTGATCGCGAGACAAACCATGCACTCTAGAGAATGTGGATGTTGGATATGTGGAAGAGTGCTGAACGGATGGTCTCTAAAAGCGTCGCGCAACTTTCACTTTGAGAAGTTGGGAGCTCGGACCACCGATCCGCTTTGTCTTCGCCGGAAGCTCCCCCGCCACTCTTCTCCATAGATTCAGTTGTAGATCAAAGCACCTGTTCGCAATGGACCCAGACCACGCTGCAAAATTTGCCATACACGAGGCTACTCGTGAGGGAAAGAGTACGTTTATGTTTGTTAGATTCTAATGGTTTTATTTCTGACTGTTACAGCACCCGTCGTTGAGTCCCTTCTTAATGTAAGTGCCCCGCATACTTGAGGACCGGTTAACGATACAGCTCCCAGGTCTTAATTATTTTCCTTCGTGCTACTTTTGCTTACTGTGGTCTATAGGCAAATCCGAAACTTGCTTCCCTCAAAGATGACGATGAACGTCTCCCGATACACTGGGCTGTGGCCTACAACCGCTTACCAATCGTCGAGCTCCTTGTTGCTCGGAAGAACTTCGACCCTGATGTTACGGTCCGTACATAATATATATATAGTTCAATGTCATTCTACAGATTATGGAAGAGATGCTAATAGGGTTGGTGCAGGATGTTTCAGGGTGGACGCCTCTTATGATCGCAGCTAGTCTGAAAAATGCTGAAGGAGATCCGATCATCGATCTGCTACTGCGCAAAGACGCAGATGTGAATATCAAAAGTGTTACTGGACAGGTGGGCTTTTTACAAGACCTGTACTCATTTATGGAAGTGATACTGACAGATGTCATTTGTATACAGAACGCTCTTCATCTTGCCACCTCGAAATCCAACCTCAGCACCGTCAAGACACTCATAGCCCACAAATGCAGCGCAAGAGTAAAAGACAAGCGCGGTCAGCTACCACTGCACAGGGCTGCAGCAGTCGGCTCTATTCCCATACTCAAAATACTCCTGGAGGAAGGTAAGAGTCCGGTGAACGCAACGGATGTGGACGGCCTGACGGCGCTGCACCATGCAGTCGCTGAAGGCCATGGCGATGCGGCAATCTTACTACTCAAGGTTGGTGCAGAGCCCGATAAGAGAGATGCCAGTGGTGCTTTGGCTATTGACCTGGCCCCTGATTCGAAGGTAATGCTACTTTATTGCAAATTCCCCCCATTCTGCGGTTGGATTGCACCGGCTGACACGGTTATAATAATGCAGGTACGCAAGTATATTCTGCAGACCGCGGAGAGGGAAGGCATAGATCTTCCATAGAGCGCTCTGTTCATCAGACTGTTGGAGTCCATATGGTTGCATAAGGAACGGCGCAAAGGATTGGAAGTACTCTCGTTTAATAATAGGGGGATGCAAGGCTCAAAATATTGGCATAAGATCTAGATACCCCGGTGTCCATAATTTCCATAATCTCGTAAATTCATTTATACGATGATATTAAGGGCACCATCACGAAAGCTAGCTCATATCGGTACACTTCATCATGCATTCCCGAAAGAGTCTCGAAAGTAAATATGTACAAGAATTAAATTTAGTGTGAGATCCGTTTAAGCCTTTCACTTCATTGTACTGTCAACCAGTTCCCGATAGATCTTCTTTAGATCTGCGATATCCGCCCGCAACTCTTCCACTTGCTCGCTCTTCTCTCCAAGCATTTCGAGAGTTGTCTGATATCGCTGGTCGAGATCTTCCACGTGCGCTTCCAATTCCTGTACACGAGCATCCGACTTCCTCTTGTCCTCGATCTCGCGCATCAGCTCGATCACTTCCTGCCTAGCTTCATCACGTTGTGCGGTGAGGCGCGCGAGCTCGTCTTTTGATGCTGCCCTCTCACTCTCAAGCCGACGGACAGTGGCACTCATACGCTCGACCAATTGTACAGAGGGGCCTGCACCTACAGTTGAAACGGAAATAATGTCGTTAATTCCTCGGGAATGGTGCGTTTGCCCGCCGCCAAATGCGGAGGGTGTCGCAGGTGTTCCCGCGCCTCCGAAGAACTCGTCCGGCTCGAAAGTGATGGAAGGTGTTCCCACGATCGGCATATTCGACACACCGTTAGTATTGGGCGGAGAGCTTAGAGGATATGAGTCTTGTCGCGGAGGTGTCCCGAATTCAGTAGTTTGTGCTGGTAATGTCGATGAACGGCGACTCATTGGCCTTAGGTCAGATAGAGGCTCAAGTCCAGTAGTAGATCTGCGGCTGGATGCCACTGGTGATTCTATTCGAGGTTGTTGGAGGAAAGTAGTTGGCGAGAGAGCCTGCTCACGCCATTTAGTCCTTTCTTCCTCTAGCTTCTGGGTGAGGGTGGCTTCAAAAAGCTTTTGCTGTTCAATCAGCTCCTTTTTCGCTGCATTGACATTTTCATTGGCTTTCTTGAGCTTCTCTGTTATCTTTTGCACCTCCCGTTTGCTTTCCTCAAGACTGCTCTCCAGGTCTTGGATATGTTCCTTGGAGTTCTCGAGCTCTTCCTCGGCCCTTTTCGCCTTGATGTTCTGCAAAAATCTATTAACACCAGCTCTGACACCCAGATATGAATTTTGGTCTTACCAATTCGCGGACCTTCCTTCGTAGATCTCCCTCCCTTCTTGCGATTTCGTCACGCTCTTTCTCCACACTCGCCAGACGGGAAAGTAAGGAACCTTCGAGAGTCTGCCAGTTCTCGCTAGCAACAGAGTACTGAGTTTGGAGTGTCTCGATCTGTCGTAAGAGTTTCGCTTGAGAATCCCCTGCAGCGCTTGAGGAAACTTCTTCTGCTCTAGTGCGGAGAGTTTCCATCTGGCTTTCCAGAGCAGACTGTTCGCCTTTTAGTTCTGCCTCTAGAACTCTAGCTTTCTCCTTCTCCCGCTCAATACCATCCTTAAGGTCTCTAATCTCTCTTCTTAGCTTTTCTTCGCTTAGTTCACGTTCGATCTTGGCACTTGAGAGATCGTCCTTGAGTTCTACTACTCGCCGTCTCTCCTCTTCTAGAGCATCCGACTGGGCCTTCTCCTCTGCAGCCTCAGCCCTCGCTGTCGATTTAGTAAGCTGGTCCATCAAATCCTGAATTGTCGCCTTCAGAGAGTTCCGTTCTACAGAAACGGCTTCCAGCTCCCTCGATATCTTTATTTGGGAACTCAACGATTCGTTCGCCTTTTGCTCTGCAGCTTCCGCACGTTTAGCTCTCGACTCTGCAGCAGCTAGATCCCGTTCTAGCTTGTCGGTCTTCTTCTTAGCATCCACCTGGAATTTACTATTCTCGGATAGCTGCTGTCGAAGTTTCTTGATTGCGGTTCTGTGATCCATCTCACTCTTTGACAACTTTTGGCCTTCCTCGAGTAGCAGTGCAATCCGCTCATCCTTTTCCAGAAGTTGTTTCTGAAGGCTTCCAGGCTCTGCCGTGGAGGCTGCTTTCTTTGCGGACTCAGCTGCCTCCTTCGCCAAGTATTTCAATTTTGATTGTAACGCATCAATCCGTTCAATATATTCATACATTTCTTCTTGCCATTTCGACTCAGCAGTTTTATGTTCCGCTTTCAATTGAGCCACAGTAGCCTCGTATTCGTTCGACGGAATAGGTGCCGCATTGATTGCATCTACTATCGCAGCGTCGATACCATCTTTAGCTTCTTCAGGGGTCTTGGGTCTACTATCAAAGGCCGCTTCATCCTGTGGCGTTTCCTTCTCTTCTAAGACGGCGCTTGGTATCTGGCTGTCGCCTAGGTCCGACTGGATTTCTTTGGAATCTCGTGATGATCGGACAGAATCATGGCTGTTTCTAGGTATAGACGAGGTAACAGATGCACTTCTTTCTTTTGTAGGACTACGTATGCTCTCTTCGACATTGCCGGCGGAACTGTCCATGCTGGAGCGTGGATCGTTACCAGGCAATGGACTGGATGTTCGTGAAGGTGCGCTGCTCGAAGGGGGGCTGGTCAGGCTTCCGGTAGTGTTCGATTTCGCCATGGCACGGGCTAATCGTTCCTGTAAACGCTCATTCTTCCGCGCATTGGAGGAACTGCGCGACACGGCTGGGAGAGTTGTTAGCCGCAAGCCTCTAGAAATACGTATGGAAGCATCATACAACTCGCCGCCAATTTTTGAGCCGAAGTCCCTGCCTGGTTCCCTATCCCATCCACTGACTTGGTCTTCACATGCGTAGGTTTGAGGGGCAAGTCATCCTCCTCAGCAAGGATACGATCTAATCCCGACTCGACGCCTGCTACCGCTTGCTGTAAAAAGGCTCCTACCCCCCACCTGGATTTCGACGGTTGCTGATTCTGCGACATGATGATCTGGGATTATGGGCAAGTTGATATCCAGCTACCTCCCAGGAAATATGAAGAGTGTACAATACGCATGGGTGGGGGCGATTCAAAACGTAATTCGAAGCTCGTAGTAACTGGGTTGTCGTCACGACCGAAACGGGAGCTTCGTAAGCTTTTTTGACAGGAAATTAATTTGCTGGATTGGGGAAAAGGTCATAAACGAGCGACTGGAATAGAAAAGGCCATGGGAGCGGTAGCACGGGGTAAGAGGCCACTCTGGTCAGATTGCGCGTGTTCAGGCACTTCCCGTCTCTTTCAGGATGAAGAGAACGAACGATGAGGCCATGAGGTACTACCGCAGCCGCCCAGCCGCTCTTGGCGTGGGGAGTCCTGGCTCGCGGAGCTCCATCCCAGCTCACCCTCGACGTCGTCGGAGCTCGATTTGCGAACACAATCGACATTCTCAGACGCCTTTTCTCCCCTCAAATTTTCGCGCACGATGTCGTTGGAGCCACCCACCTATCTCAGCTCCCTGGAGAACAACATCCGCGCGCGGCCAATCCCCTGGGAGGGTGCAGTCCGGGCTGGCAATATCACCGATGACCACCTAAAGAAGATCAAGGCGGTGGATAAGGTGCGCAAGGAGCAGCGAAGGCAGACTGTTGAGAATGATTTGAAAGGATATACGACTCTGCTGGCCGGAGGTCCAGATGGCAAGAGTGTTTTGGAGACGGCGTCCCGACGGACAGATATCGTCCAGTATATCCTGGTTCTGGCTACGGACCTGATTAATGGTACAAACCCAATTCGATAACAACGATCAGGATCTGATCATATCAGCTATAGCCAATGCTAATTCAGAGTGCTGTAGATGTCCCGTCGCTGGCACCCGCGATCGTTGCGCATCCTGACCCTTATAAGCCATTCCTCCCACTTCTCCGTCACTCCACGAGCACTGAAGATCCGATACCACTTCTCACATCTACTTTCTTGATGGCGCTCGTTTCTACTAGTTTGGCCTCGTCGACAAAGCCGGCTGCGCGTGACGAGGAGGCTCTTTCGAAGCTCTTCACCTACCTATCCACGCTCACAAAGAACCACGACAGTGGACTACAAGATATCGGTGTCCAAGGATTCTCTGCGTTACTTCAGACACAACGGGCAAGAGAAATCTTTTGGAATCAGAGGAAGGAGACGGTAGACCCGTTGATCGAGATACTCCGTGCAGCTGCGGGGGCGAAGGAAAACGGTTCGACGACTCTAGGTGGCGCGGGAAGTATCCGCAGTCTCGAACCCGGAATCGCAGGAGGTGTGGGACTACAACTACTTTATCACGTCCTTCTTGTCCTCTGGCAGCTGAGCTTTGGGGGAGAACTAGTGGGTGACGATCTGGAAACGTAAGTTCTGAGTAGGAATTGGCAGCGGGTCATTCTGACATGCTCTAGGGACCATGAATTCATTGCATTGTACGCCCAATTGCTTCGTCTCTCTCCGAAGGAAAAGACAACCCGTCTACTTCTGGCTACGCTGAACAATCTGCTTTCCACCAACCGGACTACTCTGTTGCCTGTGGCTGTGTTTGTCCGCCTCCCAGCGCTGCTCTCAAACTTGAGTGGTCGTCATCTGACGGACCCGGATCTGCTTGAGGACCTGCAGGCATTGTCAGAGATGCTGGATGAGTACACCAAAACACAGACCACCTTTGACCAGTACGCGGCCGAAGTGCAATCGGGTCACCTTCGTTGGTCCCCGCCTCACCGCAACCCCACCTTCTGGAGGGAGAATGCCCATCGCATCTTGGACGAGGAACGAGGCGCTCTGCCGAAGAAACTCGCAGAGATTCTGTCTAAGAGCTGGGATAATGACAAGCAAGTACTGGCGATCGCATGTAATGACGTCGGTAACCTTGTGAAGGAAGTGCCGGAAAGACGCTTGCAACTGGAGAAACTAGGCCTAAAGACGAGAGTCATGGAACTCATGGCGGATTCAGATGAATCGGTGAGATGGGAGAGTTTGAGGGCTGTCGGGGAGTGGCTGAGGTATACCTTTGATAAATAAGTCCCACACGGTCGTGGGAACTCCTGGTTTCGGTTGTTTTGCAATCTGTCGTTGTCGCATATGCATAGGCTGGTCATCAGCTGTCATTTCTTTGTTGCTAGAAGCTGTAATTATGTAGAGAAGTCAACCCCTGGCATGTAACCATATATCACGCCAATACAGCCATATATTCCCAGTATATTCAATACGGTTTTATAATGCGATGCGCAGCCAATAGTGGATACCACGGAGGTTTAAGAGGGGCGGAAGTCGCCATAGCTCGTAGCTCGCCATGTCTCAACCGATGAACGTGCTCGAAAGCTTTGGCGGATGATCGTTCCGGCCACGAGCAACTCAAGTTGCCGACACTTGACCGTGAACGGACGAAGTACACGAATGGGACGGCAACTCCACTGTCCTAGAAAACCCCCCATAAAATTGATTTTTCGCTCAGATTCAAGTCGTAAGAGGTAAAGTGCACTGTGGAGATGATGCTCTGATCACCGTCCGCTCGTTAGTTTGTTGCAAATCTGGGTGAATAGTGGATCGCATCAAGGAGAAGCCTTTTAGTGAAGGTGGGGGTGACGACAAGAAGGTTTAGTTAGCAGCACGAACCAATTCACGGTGCCACTGAAATCGGTTGCGCGCTTATCTTTTCAATGCTTAACTAACCCCCTTCTGATGGATCTCTGCCTGAGAAGAAACATCGAGTCCTCGCGGCTTGACAGTCCGCTTCTTGGTCCAGGCTGAGTCCTTTCCCATCATCCAAATCGGGGGGCGCCGGAGTTCTGTCGAAACTGAGACAAATAGGGTCCCCTTCGACCTCATTTCAGCCCAAAAAGAAGCTCCTAATCAAGTCCCGGCTGACGGCAGCACGGAGCGGAGAAGAACCTCCCCTCCACCGTCGGACGAATTGCGTTCCCATGTCACGATCCTTTACGGGATGCAAGAGATGTAAAGCGCGGCGGCAGAAATGCGACGAGCAGCGACCGGAATGCGGGCGATGCAAGGCCGCAGGGATCCAGTGCAAGTATGCGATGCAGCTGCAATGGGGCGGCCGTGCTTTTTCGCGTTCAAGGTTTGGTGCGTGCGTGGGAAGCGGTGGGATGCAGAGACTCGGTAGGTTTCAAGAGAAGAGGATAAGAGGAGGATACGGTCACTGACGTATAGCTACTCAGAGTACTCCCCCGGTGAATTTGTGTATACTACGACGAAATCTCCATCTCCTCCGTCCTCCAAAGTGACGTTGAAGAGGGAAATTGACCCTTTCTCGTCACTACCCTCGGAGCAAAAGGCGTTACTCCAACATTTCATCCGCGATGCCTCCCATGTCACATCCTGTCATCCTGGCATGCAGAAAGATATCTGCAGAATGATCGTTCCGATGGCCTTACAGACTCCTTCCCTGCTATACGCGACCACGGCCCTGTCAGCGATACATCTACAAGCTTTGAGCAATCAATCCGAAAGAGTCAAGGCAGCTCCCGATATAGCTAGACTGATGGCGCGCAGTCTTGAGCATTTCCGTCTGGAGCTTCAGGACCCCGGTTCGAAGGGTTCAGATGCTCTTTTGGCGACCGCACGCACGTTATGTCTAGCGGAGATACACTCGGGGGCCATACATCCCAATACGTGGAGAGCACATATTGAAGGTGCCAAAGCCTTGATGAGTGCTTCAGACAGAACCTCTGGTTCCCCACAGAAGGCCAATGAATCTTTTCGCAGGTATCTGAATCGATGGTACAGATCCATAGTGTCTCTGACCGCATTAAATGGCAACGGTCCTCCAATCGGAGACGCAGATACTAAGGCACTGGTCATCACCAAGTCAGATGGACCCGACTACCTCGACGATTACTGGGGGTTCACTGTCCAACTTGCGGATCTCTTTCGTCAAATCGGTGCCGTAGCATGGAGAAGGCATCAAAGCACAAGCGTAGATGGCAAGCAGATCAAAGTCGATGAGGAAGATTTCCAAGAACAGGCGACCTCTCTTGAGACTTCCGTCTGGCGCTTGATTGATAGAGATGCTGTTTCTACACCCACGTTCTACCCTGATGTAGAGGATTTATCCGCAGACACAATCCGGGAATTCATGCTCTGCAATGAAGCATTCCAACATACTGCCCTGATCCACATCTACCGTCGCGTACGGAAGGTGCCCGCAACAGCTCCCGAGGTCCAGCAGTCGGTTAAGAGAATTCTCGAGTGCACATCCCAGATTACTCCCGCGACTGGATTGAGTCCCTGGGTTATGCTCACGACTCCTATGTTTACGGCAGGATGCGAAGCACTTGGCGAGGACAGAGAGGAGTTCAAGAAATTACTCACCTCTCTTCACGACACGGTTCGAATTCCGAATGTCCTTCAGTCTCTTAAATTTTTGGAACTATATTGGGCGAATGACCAGACATCTGAAGATGAAGATTGGAGCCACTTCCTAGGTAAACATATATGCTCTTACTTCCAGATATCATTCCTACTTTACTGACTCGAGACCTTAGATCGAATGAGATTCGACTTCATCCCTTATTGAGTCTAAAGGGAGCTATGATTACGATTCTATGTGTTACCAAAAATGCTAACTTGAGATACCACGACCATTTATTTTGTGTCGTTCCCTGGCGTAATATCACGGTTTACGTATGGAGTATGTTGGAGTGGAGTCCCGTCTTGTGACTGGTATAGTCAATGGTATCGGAATACCAGCAAGTTATAAATTATGGATGTCTTTCACTTATGATGTATCTCTTTGATCTTTCATTCTCTTTTTCCCTTAATATAGATATGCAAGATTATATATGTTCACTTATATACCAATTACCTCCTACATAACTCAATTATATCCACAGTAAGTCCACACATCCCCAAATCAATGAGCGCCCTCAAAAGCCCGTATTATGTACTTTCGTCCATGCACAAGAACAACATCACCCTCCTTCCAAGAACCTTTACCTTCCCATTCAAACTTGCCATCAAGTTGCATACTTAGCGCAGGAAGCGCGTCATTCTCATATCCAGCAACGTACTTCACAATCCACTTCCCAGAACCACCACTTTCTCCTTCGCTCCATTCCTCCCTCCTCGCAACCACCGAACCTCCACTTTTCGTGACCTTTGACTTTCCATCATGGCCCATTTCCAACCTATGAGTCTGTCCCTGCTGTAAAGCAACGTACGTGCCTCCAATCTTCCCCAGGAAAGTCTTAACCAGGTGTTTCTCCCCGACTTCGTTACCTTCTTGTTCCTCAACAGACTCCAAAATCCAAGCTAGTTGCTTATCGTGATCGGACAGAAACTCGGGCCCCTTTAGTGGTGATAGTTCGCGCCACACTTCCTCGTATTCCGTGACGGGATTCCCGGGCAAGTTCGGTCGAGGCATACTCCCCGTTTCAAGGTCATCGCCGTTCGGTAATCTTGAGAATGTACCGAGGTCAGAGGACGAGAATTCGCCATGTGATTCAAGTTCGTGTGTGAAGAGGACTTTTTCTGTGGAAAAAGGGTAAATACGATGCGTATCAGATGTGGGGGGGGGAAGGGGGGGTGTTATTAGATGTCCCGAGGTATTTAGCATATAGCATGCTTTCTGCAATGTACATTATTGGGCACTCTACATCGTATTCTTATCTGTCTCTCCTCCATTCCCAGAAAAGGGGTGATCCAAATTAAATAATAAGGGACAACACATGATTCCTTGCTTCGCGAACTCAAAGGCGCAACACTAGATAAACTCACCTGGCTCTTCACTCTGCACGATCCTCTCCCCCGCAATAGCCCAATCAATCGTTCCTGTCTCCTTATCCATTCGGAGATCAACATACCATTTCCCAACTGAAAGCACAACTGTATCAGTATTCTCGAACGCGGGTTCAGGGAGCCAGCGCAGAGAAACCCGCGTTGAGAGACTGGCTGTAGGAAAATCCGTCGGCTCCATTCTTCGGTCTGACTGTGGCGGCGTGCGATGTTGAATTATTCATACACTGATGTAGGGATGTAACTTGAGTTTAAATCGCTAGATATTTAGAACCCAGGGTTGTTTCCTATGATTTATTAAGTATATTTTCGTACATTGAAACTGTGTGGGCAGAGGAGATGCGCAATTAATGAGGATGATTGATTGGCCGGTTGCGCGATATGTGTGCTTACCTAGATTAATCTCACAGATACTTTATGAGAAATCTACAAAGAGGGACTTTCGAGTAGACCACATCTGATGAGTTCTAAATTTGTTTATCTTCGTTTGCAACTCGTTGGAATAGATGATAATCGGTCGTCGCCGTCCGGATTCCATTATGTAAACCTTATCAGGCTATCCAAGGCTCACCCCGCATCTCGCAGATGGGAGCTATGGCACACTATGGGTCATATGAATTATTACCTACGACATATTATTTTGATCTTGCGATACTAATTGTTGACTTGTTTCTGTGGGATTTTATTTATTTTGAATAAAATATGGTCAATGGGAGTTATTAGGTGCATATATATATTTGTGCTGATTTTTTGACGGCTTTTAGAATTTATTATTTTAAAGCACAGCTATTCTTTATTTTAAATATTGCAAAGAAATATGCTAGTTGAACTAGATATAAATTTATCATATATTCTAAATGTCATAGGGAGTGAATATTAATCGGCACGTCTGGTCTTTTGGCCTCGCAGAAATGATCTGATCGTCTATATCCATACAGCCGTGCATGTCTGGTGCGACCTCCGTCTTGAATCGAGAATATACTTCTCGGAGAAGAATCTTCATCTCAACTAAGGCCAGACTATTGCGTGTCAGTATAATTGTTCTCCAAGTTCGTCCTGGCTCATAAAGTAATGAGATGTAACATACTTCTTTCCCGTACATCCTCGAGCGCCAGTAGAGAAGGCAAAGAAGAATCTATTTCTTTCATTGACACCATCAGGGTCCAGCCATCTCTCAGGCCAGAAGGTATCAGGGCGTGGGAAGACTTGATCGTTCAGTCTATGAACAGAGTACGGTTGGCAGCTGACAATGGTCCCTTCGGGGATGTGGTATCCATCTATTATACATCCGCCCTTAGGTACATATCGCGGGAAAGACATGGGAATTGGAGGAGCCAGTCGCAAAGCTTCCCTGATGACTGTGTCTAAGTAGGGCAGGTCATCTAAAGCGACATCGACGGGCGCTTGGCTAACTTCGAGATGCAATCGTTCTTGAATATGGCTGTTATGCGGCTGAGAGAGTTCCCACATGAGGAAACATAGTCCATCACCCGTGGTATCAATGCCTGCTGCCATATGATCGTTACATTCTGCTGCAGCTTGTATATCATGGAGTCCGTTCTCTTTGCCAAGTAGTCTCCTGATTAATGTATACTCGTCTGCGTTGAGACCTTGTTCGACCTGGTCAAGAACATATTGATCTGACTTGGGAGATGGCCTTGGCAAGAGGAATTCAGGAAAATATGGTTCTAGCCTCGGAAAATAATGTGAAAGTAGATTTTCTATTGGTGGATTAGTCACCCTTGAAGATAAAAGAAAAAAGAGAGAAGAGAGAGAACGGACGTACTTTGAAGACTATTGTGATAAGTGAGTTCTTCCATGAGTTCGAAATCTCTGGCGCTAGTCAAGGAGTGAGTCCCTCCAGGGCTGAACATAAAATGTGTGACACAGTCCAATGCGTAGCAGTGTAGGAGCACCTACACTCCAATCAGCCTTTGTAAACATAATACGAAATAGGTATGAGGCTGGCTACATAGACATCAACACTGGTCCCACTCATCTCCATGCATTTTCTGACGAATACGCTAGCATTCTCCTGAATTCCAGCTATTGAGTCCTTGCGCATCACATTAGTCATCGCATATCGGTCTGCGAAACATCGTTTGCGCTGAGTATGCTGCCAATAAGTCAGAATAGCATGCTCCTTATCTTACTCTGCACTCTAAAGAAACACGCACATCCTTTTTATTTAAAGTCGAAAACATTGTCCTGATCATCAATTCTTAAGTTCTATTCACTGGTTATGATATGGAGGAAAATCTCACTTCTCGCCAAATTGTGCGAATAGACTGTACAGTTCTGTCCTGTCATATCCGCTACCTCCCGAGGCATAGATCTCTTTCATGGCCTCAAGGCTAGTAAAAGACACTTCATTGGGACTCAATCGGACAACAGGACCATATTTCTTGTGTAGTTCGTGGATGTAAAGCCGGCGGTTAGCAGAAAATTCGTGGTACTTTATCCATATTGACGTGATGCGGCTGATGAGCGGACCTGGGAGCTTTGCGAGTGGGGATCGAAATCGTTTGATAAGAACAGCCCCAATAACGAGAAGAGCTGCTGCCCAGATCGACCACATAGTGGCAACTGCAGTTGGAAAGATTCACAACAGTATGGGAGAGTATCTGCTTGACCTTTCTCGATAGTAGTTAAAGATTAAGGATGAGT
Organism: Paecilomyces dactylethromorphus; assembly: GCA_029606265.1. Classification (NCBI taxonomy): domain Eukaryota; kingdom Fungi; phylum Ascomycota; class Eurotiomycetes; order Eurotiales; family Thermoascaceae; genus Paecilomyces; species Paecilomyces dactylethromorphus. The sequence goes on from JAPVCE010000027.1 coordinate 543,787, forward strand.
TGCTGATGCGGAGTGTGGCGGGGAAAATTTTATAGTTGCTAATAGATAATCATCATTATCTTATCACACACTAACCCAATGCACTTTCTCGCTAGAGAACACCCAACACACAAGAGTTCTTTCAGAGATGAAATTTGAAGAAATGCCTTTCTGTTCCTAAATACCTTTGACTTCTACATTGCATGGAACCTTTCACTGCTGCCAAGTCGGGGCTGCACGAGGGCTGATTGCCCTGTTGCACTTGATAAGGCATTTTTCGGACACACCGCCATCCGCAAGTTAACACAAGACAGCATTTCCATACACGATGTCACCAAGCTGCAATGGTCATTTATATAACATCCTGATGTTTAATGGAGAAGAATCAGTATTTCTGGCTCACAAAATCGTGCTGACGCAAAAGGCCTTTATAAGTCATCTTGCTTCAAGCCAAATGAAAGCTCTTGCAGTAAGATCTTCAACTACAGGCAATGCGCTGCATGTCTCTGCAAGAAAACGTCATAGTTTTCAGCCAGCGCAAAGAGACCTTCTATCCGTTAAATCAAAGGTTATCCGTTTATCCGGGGTCGAAGATTCAGCAGGACAGAAACTTCGAGTCGGTGCCACCTTGGAATAAATTGCTGTTGTACATTAAATTTCTTTCCGTGATACATAGGAGCACAGGATTATACATCACCGGTGAATTCAGAATATAACATTCAAAATGGTATCCAAAGCCACATTTTTGATAGGATCGAATTTGTGCGGAGTAATCACCCCCTTGCAGCGCCGCCAGCCCACAACACTAGCGGAACATGCAGATGCCAACACGAGTTGATGGGGCGCGCATAACTACAGTATCATATCGTGTGATCTGGTCATTACAACGGAATAAAGAATTAATTGCTTCCTCAATACGAATTTCTCGCACTAGATTTTTAGCATCCGGTCCGCGCGGAGGCTGTCCAAAGTTAGACCACAAGGCCTGCATAGTGATTACGTTAAAGAGGAAGCCTTGCTTCGGAAAGTTTATCAATTAAGGAGTGTTCTCGAAAGAAATTACCTCAATTTAAGCTTGAACTTTCGCCGCAACTGAGCTACTGAATTAAAGGAGCAAGCGCCCCCACGTGATCAATTTCCCTGGAGTTGATTTCCATAACAGGGCTCCTTTCTAATTTCATGGTCTCTCTGGATCATTGCAACTTGGACGTTAATTTGCAGTGTCGATGCTGCAAGATCTCCAGTTCTCCACATGGCCTGAATGATGCGCACGAACCACGTAGTCTAAGCATGTCAATTAGGCATGGTTCATAATCTCCGCTCACCGTTTCGTCGATCGCCTATGAGGGGTCCTGAAGAGTGCCTGAGGCCCCCTTAAATTTCAAGACAGGCATCCCATGACAACATAAGGCGTCCAAGGAAATCTTTAGTTCCTTTCTGCACGGAGGATAGTTGGCGCCGGGGCGCTTCTCAAACGGGGCAATCCCAAACGGTTGTTGAGTCTCGAATTGACTCAAGCTGATTCTGGTCTGACGATCTGAAACGACTGGACAACTTGAGATCGGGTCTGCACAGGCAGTTGTGGCCCATGTGGAGCAGCTAGATAGAGAGATGCCGGCGCATGACCATTTCTCCTGCTAGACAAACCCTGTTTTCCAGTAACTTCATGAAGAGGGGTTTTACGGAGGATTTGATGTATCCAGAGAGCACAACTGGCGTTTCCTTTGGTTGAAGTACTACTGATTACACTTTGGCCACTGTCTAGTTAAGCCAGTTATGTCTAGTGCAGCATGCATGTCAACTTTTAGACCCTGGGTTCACTTACTTCATGCTGACAGACTGAGCGGACACTGGATAGTCTCGGGCATCCTCTAGAGCAATCTTTAGTCCAGGGTCTAAGCATCGCAGGGTGGAACTCCTTGCCCAGACTAAACGAACACAAGCACGGGGCGATTACGCATGTATCCTTGGACGAGCGTCGAGTCGCCGGACGAGGCGGCGGGCGGGAAGTCAAATTGCCAGGCGGCGCTAGGGAGACAAACCATAGGCTTAACTGCCGGTTCGACTCGATGACGGGCGCGTACCTTGCTGCTCCTGAGCTGGTTTCTGCCCTCTGTTAGGCTTTACCCCTGAAGCTAGCTGATAGCGTCGCGCCTGAGTTGCTCTTCTGAATGGACATGATGATAACCTCGAGGTCGTTCTGCACCATTGAACGCGAACCAGCCACCTCGTGCACACCGCAGACGCGACACCGTATTCGTACGAAGGGTGCAGTTTATCCACCCACTACGCTGAAAATAGATATTCAATATATCTCGAACCCGGCCAATCCGTGCTCGCGGAGATGGTCCCTGGACCAGATTTCAGGTCGCCATGTTTTACTCCGGCGTTAGTGTCCTTGCAGACAGTGTCGCCCTGCTAGTGTTTGCAGGGTATCTGGCGCGGAGAGACGCTGTTACTCCAGTTGCTTGGGCCTTCGAGCGACTGCTATCGGTTCTCTAACGGGCCATACGGCTTGTTTCGGTGGTAGAGACGTTGTCGATCAAAGCCTCTCCTAGCCGGCCCGGTTGCTCTGCTTGGTCGTTCTCCATCCTTTCTATGCCGCCCTGGTCCCACTACGCTTACTCCAACGAACCATAACGTCCTGGCCGGGATGGTGTCTGGCCCGTGTCGCCAATCTTCTCCTTCTCCTTTTTTCGTCTACTTCGCTTGTCCATGGCGCGTGCGACTTTCCCCTGCTGGAAATCATGAAGATGACGATCGAGAACTATTAGCTGTTACCAACTGTGTGAGATAACCCTGGTCGAGATGGAGGGTGGCATCTCTCCGCCAAGCGCGGCTCCTGATGGCCTCTCCTCTCTCCGCCGTCAGGAGGACGTATCGACCGATTCCCACATTCCTGAACCCCTCGGGGCCCAGACCACTCCTCCGGCAACATCTTCTCCTCCAGTGCGCAGAAAGCCATTGCCTGAGAATGCATCCCCAGTAGTCTTCCAGGGCCCGACAGATCCCAAGCCAGCATCTCCATATACAGATCGTCGGTCAAGGGAGCAAGTCGCTCCCAACAGAGCAGTTCCCCCTGCTCTTGACGACCTGGGGATTCTACTGGACGATTCGGTACCATATTTGCCAAGGGATCTTGATAGGTACGCAACCCGGCAGTTCCTTTGGATCATTGGTGAAGACCAGGCCTTTGTTTTGGGACTAAAGACTAACACTTCAGCCATCTACTTCACAGGTTTCCTCGTGGCGACAAGGCACGATACGTCCCCTATCCCATAGATACGTCGCAGTCGTTTGTAGTCGACGAAGAAGAGGAAGAGAGCTATCGGTTAGCGAATGGAACGCCAATTCACTCGCGTCTCTCAAGCGAACCTCTTGTACCCGTCTTGAGGTCACCGCCGTCCCAGAATCATAAGCGCGCTGATACTATGGGATTACATCCTCTCTCGAATAAGCCCTCTCCTATTCGTGTTGACTCTGGAAAGCGCAGTATGTCGGGTAGTTCCGCGGATTCCAAGCAGCCAAAGACACCCGGGAACAAAATCACATCTTTCTTCGGTTGGAAGACGGCACAATCTCCTGGAGCGGAGTCGTCAAGCACTGATATCTCTGACTCCGGTAGATCCCCGATCCCTTCCCCGATGTTAATTCCCAACCAAAACGGCACCAGGTCCGTCCCGACGGCCATAGACGTGACCAAGGCCAATGGACTCCAAACTCCTCCTAGGATGGGCTCCTTTGGGTCTGCGGTATCAGCGGACCCGGACCTCAACCTGAAAATCAACCAACTCGAAAATGAACTTAGGGAAATCAGTTCAGAACTGGCAGGGTCGATCCGGCGCGAAATGGACCTGGAAGATCTGGTTGAAAGACTACAGTCAGAGATTGGTACTGATTCAAACCGGCGGACAAGTGATTATTTCTCCGATTCGGGTGCTGGTTCTGTAAAATATGGACCTAATAGTGGAGGTCAACCTGAGGATATTGAAAAGATTAGACGGGCAGCCGATCAGGAAAGGGCCCAGTTGAAGGTGGAACTGTCGCAGAAGTGGCAAGAAGAAAGGTCCCGTCGGGCGGCCTTCGAATCTCATGTCCAACTCCTGGAAGGTCAAGTTCAGCAAGTAAGTAGTCTGAGCCAAGTTTTCATCTTCTAAATTTGTCTAATCCATCGCTAGTTCCGTCGCGAAAAGGTGGATGCATCGAACCTTGCCTCCAGGGCCAAAGAGCTTGAGACAGCATTAGAAGATACCCGCAGAAAACTTGCTGAGGAACGGCAATTAAAGGATAACTTTGAAGATCTTCTCACAGCCATGAGAGTCGAACTGGAACAACATCGAAACGAAAGAGATCACCTTAGAGACGAGGTCATTCCTCAACTACAGGCACGTCTTCGGGCCGGAGGTGGGTCGTCAGATGAGGATGTCACTCGTTTACGGCAAGAGCTTGAAGCACTGAGAGCCGAAAATGCGACCTTGGCACAGCAGGGCAGATTCAATTCCATAGCCGAAGAAGACGGTGACTCGATACGAAGAGGCTCTCTGATCGGTTTGACGAGATCAAGCTCTCTAGCGAGACGACCGGTGAAGCCAAGCGGTGCTTCCCGGCCCAGTTCACTTTCCAGATCGAACTCGGTATCTGGGAAAGATAGGGAGAGCCGCGAGTCTTTGGCTGATAGGGTGAAAGATGTGGAGGCGCAGCGAGATGCCCTTCACCAAGCTCTGAAGAATCTACTGGAACGTCAGGCTTATCAGTCCAGAGAGAGCGAAAAACGCATCAAGATCTTGGAAATGGAACTCGAGCGTGCCCAAGAATGTGGGACCCCGCGCAGGTTGGGATACGAAAGAGAAGTCCATACCCTTCGGGAAGAGATCAATCTCCTGAGACAGCGGGCAGATGATGCCTTGGAACAGAAGTGGCAATGTGAGAAGGGTCTCGGCGGTTTGAAGATGGACCTTGACCGTGCCGAGCAGGAGACTCACACTCTCAGAATGCTGCTACAGGAACATGACATTGCGGTTCCAGAGTATCTGACGGCCTCTCGCGAAGGACTTGCCGACGTACAGGCAACATCCTCCTCGTTGGAGGCGGCTTACCAGCAGCTTCAGGCTGATAGAGAGTATGCCGAAGCCAATGCGCCCAACTCTCTTGAGGAAGAACAGAGGCTCGCGGAACAACTCGCTGCTTCTGTCGACAGAACTGAGGCGTTGGCTAGTCAGGTCCGACAGCAACTGGAAACGAACAGCAGTCTGCGAAATCGACTTGCTGAAGCTATCAGCAAAGGTGAACGGGAGCAGAAGCTTTCCGCCACTCGCATCAATGAGATGCAGCAGAAATTGAAGGATCTGGAAGATACGGTGCTGTTAGCTCAACAGCAGTCGGAGGAAGAAATGACGAAGCACGAAGATGAGATTAAAACCCTCAAGGAAAACCACAACGCCCAGCTCCTTCGCGCGAAGAACGGGATTCGTACTCCAGTCATGCTCTCGCCGAAACCTCCATCCTCGCCGTTCATTGAGGGTAGGTCTCCACGTCTAGACAAGACCACTAGTGGTGACGGCATTCCTCTAAGCCAGGCCGTCAAGACGGAGAAACTTGAACAAAGGGTCAAGGAGCTCGAAAAGGCTCTCCGTGATGCCGACCTAGAGATGGAAGAAGTAGTGCAGCGCATGAATATGGCTCAGATTGAAGTAGCAGAATTGCAGTCTGACAGGTACATCTGCCCTTTGACAACCTTGCATTTAGTACAACGGAATTATGACTGACTTTACTGTAGGGACAATGCTCTCCGTGATACTCGTCGGCTCCAAGCTGAGATCATGGCTGAACGCGAGAAGTTTAAGGCTATGAGAGGCTAATTCCTCATTCGTTATCTATCATGATTTCACCCTTTCTTGCCACCCATTTTACATTCTTTTTCTCATTACCTGACTTGTTGGAGGTCAGCGACTTCTCGTGCTTTAGCGCTTTATCATCACCGGGTTATACCACTTACGCTGGGTGTTTGGAGTTTTTGAGGGTACGAAAAGCCGTTTGATTTCCGGCTGCTTTCATTCGACCCATACCCCTGGATTCTACGCGTTGGTTGCATCCTTGCTTTTAGGATGCTGTTATCTTTAAACAAATCTGGTTAATATGTATTTTACACGACTGTACAGATACTGTTGGATGATGCATGGATCACTGAAGATGCTGTTGGTGGGCTGTGGAGACTCTTCGATGCGACCGATGTAGACGGAAGCTGTACATAATATATAGTATTATCACTAACTATAAATATTCATAAAATTAGTCATCATTGGATCGCGGAAGACAATAGAGATAGCTATCATTACGCGTCTAGTCCATGTCTTCTGTGACGGGGCTGTTGGTCGCATGTGGGTTTTATCAGATCCTGCTGATCAAGAGATAGGGTTATCTGATGCCGCTAGCGCGGTTGGAGGTCCTCGTGCGCCCTGACGGCTCCGTTAGTGCATCCAATCGCTCTGAAAATTCGCGAACGTCGGACCAGAATACGCGAATCGGCGCTTTCAGTTCACCGAGCAAGTGGGACTGTGGACCATCAGGGTTTCTGCTGGCACTCGGCATTAATATGACCCTCCGACGTTGCCTATCGACTGAGAAACATGCCACCAGAAGCCGTCTGTCCGAGTGCCAGTTCTGGTTCATTTGCTTGGAGAGCAGAGCGTGGGTTTTTCGTGGATTCTTGAGATGAGATTCCTGGAGTCTGAGTGCTGCCACCTTATCTTCAAACCAGCTCCCGGCGCAGTGTCTCTTCAACTGGCGAATTTTCTTGCCTAGGATTGAGAACTTCGCGGGCCCCGGAAGGCATGACGAACATGACCATGGTTTCTACAGTATTTATCTCTTTCTCGGACATCAACTGATCTTCTGTCGACCTTTGGAACCACCGGAACCAGTCTTATATAACTCCTCATAAACCGGCAGGCCTCCGATTATTTCCTTCTGTGAGGAGATGTTACCACGACTTCTAATCCTGCTCGCCCTAACATGCGGCATTCTCGCGTCTTCAGACGAAACTACGGATCAGGAACTATGTGTGCAATCTATCTTTGAGGCGTACTCCCGCCTTTCCTTCAACGGCTCCCATTCCCAACCGTACCTGGTCAACTCGTGCAAGAATCCTCTACGAACACGGTCCATCTACGCCGCGGCGAAAGTTTACTGCTCGCCATCTGAGATTGAGGCCGGTCTTGCACACATAAATGAGGATTGTCAAGGGGATCTTGCTCGCACTCCGTATTCGGAGATCGAGCCGGAACTCACAGATGAATATATTCGGGGATTGAGAGTTGTCGAGTACCGAGAGGTTCCAAAAGCGGAGGAGTTGGACAGCCCGGTTCTGATTTCGAGGGCGTATTTTGAAGCCGCCGTAAGGACAAATGTTAGTGGAAACCCAATTCCAGACGGGTAGGATATGCTGTGCTCTAACACTCTCTAGGCTGCTTGGTCTCTAGTTTCGCGTATGCACCGCATATATAGGTATGTAAAACCTGGATACTCGAATTGGTTATCCGATTTATTGATCTTGAATGCAGTGCTGCAACATATTGGTTTTGGGGTGCGGTACTTCTCTTCGGTATCCTAAACAATGCATCATACCACTTATTTTACTCTCGGAATCAGGGTCTGAAGCGGAACGTGGAGAGCAGCTCCAGATCACTGCAGGTCATCCGCAATGGCAGCGGCCGTCTTTTCGGAGCGGCTCATAACTTCTTGAGGACAAACTTCATTATACCTCCGGCCTTTGGTTCATATCATCAGCGTCTTTTCTATTACTGTACGATTCCAACTCGCATGGAAGCCGTGCCTATCGTCGTCTATTATGCGATGAGTTTTCTTTTTGTTTTTCTGAGCTATGATATTTTCGAGGGAAATCTTTAGTAAGTCTTCAATAATCTAGATTTAATATACAGCTAACTTACACGTCACAGCTGGAAGGATCCTTGGGATCAGATGTGGCGGTACGTGTCTGACAGAACGGGTATTTTGTCATATTCAAACCTCTGCTTGTTGTGGCTTTTCGGAGGACGCAATAATCCTTTCTTGTGGGCCACTGGCTGGAAATTCTCGACATTCAACTTGTTTCACCGGACCATTGCACGTGTTGCGACAATTCAGGCTATTATTCATTCGGTCGGATACACGATCCAAACCGCGAGCAGTGAGTCCCAATAAATGCTACGGATCAATTGTTCATATAGAATCGTGCTCTAACTTGGTCACAGAGAACACATACTTTGTCTACTTGCCTATGCCATGGTGGTACATGGGAATTGTGGTATGTCTGCTTATCATCGATCTTGAACGAAGATGTCAAATGTTTGAGGGAGAGTACAATTGCTGATTATTTAGTAGGCCACTACAGTCATGAGTCTTCTTCTTCTATTCTCGTCGATATACCTTCGTAAATATTACTACGAATTATTTCTACTTATCCACATAGCCTTTTCTTTTGTGTGCATAGGCGCATTATTCGCGTGAGCTCTCTATCACTCCCTCATCACTTGCGCTCCGCTAACTCGACTTCTTTTACAGACATACGGCTATTTTTAGCGGGGAATATGACATATATCTCTGGCCAGTTCTTATTGTTTGGTTCCTCGACCGATTTGCTCGCGTCGTGCGTTTGGCCTACTGCAATATCTACGTTCGACTTTGTCGCGCGCAGCTCATGCGCACGAGATCCACTGTGTCATACAATAAGGCATCCGACATGATTAGATTGGAGGCCGCCCCCGGAAACCCCAATCTAGAGCCTAAGCCAGGTCAACATTACTACATCTACCAGCCTCTAAAGTGGAGGGGCTACGAAAACCATCCTTTTACACTTGGAGGTTGGACAACTGATAATAATGAAATGTCGGTAATGGAAAATAACTCGCCACAAGAAGTGCCACTCAGAGATTTAGAGCCATCTGAGTTGGAGATATCTCATGCTAATTCGTGCAGTGATACTGACGATAGTTTATTGACTTTGAGCCAAGAAGAAAGCTCTTCACCTTCCCATTCCCATTCTCGCAAACTTGTTTTCTGGATTAGGCCGTTCGATGGCTGGACCAAGCGTCTCCGAAACGAATGTCTCCGTGCTCAAAATCACCGATTCGAGTCCACATTTCTTATCGAAGGTCCTTATGGCCACACGTCCCCGATTCATGATTACGAGAACGTCATTTTCATAGCCGGAGGAAGCGGCATCGCAGGTGCCCTACCTTACATTGAGGATCATATTCTTCGCACTGCGTCTCAATCTCCTGAAGCTGTCTCTGAATGCATACCAGTATCCTCCTCGTCGTCAGCAACCCTTCTTACTACAGAGACAAACTCACCAGTAGATGCGAATGCAACGAGGACTCGGAACATAACTCTAGTCTGGACCGCCCGACAGCGCGCCCTCCTCTACGAGATCGGATGTCGCGAGCTTCGACCAGCACTTTCACGCAAAGATTTCGATGCAAGATTTTATGCCACGAGAGACCCCGAACCACCGAAAGCAGATGCTCCTTCCCAGGAAGAGACGAATCCTTTGATACCCACTGAAAGTACCAAGCTCCTGCAAGATGAGTCAAACTTGAATATTGCGACAGGACGGCCCGATATTCGATCGATTGTTTTAGACATTGTCAGAGAGTCAGGTTCGACGGGTTTATATCCAGGTAAGACCGCAGTCCTCGTCTGCGGCCCGGGAGGTATGGCAGACGAATCACGACTCGCCGTTCACCAAGCTTTAAGGGAAGGGTATTCAGGAGTCGAATACTTCGAGGAGGCGTTTGGTTGGTAGAGTTGCAAATATACCCGCCATATATAGAGAGAGAAAGAGTTATGACTGGTTGAGTTTTCTGTTTTTCTTTTCTTTTCTTTTCTTTTCTTTTCTTTTCTTTCTTTTTTTTCTGGCTTGAGCCTGTAGTATGGTGTTTTGGCGTGTTTTTGGAAGGGACTAGTGATTTATCATATTTTGAGATTTTTATCGAATACGGTAGCCACATGGTGCTGTTACATAGACCTGGCAATAAGAACAATCTATTTTTGATTTACTATAAACAGGTTGCTAATGTGAGGAGAGCAAATGTAGAAAGGTTGATGAATCCGTGAGCGTCCGCTCCCAGCGATCCAACATGAACAAGCATTTTATTTTACAATGCTTCTTACACCTGCCAAAGTAAACAGCTCTTTCCTATACTTATCTCAAACGAAAGTGATCCGGGTGGCTTCACCATAACAAATCCCCTATACTGGACATGTTTGTCTGCTTTGCATCTCCGTTGGGGATTAAACCTCCGAGTATATTCCCAACGGCGTACTGTCCGAGCGCGACAACACAGTTCCAGCTTGAGCTGGTCTTACAACACGGACCACACGATACATCTATCTCCCTTCTGTGTTGATCAGGCACCTGCAGGGCTTTCAGTCTCAGAATTTTCTGGTGAACGCGTCGAGTCTTCTTGCTATGCAGTGTTGTACCCCACGTCTTTGAGTTATCCGCTTCGCAATTCAGGAAGCCGCGTGACTACAAGTCTGGTGTCCCTAAACTACTCTGCGACATCGTTTTTAGCAATTCAGCGAACTAGTCGCGTGTCTATTTGAGACCTGGAAATACACATCATCTTTCACGACTTGGATTAGGGAGTATTATCTCCCAAACTTCATTTCATCATGGACTACCTACAAGGTAAGATCCCGCATCCTGTCCCTAGAATACCGAAGACATTATCAACTAACGATGAAAACCCATGTTCTCAGAGCAAATCCTCCCATTCATCCAAACCTCCTCCATGAAAAGCATCCAATCGCTCACCTCCGAGTATCTCTTCGACATCCGCTCTACCTATCTCGAACCATACATCATCAACCCAGTCTCTTCGCTTCTCTCTTCTTCCACCCCCGACCTCGTCTCTATTCTCCTCCTTGCGCTCATTCTCCTTATCTCTCTCAAAGTACTCGACTATGCGCGTCGCGTCATCGTATTCTGGGTCATGCTAGTGCTGAGGCTAGCGTTCTGGGGAGCTGTTATCGGGCTCGCGTACTATGTATATAAGGTCGGGTGGGAGGATGCCGTCGAGGGCCTTGGCTGGGCCTGGGGTGTCGCGGAAGGGTTTGTGGAGGATTTTGTTCAGAATAGTAGCTCTGCTGCGAACACTGGGAAGTTTGGGAGTGGGAGTGGGTATGGATATGGGTATGGGTCTGGCAAGCAGCGGTATGGTCAGGGTTCGAGGAGTGGGTTTGGCAAGAAGAAGGCTGGGAGGGGATGGTGATTGTTGGACTTTCTTGATACTATCTTTCTAGAGTGATTGCGTTGGGTTACGACTTTTTTTGAGCGTTATGGGTACGCAGCCTGTTTATGAATACATGATGAAATTATGGGAATTTTGGGTTTCTCGGACTACAATGTGATGGTTTTCTGCAAATCTTTATGATTTACATGATGATATTCATTAAAAATATATTCATTGTTATGGGAGAATTATCCCAATTTTTGATGTCAAGATATTACCTCGATGGTTCAGCCGCCAGCCTGGTTGAATGATGTGAGATGTCTTGAAGAATCATTCGTCTTTCACCAAATATCTCTGTCCATTCTGATGGCTACAGGCCGTCTTGCTGGTGTGTCATCTAATGTGACATAGGATCCAAGGAGGAAACGGTAATGCTGACAAGGTTGCGCTGGAGGCAACTGCTCAAATTGAGCGGAGCAGATAAGCTTATGATGTCTTGACAATATTCATGACCTTCTCTCTCTCGACAACATTGCATAGCTTATAGCTGCTATATTTCGCGTGGCTGGTCATTGTTGCGTCTTCAAGTTCCCCGATAGGTTCGTGTCGATTTTCTAGATCAACAGTTCATACATCAGCATCCTCCCAATCGACTTCCTGTTCATCACCCGGTTCTCTTGGTTCTTGCGCCTCATGGAACTGGATAGCATCATCAATATGGCTCAGGACTGCAGCGACACTATCCTCATCCTGAACATCCAGCTGAAGAAAAGACACCATGCTGAAATCATCGATCAATTGACCAACGGCGCGATTCAACCGCTTGAACGAACCACCGCTCAACAACGCATCTTTCCCAGATGGATCAACCTCCGCCTCATCTGGGTCTGTAAACTCATCCTGCAAGAGTTGTACATCGACACTGGTGAATCGTTTTAACTCCCGTCTCGTGACGACGTCCTTTATTTGATCCATTTTGCTCAGAATATTCACATGGGGCATCTCGAGCATGATCATCGCGGACATGGCGCTTAGTGTTCCTGCGAAGAACTTGGCTTTGTCGACCACGAAAGTGCTCTCGAGAAGGTATGCAGCGCACATTGCAATGTTCAGAGGTCCGGCGCGTGATAGGAAATTTACCAGCGTCGGCAGGAGGGGAACGTGTGTGTAAAGCTCAATTTGACCCGGCATGTCGAAAATAATTAGATATTCCTCACTGAGAGGATCCAGGGCCTGTGTGAGAAAGTCGAGATTTTGCAGGAGGAACTCGAAGCAATAAATCAAGCCGCCATTGGGACCCAAGCCCAGCTCTTCCATGACATCTTCCAGCGTAATGAGCTCCCGGATATCGAGATCGGGTTCATAGCTGAATGACTCTGCAGCCGGGTCCAGATTGACATAGAAGCAGCTTCTTCTGGTGTTCTGCAGATGCTGGATGACTGCATTGCAAAATGTCGTCTTGCCCGCACCGGCAGGGCCCATTACCAGCACTCCGTATTTCGACATGGTTGGGACGACGAGAGAGCAGGTGGGGTGTGGGGTAGAGATGACTAGGCGGGGAGGAGAAGTTCGGTCATAAATCGGAGGGAGTCAGACGAAGGATTGAGCTGAAAAGAGACAGGGGGATCGTCTAACAGTAAAAGGGCCAAAAAAGCAAGCTATCTCATTATCCGATGCGTGGAGCCCGTCATGAAAGGCTCTCGTATCACCAGCGATGCTGACAGCACGGGGGCCGGGCAGATTTCCCAGCTCATTTGCCGGTGGATCAGTTCTGCTGGTCCTGACCGCCCCCAGATGGCGCCATCCGTAAGCAAAACTCTTCGGAGGCTTTTCCACATAAATAAGTCGTGATCACCCCCACCTGCGCCAGAACAAAACCCCCCTCCTCGATTATCCTCTTTCTCTCCTTCCATCCTCTCATCTGTCCATTTCACGGTCATCCGGGTTTCCTGGCCTTTAATTTCTTTATTATCAACTTTCAGTTAAATTTTTCATAATCACAATGGGCAGCGTTGCGACCCCAAAGGGGACTTTCCTCTTCACCTCGGAGTCGGTCGGTGAAGGCCACCCCGATAAGATTGCGTGAGTAACCCTTCGGCTGAGCGGCCCCCCTGAATTGCATCTGTTCGACGAATTGATGATATTAACGTCTTGGTATACAGTGACCAGGTCTCCGATGCTGTTCTCGATGCCTGTCTGGCGGAGGACCCTCTTTCCAAGGTACCGCAGCCTGGTCCGTGTTTGATAGGGTAAAAGGACAGCTGGATGTTAACGATATCTGCCCCACAGGTTGCTTGTGAGACCGCAACCAAGACTGGTAAGTGACAATTGCATATTTGTATGCATACAAAATGAATAGACTACTAACATAGACGTTAGGTATGATCATGGTCTTTGGTGAGATCACCACCAAGGCCCACCTGGACTACCAGAAGATCATCCGTAATGCCATCAAGGACATCGGCTACGATGACTCCTCCAAGGGCTTCGACTACAAGACCTGCAACGTTCTCGTTGCCATTGAGCAGCAGTCTCCCGATATCGCTCAGGGTCTGCACTACGACGAGGCGCTGGAGAAGCTCGGTGCCGGTGACCAGGGTATCATGTTCGGCTATGCTACGGATGAGACTCCCGAGCTGCTGCCTCTGACCCTGCTGCTAGCCCACAAGCTGAACGCCGCTATGAAGGAGGCCCGTAACAACGGTACCATCCCATGGCTGCGTCCCGACACCAAGACCCAGGTCACCATCGAGTACGCCCATGACGGCGGTGCCGTCAAGCCCCTGCGTGTCGACACCGTCGTCATCTCCGCTCAACACGCTCCTGAAGTTGACACTGAGACTGTCCGTAAGGAGCTGAAGGAGAAGATCATCAAGAAGGTCATCCCCGCCAACCTGCTGGACGACCGCACTGTCTACCACCTGCAGCCCTCTGGTCTGTTCATCATCGGTGGTCCTCAGGGTGATGCCGGTCTGACTGGCCGTAAGATCATTGTCGACACCTACGGTGGCTGGGGTGCCCACGGTGGTGGTGCTTTCTCCGGAAAGGACTACTCCAAGGTCGACCGTTCCGCCGCCTACGTTGCTCGATGGATTGCCAAGTCCCTCGTCCACGCCAAGCTGGCCCGCCGTGTCCTTGTCCAGCTCTCGTACGCCATTGGTGTCGCTGAGCCCCTTTCCATCTTCGTCGAGACCTACGGTACTTCTTCCAAGACCTCCGACGAGCTGGTCCAGATCATCCGCAAGAACTTTGACCTCCGTCCTGGTGTCATCGTGAAGGAGCTTGACCTGGCCAAGCCCATCTACTTCCAGACCGCCAAGAACGGTCACTTCACCAACCAGAACTTCTCCTGGGAGAAGCCGAAGACCCTGCAGCTGTAGGCGTCTGTGAGGTGGTAATCTGATGAGTATGATGATGAATCTGCTTTGTTTTCAACAACTCAAAGCATACCAATAGACCTAAAAGTCTGAATTTCTTTAATTTCCCGCATTTGAGCCCGTATGAGATGGGTGTGACGAAAAATTCAACATGATACCACTTTGGCTGGCATGGGATTGACGGCGTTACGAGGAGCGAAAGTTTTCAACACCTTTGTCTCCTTTTGGCTTAGATTTTCCTTGACTATAACCTGTATTTAGAGCAGCATTTTCACACCGGGATCTCTATGATCTACGTGTGTGATGCGCTTCGAAGAGAAGCGCGGAGGTCATACTCCTTTTTAGGGTATGCCCTCGAAGAGCCTGTGGTGGCATTGCCCCACCTTTCTACTTCAACAGCAACGAAGAGACAGGTAGCCAATCCAAGATTTGGCTTAAGAAATAAAATTATAATTATTGCTCCGGCTGTACCTTTTTTCTCCTCTCTTTCGTAGTCAATTGACCTTGCTATGTCAGTCAGAATTGACCCTGAGTAATTTTGGGGGCTGTCAGATTGATAGCCGATTAGGAAGTAACACGGCGCGCATTGACCATGACGCGCGACGCCAGATTTGGCGTTGGCGTCAGTATCTGGCGGCGTGCGGGCGGACGAGCGTCAAGATAGAGAACTCCGCACTTGTCAGACATTGCATTGTATATCGTTATTCATATGATAAGCTTCTTATAACTTTTACTCTATTGTGAGGAACTTGTTGTTTCACTTACGGGATGCACCATTGTGGAAAGACGCGTTAATGGCTTCTCGTGGATCTTTAAGCGTCCTCGAATCCACGAGCGCGAGTGCCTTGAACAGACTCTACGGCCCTCCTCCACCGTTCAAGAAGAGGAAATTAAGTCATGGTTCTCTAGGAAAACTGTCTACTTCCAATTTCACCATTCGGGTTCGTGATCTCTCCTCGAATGCTCCGTTACTGTCATGTGCTCCCTTGCTAATTCAAGAGATTCCTACTAGACCCATGATGCTTCTTCATCTGGCAAATCGTTGAATTTAGAGTCGGTTATCCTTCTTCCCCGATCGCGGCTACCTCTATCATGGCTCGATGTATCATCTGGGAGTTCTGAGATCCAGGCCGGACGCCTATTCATGGCGAACATTCCTGATCTCGAAGATGATTTACGAGGGCAGAATGAACCGGTAGTCTTAGTCGCACGACTTGCCTACAATTGCGGGCTATGCGTCATAGAAAGAGTGAAACGTGGTATATATGCCGTGTGCAGTCTGGCGGACTGGGTAGAGGAAGGAGACCTGTTCGTCGCCGCAAAGGGATGGCGTAGGCCTGAAGATTCGGATCAAGAAACGAAGCACAAGATCTCCAAGGATAATAACAAGGGCGAATGGTGGGAAGCGGCAAAGATTGATGACAATGCCGTTTTCGAATTTGGGTCTTCCACCAAGGGCATCAAGCTGGATGTCTCGCTCGTGTTCGGCTCTAGGACAGAGATTACTGCAGGTGAAGATGGGGCGAATACTTCACAACTCTCTTTAGCTCAAGATCATGATGAGCTTCAGGATATCAGGAGTCAGCCTTCGTCCGATCCAGCTCTCATGGAAAACAGTTTCGCCGCTAGTCAGGATGTGCCAACGCCCCCTGAGGAGCAAGACAGTGGGATGCCGTCATTGCATTTGACGAGTTTTGATGGTGAAGGGAACAGTAATATATTGGAAGCAACTCAGTCTCCAGAGGAGCTACTTGATGGTCTCAGACATCAATACCTGGAGGCTCTTTATACATCAAAGGTGAGAGTGGCCCTGACTTTGTCCAAAATAGCTGAAACTGACCGGCAGGAAGACATCCGTTGCGTACTTTGCAAAAGGTCCTCTGACGCGCTGTCGTACTGCGTTTCAATCGTCCAAAGATGACTTGTCGCCAAAATCTACCGATCTCATAAACTTCTACCGCGATGCCATCCTTCCCATAAAGAAAATGGACCTGAAATACAGAGAGACGTTACCACCTATGATCAATGACATTGCCTTGACTCTATCCGAGGATGAAGCTACATCAAGGGCCAAAAAGCGGAAGAGCAAGAAAAAGAAACTAGGAAAAGACGGTCTATACCCGGAAGAGCAGGACTTTGTTAAGAAGTGGTGGAGAAATCGAAACATAATGGAGACTGCAACGTCTCCAGAGATGACAAGAGAAGGAGAGGGGAAACGCCGCATTGCTGATCTCCGTCTTCGAGAGACTCAACTACAGATACTGCTGATTCTGGAGACGATTGCTCTCGAGGCCGCTGGGAACCCGTCTTGGAAAGACGCTGCTGGAAACGAGGCTGACGATACCATAAAGAAGACGAAATCCAAGAAGCCACAGGATTTGAATGTTCTCCTGGAAATCCTCCTAGACAGGCTCTGCATTTGGCATACTGTTAGCTTTGAGGAAGCAGTCGTTGCAGACTCAGCAAAGACGGATGAGCAGAGCCACCTTTCAGGAAAGAAAGCAGAAAGCGATATACTGCGAGACTTCTGTACAGAAGTCATCGTGCCGTTCTACGCGTCACGACTCCCAGAGCAGTGCAAGTCAATAGTTCGCAAGCTCGGCGGTCCTAGTACGGTATCTCCTGCTCGGCCAACGCCTCAATCGAAGAGTTCCTCCAAGCCCCAACCTGGAGCCGCAGTCAAGCGCCCACAACATCAGAAGACGCGCCGTACGTTGCAACGTGTTTTGACAGATGAGCAGGTTGCCTCACAAAAGAGACCTCAGAGGCCTCCCTCCCTCTTACGATCCAGCACAGCGCCTTCTATACACGAAGCCAAGCGCGAATCAATGGAACCACTGCTGCCGTCAGTCGGGAACAGTGTAAGAGGCGGTATCCAGAAACCAAAGCGAGTCGACAACCGCGAAATCGACCTGAATGCTGTCGCAAAGCAACATGAGGCTAAATTGAAGAAGATGAATATGCTCCTTGAGCAGAAGAAGGAGCTGGATGCGGCCATCAATGCTCTAAAGAAACCTAATCGAGAGCTTATCGCTAAAGATATTGCCGAGGCTGCTGAGAGACGCATTTCTAGTGGCAGTGCAAGGAAATCCAAGAATCCTGTTCGGAATCCATTGGGCCAAGGAGTGCAAGTCATGGCTACCCCTAAGAAGTTGAGGAAGAAAGATATGATAAGTGGACTGCCGCCACCTCAAGGTTTAGTCCAGTCTTCGATCAAGCATACTGAATCCTCGCCCTTTAGCAGCCAGGTGTCCGTCGTACCTGGGTCTGCGATTCGCCCGAGCCATGCCCCAGAGCCCTCTGGGTCGAAATCTTCGGCTTCGAACGTTGACCAGAAACATCTCGATGCTATCCACGAGACGCCCTCGCGAGGCCCGTCAAAGCTATCTAATCCGTTTGTTTCCGCGGTCAAAGAAGGGTCAGACTCACGACCGAATTCGAAGTATTCCGGCAATTTATTCAAGGTGCCAAACTTGCCTCCTCCTCGTTCTGTGATGGATGCTGAGCCTACTACGCCTATTCCATCGCGACGATCGGATATCCGTAGACATTTTGAGGAGCTGCCATTTGGAGGAACACCCTCTGCAATACAGGAGACACCACCGCGACAGGACATGCGAGAGCGTGCCGTGGGAGATATAGTGCCCTCTTCTCCGGTCCCTGTACTAGATACTCCGGTGAAGAGCGGCCTGCGGCGTCCTGTAGCAGCTCCTCCTACCATCCCAGTAACACCTGAGAAATCCATTTATTCGCAGCTAGGCTGGGATGACGATGAGTTAGCATTTTAAGGGCACTACACGACGTTTTATTTTCTAGGGATTGTGCTTTCTGGCGTAGAGATTGCGGGTCATCAATTGCATGAGCTAATAAATGGGGTTGGAAGCTCGGTCTCTCTGCATTTAAGGAGTACATTAGTCATTGAGAAGGGATGGACTGGTTAAATCCGCGAAGGGTCATATGTTGGGTAATGTTAGCAGGGAGTAAAACGGACTTGTTATCATGTATTGCATTTACAACAGCTTGCAGTTAAATGAAATGATGAATGAAGCATATTACAGATTAAATTGGATATTGTATAAGTATGCACCTTTAAGCAAACTTCATTTCCATAAGGGGCATGTCGCCGTTTTTACCCAGTAAAGATACTTGCACTTTGAGCGAAGAAGCATAATTCTGCGGTGAACGTTGATCAAACTTGACATCCTAAACAATTTCTATCTCATTTCTTTCTAGCATCGACATCGAATCGGACGAGAACGGAAGTCATTGTAAACTGGCTATCTCGAATGCACCAACAGCTAAAACAGCTACTGTAGAAGTATCACAGATTTGATCGGTTCAGCCGCTCGCCAGCCTCATTGAACCTGATCACCTGGCTCGAAAGCAGAGAGTCTTGCAAAGCTCTCCCAATCTTCATCACAGTCATACCCGTCTCAAGCGGCAAAGGCACAGGCTTATCCTTCAGTACCGATTCAACAAACTCATTCGCCTCCAGCGCGAAGGCATGTTCGAATCGCTGCCAATACTCAGGCTGGACTTCATGCCTCATCCCCAACTTATCCGCCAGGACGACGTTATTCTGCTTCGGGATCACATTGACCATGACCTTGCCCTGGGTTCCTGTGATCTCGGTACAGACATCATGTCCATGCGCCTGGGTACGGGAGCAGTAGAAATACGCGATCTTCCCACCCCAGAACTCGACGATGCCAACGGCGTTATCGACATCGTTGTTCTGTTTCAGTTCCGGATGATGCTGGAGTGTTCCGACTGCCCAGCACGTCTTGGGAATTGGGTTGTTAAGGTACCACAACGTGAGGTCGATATCGTGGATAGCACAATCGACGAAGATGCCTCCATTACGAGAAGCGTAGCGGACGAAAAAGCCCGTCTCATCCAGAAGGTCGCATGTGTTTGACCGGACGAGGAATGGCTCGCCGATAGCTTTATCTTGAAAGATCTTGCGACTAGCATCGCGGTACGATTCGTCAAACCGCCGCGAGAATCCAGCCATGATTTTCAATTCGGGGTGCTTCTTCGCAGCATCGACGACGGATTGAGCCTGTAGACTTGAAACACGCAGAGAAGCGAGCGTGAGACCTGTTTTCTCTTTGGAGAAAGAAGGAGGGATTGGGGTTATGGCATACGTACTTCTTCTAAATCGGTACTGAGCGGCTTTTCGCACAGGACATGGATTCCCTTCTCAATCGCGGCGAGGGTTTGGCTGGCGTGTACATCTGTGCTGGTTGAGACCCAAACTGCTTGAAGACCAGGGTGGTTCAGCATCTCTTGGTAATCGGCGTAGACAGCGATGCCGAATTCTTTGTATTCTGGGTTGGCAGTAGCCCATTCGACCTCGTGGGGAGTGGAACTGCAGACTGCGACGACCTGGACGCGGGGGACTCTGTACAGGAGCGTATGGACATGGCGTTTGCCCTGCGATAGATATTCGTTAGAATGTGTTTTACAAGAAGTAATGTACATTCGTAGCAGAGCTGTATCTTACCATACGCCCGAGACCAACAACGGCAATCTTCAGGGTAGTAGTCATGGTGTTTTTCTATCTGAAAAGTTAAAAGTGAAATGTAAAGACCTAAAAATCGTGTTTCTCTTCTCTGGTTTACTCCTCTACAAAACCAGGATATCGTGAGATATTTATACTATCGACTCAGTCTCCACGTAAGGCTCTGGCCTCGCAACCCGACGCGGAGGTTCCTACCCTCCTCATCGTCCTTCCTATCAACAAGTCCACGATCGCCAAAGCTCCTACCTTGGAGGCGCGGAGCTTCTTACTCTTTTAAACAATGCTAGAATTTACTTGCATATTATCCAGGATATTTTAGTTTCTTGGCAGTATCGTCTTGATAAGCGCTCAAGTTGATGTGGAGTAGTAGGTATAGTTCCCACTTCCCCGCACTCTCCACATCAGGGAATTTTCTCCGCGTTTTTTCTTTTCCTGGAATTCGGAGTAATACCAGCAGCACCTCCTGAGGTTTAGACCAGTCTTAATTATAATAGAGTGGATACGTGTGTGACGTGGATTTATTTGTAAGGAAATAATAAGATAGTTAGGGGTGATAGGAGTATTATTGGGACTGAGATTCCCGCTGTGATGACGGGAAGTGTTCTGGATGGACCCCGCTATTGAGGCGGATAATAGCAATTGCTAGCATTACACTGGTATAATATAATCAGGCGAATTTAATAATTATTCAGCGAGATTTATATGGTAGTTATTATTACCAGCCATGGTATATCCATCTTCATGAGGAGTCGGCTGAACCAGGGGACTAAGACTATAATATAAAGCACATACCCAGTAAAAAAATAGTTTTAACACATATAGCTTTTGGTCGATTACATCTTTGAATCCCTTTTAGAAATGTGATGCTTACTGCGAGGTCTGACGTTCTCGACCGAACCAATATGTCTTACTTAGGATCAGTACTTTATGATCGCCGAACCATCGCCGACTCGCCACTCTCGGACACGTTTAAAGTCAGATTAGTGAATGGGAGAGTTAGCTTGGATGTTGGTTACGTGACCAGTTCCCCGAGTTCAGTATCCCTCACATGATCGTTCCCTACAAGGCATGAAGTAAAAGCTGGGGGCGATATGATATTTATAGTAGTAATTTCCGAGTCGATGAGTTCGGGTGGAAGAGAGGGTATTTGCTAAGTAGCTGAGCTACTTGGATCCCATAGTTTGCTAAATATTTGTCGTTTATATTTTTGAAAAGATATTAGTATTTATATTCATTAGATAGGTTAATAAATCTTGATTATTTGGTCTATGCTGCCAAATTTAGAATAATATTTTTTCTTATTATAAAATTATATCGTAAAACCAAAGAGAGGAGTGACAAATGAGTATAGTCTAGTCAATGTCCCATGCTGTATATGTCGATAGTGAAATATGCGAGGAAAAGCCAGTCATGCAATACCCATTGATTCTTTTTTTTTTATCTTCAAGATTTCTCTTTCTGATTAGCCCCTCCTCAAATCACATCATTTCTCTCCCATCCGGTAGGTCTCATATGCTCAATACCTTTGGTCGGATGTGGCAGTTTCTCATCCTTATACTCACTGACAAATGGATTAGGATCGGTTTTTTGATGCAGGTTGCCAAGTGTGTGGTTGACTTCTCGGTGTTTGGCTTCATCTGCCCGCACGTAGCGGACGAGATCTGCCATGGTTTGGTGTCCTTCTGGCATTCTCCAATAGTTGATAGCGATGTCTGGGACACGGAACTCAGGATCGCTCCAGTGGGGAAGCCCGCCAACTTCGATATCGTGGATTGCCACTGTATAGGTTTTTATTGCTTCCTCTTCCAGATAGCCCACAAAGCGGTGACACGTCCTGGGGGAAACAAGGTATGAGAAAAAGAGAGAGTTGAAGAAGACACCCTGAGCGCCGATGATCATTATCTTCATGAACCAGCCAGGTTCTGCCATTCTCATGAATGTAAGAAGATGCATTCGTTCATTGTAGCTTTCTTCCAGAAGTGTCTCGATCCAACCGTTATCTCGTTTCAACCGACGAAGTGAATGCAGGTGTCTAAGCATGCCGGCCACCATACCCGGGACCCCAGCAATCGATTCCAAGCTATCATGGTGTCAGCTTCGTTTTCAGATACAGTGACCAAAGCAAGTTATAGACAATATAGGAGTATACGCACAAAATAAACCGCATCAGCCACCCTCGCTCATCTAGATTGGTCATCGGGCTCTTTGGCTCCGAGCTCTTGTGTAGCAACTTGTATCCTGTGGCCCTGTCCATACACCATCGCGCGAATCTTATAAGACCCAAGGCCACTCTGTCCGAGAAGTTCCGTGGAATTCTATGAGCAGGACCGACGACAGCGGATCGAACTTCTTCATCGGTATATCTTAAATATTCATTATAGTCAGTAACTGTTTCTTTCTGTTCCACGTATAGTCACGGGGGAAAAGGGAAAGGGATATTGAACTTACCCAGGATGAGGCCATGCAGCTTTTGTCGTCCGAATGTGCTCCGTTTCCTGTTGTTCGGGAAATACCTCCCGCAGTTGGAAACGAGCAGTTGAGGAGAATGGTCTCTTTTTTGCAAGGAATACGCCACCAACGGCGATCGACGGTCTGGGAAGACATGACGGGTGAGTGAAACCAATAACTCCAACTTCAAAGACAGGCTTCATGCATCGCGCCGCGAAAGGCCCTCGTAGCGGTAGAGACAGCATCATCTGCAGAAATTGACGCCCAGTAATATTCGAGGAAGGTCGGAGCAAGATACGATAAATGAAGTTCTGACAGTTGATGTCTAGCGTGGATCAATTAGACTAGGCCTATAGTGAACCGTGAAATGAAGGAGGACGTGGCTTATTTATACGAGAAATACTTTTTGATGACGGCGGTTCCGACTCGTCGGCTCCGATCCTTGTTCCAGTATATCGTCATTCCTCAGAACAACTTGACTTCGCCCCAGATGGCTCATGTTGGAAGACTTTTCGTGCGATTCCAAAGCGAAATTACCCGACTGATTGATCACTACGCAATGCCAAACATCAAAGATGAGGCAGTTCGGATATACAGGCGCTTTCAAATTTCCAGTCCTGACGTTATTGAGATAATATGTTTCGATCCCTGCATGTGTTATCTTGCATGAGTAATGCATCATGACATTTGCGGCATCTCAATCAAGAATCGGCCGATTCGAAGAAGAATTATTTAAAAGGACATTGGCCTATTCAGATCCCGACAATGTCTGGGGAAGTCGGCCGACTGAAGTAGATCGCCGAGCTTCAGTGGTGGCGTCCGTCGATTGGATTCGGGGTTGCTCCTCTACCAATCCAAATACGAGTTCATAGCGGGAAAGTGGAGAAAATTGCCGCCGTTCGCTCGATCTCTTCGAAACAGAGCGTTCTATTCGCGGGAAACCGATCATGAATTTAGGTTAATCGGTAGGGATTTGATTTGCAGTGGAGAACTGATTTTACCTTGCCTACGATGCTCCCCAGATCCCGCCAACGAGATGTCTCACACTCCGCGGAGAATCTATCTCCGTGGAGATCTACCTCACATAGAGTAAGACTTGGATCATATGATTCTTCTAATATATGGGTTTCCGGTTCGGGAATGAGAGTCGGCGACCTTCTCGGCGATCTGCTCGGTCAGCAAAAGGAAGATTTGCCATGATTGGGGATTCTACTGACGATCTCAGACTCACCTGTATTATATCGAATGCGTAGACATTACGCAGAAGAGCGTATTTCTTCAAGGTGAAGTTTTAGCCCTCTGCAGTGTACTGTACATAGGTCAGGATTGTCCGGATCACTTCTGATGGAATAGGTTCATGATTGAGAGCGGACTTCTGGCCAGAAGGAGCGACTCTAATCCCGGAACAATCATTCTCGTGTCCCACTTCGTCATTCCAGATGCTTACGCCTCCATTACTGTTGTGTAGCAAGATTCATAGGCCAACAGCAAAGGCTAACGCCGAGGAACAACTGTTCGAGGCTAAGAGAAGCAACTAACCAATTTTGGAAACCATCACATCGGAGCTCAGCAAATGAAATTAGATGTTGGGGATCTCTCAAAAGTACGAATGGTACAAAAGTCCTGCCATTCCTAGATGTCCAATTAACAGCTAGTACTCATGGCAGGTCCAAGAGGCAGAGTGCGCACAGAGCTTTGCTAGAGAAGCACTCCTACGTTGCACTGCAGAAGTTGCCGCTAAAATGCTTGATGGACTGACGCTTGTGTAAGAACTTTAATGCCTCTATTCTGCGATTATTAGCATGTAAACGATTAAGAAAAAAAAAAAAAAAAAAAAAAGAGATCCCGGTTGCCAGCTTACTTTAACGTACACTAAGCGGCTATACATACTGCGACATAGTTCGCCAATTAAAATACTGCATACGCCTCCAATAGTAGCTCAACGTGGCGGTTGACTCCGTATGCTGTGATCCCTTTCCCGCAATAGCCTGCTGTTGCGCTGCTTGTGCGTCCGTCATCCATTATTACGCTATAGCCGTTGACTATAACCTACTTCCTAGGTAATGTGCTACCACAGGAATTGCAACTGTTGGTGAACCAATACTTGTGGCTTCAATCTTCTAGCACTCCTGCTAATCTGATACAGATGTGATTCCGCTCTTCATATCTCTACCATTACATGACCATTCATGAGCATCACTGTGGTTTTCGGCCATAGACGACGTAGAAATCAAATACGGTATGGATGGCGGGATTTCTGGCATCCTTTAAGACCTTTGCAGCAAGAATTTTGACCTCCTCAGCACTCCATCCTTTAAATCTTGTCAACACCGCCATCGCAGATGCCTCAAACCCGGTCTCTGCCTCCAATAAATTCCAAAGCCCTACCTTTTTCAACTTCTCGTCTTTTGGCCAGCCGCCCATAGGGATCGCATAATTTTGAACGTGAACATCCTCGAAGCCGACTTCGCGAAACCACTTCTCTAGGTGTGGTCCAGGACTGGCAGTATATCCGACATCCGTAAAGACTTCAGTCCCTAATTTGTAGTAGTATTCAATAGAAGTGTTTTTGGTGCTTTTATCCTGAGAAATATTGTCGAAGGACCAATCTTGGAACTCGACCCATCCACCTGGCGCGGTGAAATCGTAACAATTTTGCAAAAGTTTAGGGAAGTTCTTGATCGCTAAGGCCAGAAAACGTGCATGGATAAAATCAAACTTGTGCTCGTAGTGCCACTCATCTTCCAGGTCGTCTACGAAAAACCTGACGTTTGGCGGAACGAAAGATGGTTGAGACGGGCTCAAATCGATCCCAGTCACTCTGGCCGAAGGGAACATATCGGCAAACTCAATTGCCCAAATCCCAGTTCCAGTGCCAAGATCAATGACGTGTTGTGGTGTGTTCCCAATGGGAGCAAGATAAAGTTTTCGGTCCATGAGAGTCAACATCATTTCATGTATCATGTCTAAACGGTCCGCCTCGTCTTCATCGTTAGGCAAAAGATAGGTACCATCACGGTATCCATGATACCGTCTGCCGTTTTCTCGCCGGTAGTTGAGTACAGATGAAGTGAGGGAGGCAGTATATTCTGACAGTTCGGCTCCGTATGCAGAATCATTATCTCTCAAGTTTGGATCAACCTCGACAGCTTCTGATTGTTGAGCCATCTCTAAATTTTCTGGCGTGGCCTTTCGAGAAGAGACTAATGAAAAGAGTTGCTAGGCTGGGGGTCTCAGAGTTTTAGAGGTCACCTTCGAAAGTTAACCGCCATGGGGGAGCAGGCAATCCCCTTTTAAAGCTACGTGCAGGTCTGTTGGACGCGAATTTTTGGGAACTGAGCGAGGTTACATGATCTCCAGCGGCGCAGCAGAGAACTATGTAGTTGCCGGGAGAACATGCAGATTCCCCGACGCGCAATGCATACTTGCTAGTCTCGCAAGGATATTAATTAGTACTAGCGAGGCTAAACTTCCCTGATGCTTGAATTCTCTAGCAAGCTCAGGCTACTTATCTCTGTGGGTGGAGCACTCGCTTAAATAGACGTGGGAAATATCCGACGGGAGCTCTCTAGGTGTTACGGAGTTCAACACGCCTATAAGCTGATCCATTGGTGGTGCAACAGTGGAATTGCCTCTTTCTGCACGAAATATTCACTTCATTTGATGTTCGAATCCGATCAAGCCTTTTGATACCAAACCTTATGATTTTTATTGTACTGGGCGCGCACTATGTGAGGCCAAATATCCACATGAACTGCTATTAGTATCCTTTCAGGCCTCCTTCTCTCAACGTCGTCTAAATTATTTTCGCTACATTGATAACCACGCTGGAAATCACATCCAAGGAGGAATTTCGCACATACCATAAATTCTACTTCGCTGCCAAAAATCTTGGAACTAAGTTGGTAACACCTGCATATGCTTATCAGACTTCAAGTTCTCTTCGAGTTCTGCTATCTCGATCATCCCTACCGGGAAGTGCGTAATAAGTTTGAAGCAATATTACAATATTCCCATGAGGTCATATACCTGGAATTGTTCTTATCAGCTTAAGGCAGTCACAGTGACTTCTTCTGTGAGTATCTCGAGAAAAATTGAAATCACAATTATGCTAAGCAAGCAAATTAAATTAGCCTCCACCGTGTATATATAGCTGATCGAGATCCTTCTGGTCCAAAAATTGGGCCACGAGTAACTCTAATGAATTCTTCCGACACGTTAAACACAATATGTGCAATGAATTTCAGAGCTACCGAACCAAAATCATGTGCCTACTGTAACGTTATTCTTTTCAGTCTAACTTGTGTGGTTCATTTTGATTTAGCTCTTCTAATGCTTGCATCTACTGTAGAAATGGCGTCCATTTGCAGGTTGATGTATAGTTGAACTACCTGATTTACTTGATGAATAGCAGAATCCTCATATTTGTATTCTTTTATTCTCTGGAAGCTCTATTAGAAAATGGTTTTTGAGACAAGAGAACCTTCATGTCATTGAAAGCGTACCATACAGAGACCCAACAAGGGAAAAGTCGGCTTACTAAGTGACGGAATACACTTGAGATAGTTCCTATCCAACAGTCATCATGCGTTAATGTTTCCGGTTCCTCAAAAGAGCAGAAATCTAGTCACTACTTTAAGGGAGCGGAATCAAGCTGCTGAGCAAATATAGGCTCTCCCGGTAAGGAATCGACAATGGGGTTATGCCAGCAGCGACTTTGCTGCATACCTCGAATGGAAGTGAAGACGAACATAAAAGGCAAACCGTCGCTATTACTTTCTATACCCGTGCCTATGCTCCCCCCCCTTCAAAACCTAGCTGTATTGGTGCTCCACGGCTCAAGAAGACTAACGGCCCAATCATACCTGTTAGAGAAATTCCATAAAAAAAATATATTTTCTCAACTTCTGGCTACATTATGTAGAGAAAGATAAAGTGTTATTATTATCACCAGTGTTATTAGTAGCATTTTAGACGATAAACGATTCGTAGACCTAAATGGAGCGGTGTTATTAAGTTGATTTTGAGGATTTCTCTTCTGGTCCCTGCAGAAGTTTCTTGTATTTTCTTCATCTGACAAGCTTGGATTATTCGAATTGCATATTTAACAGTAACAGGGCATCTTACTTTAACTTTTCGGTGTATTCTCTATGTAAAAAGAGTAGTGTTGTAATAAATAGACACCATTGGCATGAAAGTAATGGCTTGTTTAACCACAATATTTCGAGCAACAATATTCTCATCCAAATGATATATACCTCGTAAATCTATGACTGTATAGCACAGTTCAAAATGCCACGGGAAAAGCTCAAGCAAAGAAATCGCCGAGAGTCGGAGCCAAGTAAGTATATGGACACCAATCCGGGATGCAGCCAACTTCACGGCCCCCCCACGCGGAAGGAGTCCGAATCATACGAAATGACCGAATACTACCTATGGTTTAGTTGGTCCAGAATTAGTAGATCGTGGTCTCAATATATTCGACATTGTTAAGCGACTGTAGACCCGGTTCCTTTGGACACCGACATTGCTCTATTCAATCATCCCAGTTATAGCCTTTACAAGCATAATATCCCAATTAAGTAATTTCTTCTTAGAAAAGAGAAGACAGATGGGATCAGAGTGTGAAGTAAACTCGACTACAGCTTAGATCGGCTCCGCACAACTTGCCAAGAGTCAGTCATGGCGTTGAATCAGAATCCTTAGTCGGCTTGGCTCTGTTGGCATTAAACCTGGACGACGGATTTAACTCGGCCTAAAACTTAGTCCACTCTACAAGCCAAGTTATTATCTTAAAATAAAATTGCCTTAGATCTACTCATTATCGATACCACGGTAGGATTTGAGCTTTCTACAACTCAAGCTGAGATAAACGATACATGGGAACCAGGATGCGATATGGAAAGTGAAGAAAGTAAAAGAAAAACAGAGCCATCATCTCATCCTCCCCTAGCAACTAGTGAATATATTACCATGTCAGATTTTAAGTCGTCATATATTCCCTAGTTGAATGCAACTGAACGATAATGGAAGAGTGGGGAAGAAGACTAAGAACATCTAATTCTGCAGGCTGAGAATATTATCAAAGAAAAACAGTACATTATAAATATTTATAATGAATTAGTAGAACATGCATGACGCCTAATTTTGCTGAAAGAGGAATGTTCTCCTACTTTGTGAAGAACTGTACATATCTTGCATCAACCATGCAATGCTAGATGCAGATCTTCCGAATTGGGGATGATATATAACCACTGTTAAACTTTCAATCAACCTTCTAGTAGCCAAGGCTTGAAGATGATCAGATAAGATCTTCAGTTATAGTATAATATTTCTCCCAGGGGATCTTTCCAGAACAGCTAGCTTTTTTGGGCATGTTGTCCCGACAGATACCCGATACCCCCTGTCTGTTCGGGAAGATGGGGATCTACAAACGGCGTCGGCCCCGTATAGCTTTCCGATGTCGGCAACCTATACAGCAAACCACACAGCAAGCTATATTCTTTCTTTTGTATCAAATGTCTTTATCTTCAAAAAATGAAAATAAATTCGTCTAAGTCTAGTTATCAATATGGTCATGTCCTTCTTTAAGTTCTTCCTACAGCTATCTTTCCCTTAACCCATAACCCTGTTCGTTATACGGAGGAACTGCCACGAATAGAAAGAATGCTACGGGCATCGGGCAGGTAAGATATCCGTTATCAATCTGGTCCTTCCAATAGATATAGGCTCAATTTAAGAACTCTAATCCTAATTCAAATATAATTTTCTCCATGGCCGATCTTCGGAGGGATATTGGTTAGTAACCATTAGATCCTACAAGACACTAAACGGAAACTCAACTACACATGGGACGATTTAGCTTCTCTTGGGTAGTATTGCCATGTCATAGATCTCTGCATATCGCTACAAACGTCCATCTCTACAGTATGAACAATTCTTTCGGATTCTTTTTTCCGTGCAGTTGTCGATAATTTACGTAAAATGGTTGATAGATATATAAATAATATGGTGTCTGTTGACGAGTATTTAGTCTCCGTTAGAAGTCTTTGAGAAGCTGGATAAGATTGGTGTGCTTCTATCAAGAGTTACTATACTGAACAGTCTTCCATCTCAATATCAGTTGTATGTCTGTGAAAAGTGATATTTATTTTCATTCAACAATCCTCTCTTGTTTGAGCACTTCACTCATCATATTCTTGTTTATTTAGGCGTCAGCAAAATGGTTCTGATTCCCATCAGAAATCGAGCACTTGCCTCCAGGAGTGTACTCCTACTATGTACATTTCTGAATGTGCTTGCTGTCTCCGCACATCGTTGGTACAATTGGCAATTCGACCTGACCTGTGAATCCACGAGTATGTTCGTACCTCAAGACGAGGCAGATTTGGCAAAGTTCGTGGCCGAACAGTACGAAAAGAAGTCCATGCTCAAGGTCGTTGGAAACGGTCACGGATTCGGAAATCTCACTACCTGTGTGGATAAATCTACTACGGATCGCGAGTCCTATATCATAAGCTTAACGAACCTCAAAGACTTCAGAGTCAACAATGACAGTACGGTGACATTTAGTGCTGGCTGGGACCTCGTGGATCTGATACCAGAGCTCCAGAAACACAACTTGTCTGTCATCAATCTCGGTACGGAAAGGGTGCAGAATTATATCGGCGCTGTCAGCACTGGAACCCATGGTACTGGGCAGAACCTGGGAAATCTTGCATCTCAGGTCGTTGGTCTGCGTGTGATGGACTCTAGAGGAAACATCACGGTGATCGATCGGAACTCAGATGAACTAAAAGCATTCCGCATGACCCTTGGAGTACTTGGTCTGATCACTGAGGTCACGGTGCAGACGGAGCCTATCGAGTACCTCAAACGGACAACGAAAGTGATTTCATCTAATGGAAACGTTACTCGGATGTATGCAGACATCTATGAGTATTATCAAAAGTACGACCGTATGATGGTATGGGGTCCTCATATGGACTGGAACTCGAATACGTCTAGTTGGGATATGGAGTCAGATATGACTATCACATATTGGGAGGACACAAACATTACCGGTGTTAACAACTGCTCAACCAACTACTGCGCCAATGGCTGTGGTAACTGCGTACGTGACTATGTGTGCTACGATCAAGCTCCAGGAGCCATCTCCACTCCACCCGCTGGAGTTTGCAATCGCTTCTTCTACCGAAATCGAACATTTCTTCCCAGTGGAAAACTTCGTCGAGGCCGCGGCAAATTATACCAATTACCAACTGTCTCAAACTTCGCAGATGACTGGATATAACAATCATCAGATGATATACGAACTACGGTTCGTCAAGGGAGATGACGCATGGATGTCTCCAGTCAACACCTATAATCTAGGCAAGAACAATAGCGGCGTGTTTGCAGTCATCGAGATTGACTGGTACATGACCTACAATGACTTTGACACCTTGTGGTTCTACCAGACTCTGGCTGAGGATTTCATTCCTCGTTTTGGAAAGGAATATAATGTGCGTCCTCATTGGGGAAAGATGTCTTGGTTCAATGAGACATACGCCGAGTTCATCTATCCAAAGGTGGAGCAGTTCAAGGCAATCCAGGAGAGGATGGATCCTCAGTGCCAGTTTGTCAATGAGTTCTTGATTGATCATCTGGGAATCGAGCGTTGCAGGAACATATTCCAGCAATAGGATATTAGTCATTTGGGAATGAGCAAATTCTCTGCAATTCAGAGATCTAGATGATAACTATGGTATCCCATTTTGAATCTATATATACTGCACCAAACAATATCAACAATATAAATAACAAGCAATGCTCTCGAACAATGTTCAAACTCCATAGTAAGATGTTTTATAGTCACCAATTGTCCCCTTACCAGACTGCACTGCATCTGTATTCAATACCTGCACATCACGCGTAGCGCTACGAGAATACGTTCCATCGTACTATCTCCCTCCACGCTATGACAAAGACTAACTCTTCCCTCGGAGCATCACACAGTCTCGGCATACCGTATCCATAATCAAAAAATTGTTTCGGCATCCACACCCGCAATTGAGCCCAACGTAAAAAAAAAGTCCACTTAGGAACTAATTAGCACAGACCCCTGAAAATCTACGATCCCATCCCACGTCTTCAAACCCGCGGACTCCCACGCGACCAATCGACACCAAAAGAAAAGGCCTGACCGAAAAAACATTTCGCCTTAAACATGGAGCCGCACTTATAGGACTCTTTTTTCCTAAAGATCCGTACCTGAAGCTAGTTCGTAAAGGGTATCATTGTAGTAACTAATTATTAATGATAATAATTGATCCCACGACTAAGCGCCTCTTTTTATGCGAAGATGGAGAATAATGAACGTTTTTAATGCTTAAAAATTTTTTCGATTCGGATATCGATTCCGAACGCTCAATTTGCACAGCTGAAAACTAGCCAGATCGGTAGTTCGATATGAAGATCTTCATCAAGCCGTTAAATTTTATTCTTGTCACCGGGCATGCTAAAGAGAGGAAAACTAGACGCGCTAGGGAAGAAAATTTTTCTATACAAGGATCTTCCCGATTTAGGCACACGGGCCCAACCGATTGGTCCGTCCCGGAGGCTCGGTGAGGTTGGGAGAAGGAATTAATAATTGAAAATGAAAAAAAAAGAGAGTAGCAAGGGATAGGATATCCCCTGCTATATTGCTGAGGCAAAAAATTCTATTTTTCTATTGCTAGTAGTCAAACTAATCGCCGGAGTGAATCGATCCTGTTCCAGGAGTAGGGTTAACTTCCAACGCGAATACGACCCTTTTTTTCCCTTTATAACCTTAATACCTATACCAAAAAGGAAGCTAAGAAACCGCTTTATCTAAATCCGTTCTAGTTGGAACGGGATCTGAATTAGTAGAATATTACTACTCCACTGCCTGCGCTGCCTATGAATCATTACTCGGATGACTCAGATCTGAAATAATCATTAGGCTTTACGGAATGGAGCAATTCGTGTTTAACTCCGGGGATATACGCACTTTAGAAAATAAAACCGGCAGAAAAATGAATTCTGATTGGTCTTACATTCCTTCGTTTCAGGCCTTAAGATCGATGACTCCATGAAGTGATTGGGAATATCCACTCCTTCTAAATACGGTATCACTTGGCGCGAGGATTTCGCCTCCTTGAGATATCGTCCAGAGAAAAAAAGATTATTCATGTAGAACTGTTTACATCAATCATCCGCGTCCCTTTCGTCCGTTACGGGTTCCCAATTATGAGTCATGGCCAAAACAAGCTTGAAACTCCTGACATGTTCCCAACCTCCACGGGATGAATTTCCATCCGGGTGCATTGCTCACGTGGAATTACATCACGAATCGGAATGTGACGGGATGCGCCTCGGTTCGTTTAACCGAACCCCGAAATGAACCGCGGGCATAAAGTTGTGTGAATATTTGGCTGATTCAGAATAATGCAGGGTACCTTGTGCGGGGAGCGTCGTTCCGAGTCGGAGTTTAGGCTGCTCCGAGAACCGATCTATTGGCCACTTCGTTTATGATCACTTGGCATCCATGGATGCAAAAGGACCTCGGCTCGGAGATGAAGCTGGCTGTTGTCCGAGCTTGGGATGTTTTTTTCCGACATGATCTTCATACCGTACGGCGCCAGAGATGGTTCGAGATCTATTGAATGTCTTTGTTGCCTAGTTCGTAGAAGCAAGGGTTTGACGTAGTTTGGGCAGCAGAATAGCTATGAACTGACTAGCAGGAACACTCTAGGTCCGGTTGCCTCCGGAACTACATGTCCTCTTTTTTGCGACGCGACGTGTTCAGGATGAGCTCGGAAGTTGAAGCTCTACTACTATATTCGATGACATATGCCGAGGTTCAACTATTCGAGTACATAAAGAAAATTAAGACTCGGGAGTCGCGGCACGATGTATTCCAATGAGGCGAACTCCCGGAGTTCGATATACTCTCCGGTCGATTTTCATGACATCTGTAATTTCTAATCCCAACAGAATCGAGATATTGTTAGACTAATGAATTTAACTACTGTCAGAAACTGTTGTCAAGAGGTCTGTGTCATAGCTCGATCAATGGAACTCAAGACCCATTTATCTCCCCATAGTAGTGGAGAATATCTAGCATACCCGATCTGGAAAGAGTGCATATGTTGGCTGAGTCAGCGCGTTCCACAGCACCAACATCAAGTATACTTACCTACTACGCAGACACTAGGTAAAGAAGAAGAAAACGCTGAAATAGGGTATAAATGCAATTTAAATCGAGAACTATCCCCATACACGTGGCGTTTGGCCCCAGTTTACCCCAGATTTCATGTATGCTTACCCCATCATGGCTGGGAGCATGGATGTTCCGCGGCGATATAGTTCATCCTTTTCTTCCCCGCATTTTGACGCGCAACGCCTCAAACCATGCTTCTATGGTATAGTATATCAAGATCAGGATGTTATTTCCTTTTTCCATCGTTCGATGGCTTATGTGGTCTTGATTTTCTGGGATGGAGCTTGTTTCTTACTCTGGCCTGGACTGCCGTTGAGGTGCTAGATGTGGAGGATATGGGGAAAATATCACCTCGATAGCTTTTTAGAACTACGAAAGATCTAGTTAATTCCCATTAGGAGGATGAGTAAAGAGTAAATAGATTTCCCAGTCCAGCTCGTATCTACCTTTAAGCTTAAAGCCCCACATGATGGAGGGAGCAAATGCGATCAACTTTCCACCGCGTCGGTTCTATATACTCCACGCATGCCCCATTATTGCCCTCCTCGTTATATAAAATAAGGTAGATAGGTACCTCAGATCATAATGGTATACGGGACTGATCCTTCTCGATACGATCGGTGTTTATTCTTTGTGAATTTCCCTCATATCAAAGATGGGTCTCGGTGTGCTGGAAGACGATCATCTCGAGCACGTGCCGGGCACGGCGCTGCTCACAGAGGTGATAGAGAATGAAAACTCAGCTCTTCGACATGACAAAGGACGAAATGCAGATGTTGTCTTGGTCCCGCAGCCTTCGAAGAGCCCAAACGATCCGCTTAATTGGCCGTTGTGGAAGAAGGATTTCATGCTGTTTCTGATTTGTATTGATACAGCGGTCGTCGGGGCATGGGTAGGTTTTCTGTCCTGTTTCTTTTAGATATTATCTAGAGATACTAGGATTTCTTGAATTAGAATCAATGCTCACAAGGATTCTAGGGCCCAATGATTTCTCCCGGATATGCCATGATGGCCGAGCAATTCCACATGTCCTACAACTCCCTCAACGGCGGTTTGGGATGGGGCGTCTTTGTCATTGGAGTTTCATGCTTCTTCACTCAGTCGATGGCCGTTATCTGGGGTCGTCGACCTGTCTTCCTACTGGGAAATCTGTTGCTGTTTATCAGTAGTGTGTGGGCATACTTCGCTCACTCGTACAAGTCCCTCCTCGCGTCGCGGCTGGTGGGATGTATAGGAATGTCTCCTTTCGAAGTGTAAGCCTTTCTCTCTGATCGCGATACCTTAATTGAGTATATGGACTAGGCTTGTTACCTCAACCATTGCCGATCTTTACTTTGTCCACCAACGGGGCGTGCGGCTGGCTGCATGGGGCTTATGTTTATCGATCGGAGTTGGTGGCGGAACGATCATTTCGGGGTACATCATCCAGAACCTAGGATGGAACTGGACATACGGCATCTGCGCCATCATCTACGGTGTGTGGGTTCTCGTTTTGTTTTTCTTCTGTCCAGAGACGGCGTATCGTCGAGACGATGTCCTTGATACCGATTTGGGAACGGAAGATAAGACGGTGGGTCTCGTAGTAGAGGCCATAGACGACCAGGAGAAGGACAAGCCGGCCGCAAGGACAATCGAGCATGCTGAAACGAACACTTCCTCCATCGAACCCAAGCATAGCTATTGGCACGAACTGAAGATCTTTCATGGCCGTGTCTCAGACGATTCCTTCTGGAAGGTTCTGGTCCGGCCGTTAATGATGCTTGTTTACCCGCAGGTGATCTTCTCGTTCTTCGCCTACGGCCTCACCACCTCGTGGCTAGTAGTTGTCGGAGGTGTTCTTGCACAACTATTCACCGTCCCGCCGTACAACTTCAGCGTGTCTGGTGTTGGTCTCGTGTCCATCGCACCCCTGATCGGAGCCATCATCGGAGCCTTCATCTCCGGCCCAGCCGCCGACTTCGTAGCCAAGGAAATGAGTCGTCGCAACGACGGGATCTACGAGCCCGAGTTCCGCCTCGTCATTATCATCGTCACGCTTGTTCTGGGGGGCATGTCCTTCTTCGGATTCGGAATGTCTTTGCAAGCGCAGGACCCGTGGATTGGTCCGGTGTTCTTCTACGGTCTTCAGTACTTCAGTGTGGGTTTCATGTCAATTGCAGTGTATGGGTATCTGACAGATTGCCACCGTGACAAGGCGCCGGAGGCCTTCGCGGCTATTAACTTGCGAAATATTTATTCTTTTGGGATGAATTATTTTGTGTCTGCGTGGATTACTAACCAGGGGCCTAAGGAGGTGTTTTGCATCGTTGGAGGGGTCCACGTTTTTATTTGTTTGACGGCGATTCCGATGTATGTCTTTGGCAAGAGGTGTCGTAGCTGGACGAGTCGAGTGCCGTTGTTTCAAAAGGTAATGCGGGCTTGAAGGCAACATGCGACCGGTACAGGGTCTCTCGTCACTTGACCGCAGAGGAAGTGCGAATTTGGACTAAGAGGATGATCTATTGGAGTATGACTAGATCTTATGCTAACTAATGCGGTGCACTGTACAAATCATGCTGTATTCTGTATTTTGATTCAGACTGGATTGCGCACCCCCGTCAGTGACGTGGAGAGCCATGTGGTCATACCATAGTGCTGATTGGAAGTAATGATTTCCCCGGATTTTTTTATGTGAATGACATAGCCGTTAATGGTCGTCATTTTCCAAGTTTAAGCCATTGATCCTGATCCCAATGACGTCGTGGTTCTGTTGTAAGCCAAAATTCTCCGTAGGGCTGGTGAATCCCCGGATATCGGAGATACGGGTATACGGCACTGCGACCGATGACGGATGTGGAGCGGGGAGCCGGTGCGGCTTTTCCCCAGATCCGGTTTCAGGCGTTGCTGGGCAGCCATTGCTACAACATACAGTGCGACGATAGTCATTCTCGTCGAAACACGCGGTCTGGACTCCTTGACACGTCGCAGCTGCAATGCTAAACAATTCCTGAACGAGGCTTGTTCCTACATGCGGTCGTTCTGCATCCAGGGGATGTCGAGGTCCGGTCGATCGAACAGGTCAGAATACCTGCCGGAAGCTTGAGCTTAGATCGTCCCAGCTGGACGGCGCGGGTGACCCGTGCGCAGGGGCTTATCAGCCCAATCCGGGCTTACCAGAATTAGCCTCCGTATCGAAGTGGACGTGGTCTGCTATACCTGGCCTGAAAACATTAAGTCAGCAGAGTTAAGAGTCTTCATTCAGTGACTGATCTCAATCATCCTATCATGTAGAGACACAGGCTGCAACATTCGTGACTGAACTCACAGGCAGAATGAATCCAGCTGCCTACAGTACGAGGATGACAACCCCAAAGAGGATAACATTGCGATCCTACCGAATCGGGGTTCGGGGAGACCGAACTAAGCGAGGCAGCCACACAACTAAGGTTATGAGGAATCACCAACCACGCACGAGAACGAACCAACCTTCTTTAGGTATCAGTATTTTCTAAAAATTGCATTTTCTCACTGGACGGTCGAATATTGAGTTCTATCTGCTTACATGGGGGCGAGGCAGCAGTCAACGAGCAGTTGAATCCGTCCATGCCAACATCGCCAGAGGCAGCAGAGACGGGAACAGGCAGGGATTCGTGTCGTGCTGCGCTGGCATCGCAATAAGGCCCGATCCTGCGCGGACTGGCGGGGGAGTAAGGCAACCGTCGAGAGTACTGTTGACAACTACTCTCACCTGGGAATTGACCACAATCGGGCAGATGGACGTATTCTCTTGTTCCCAGTGTTCTGGCCATCTTGTTGTCCATGCAGCCAGACGGTATCAGAATCATACTCCGCACGATCGTGAACGAGATGGGCAGGTCGATGTCCAGTCATACATTATTACTAACAATCCTCCGCGATTGCGGGGAGAGTACCTTCCTAGATAGTAAATGAGAATGATCCGTCGGACCACAGTTGGAGCAGTCTTGGATATCATCATGGGATGTCACATGCGTAATCTAGGGTGGAAGAGATCAGCAGCAGCCATCTCCTTGGCCACTACTGATCGGAACGTCCGTCGACGTGGTGATCAGTGATCACTAATTCGTTTATGCTGACATTGCACGGACGGATGAGGTTGATGAATAAAAGCTTCATAAGAGCATTGAGCGAAAGAAAGTTCGATGGAGGACGAGAAGACTCAGCGTGGTTCGACCGCGGCAGTGTGAGCTGGAGCCCAAGGACCTCCGGATCCGCGGATGAGGACTCGGTCGTCAGATAATATTAATCCATAGTCCATAATACACTGACAGGGCTGAGTCTGGGCCGGGTGGGGGATCGGAGGTTACTCAGCCCGGAGGCCCAGGAGGGCACACGGAGATTAGGGATTGGCGGAGGGATAGGGCGGCATAACGGCGTAATCCATCCAGCATGAAGACCAGCGAGGCGGAGAGATCATTGCAGCGAGGGCGGTGAGCACTGCTGTTTGCGGTGAGCAAGTGAGCAGCGGCCGAAGGGGGCGAGCGAGCCAACATTTGACGGTGGATGCTGACAGCGGTCTTTTCATCATCACTCGCCGTCTCCGCCCGCCGCTGACTGGGTGGACCGCCCTGGCCCTCCTGGCCCTCCGCAGGACTGGCCTCGGTGACAAAGCGAGCGAAACGCTCCGGCGTTCTCTTACATCCGACCGACCGCCGGACCTACACGGCTCACGGCTCCAGAGTGGACATCAGGGCAAAGTAAGAAGAAAACTCAGCTGGACAGCGGAGGCATAAGATAGACCCCCTGCCCACTCCACCAGGCTGACAGTTTCATTTCGATCCATCTGTCAAAAAGGAACAACACGTTGAACCAACTCACCACCGTCAAAAATCAGAGCCATCGCCATCTCCCTGCAGATTCATCACATATTCGCGTCGAGCTCCTTGCAGTCTAGATCTCGCGTCCTCACCGCCCTCACCGCCCTCTGCCACCGCTAGTATTGATTGGCCGCCCTGCCCACCGCCAAACGAGGCAGCCTCTTGACTCATAGGCAGAAGGAAAAAAAGACTCACGTCGACTTGAGCTCATCAGGCCATAAGCAGCTCGAGCGCCCCCAGGCATCGACCATGACTGCTTCAACTTCAACTTCCACTTCCACCTCGACCTCGACCTCCTCCACTGCTCCCTCACACTCCTCCTTCACACCTGCCCACCGTCGCAGACAACAGAAGAGAATGAGCATCACACAGACCTACTACCTTGCCCACACCGCCCGGAGCAAGCTCACCAAAGAGGCTGCCCGGGCGGACCACGATCTCCGCCTGCTCGTGGGACACGCCAACCTGCTCGATTCGTTGATGCTGGAACTGGCCGATGCAGAGCAGGAGCAGGAGCGATGGTTTAACCAGACCGTCAGCGGTGCAACCAAGGCCGCTGAGGAGAAGTCCTCCAAGCACATCCAGTGGGCGGAGGCCCTCGTCGAGGACCCGGAGGAGGATTGGGACCCGGAAGATGCGTCCGACCTTGACTCCGACAGTGACGATTCGTGCTCCGACTACGACGAGGACGAATTCATTGTCGACTCCGCTACCGTCACTCCCATCCGCCGGGCTACCTCCCCGGTTGCCATCATCACAGAACAAGAAGTCGACGAGGATGATACCGACTCAGACGATGACTACGATGGTGAAAATGAGACACTCACCTTGACGCGATCGAATTCGCGACAGTCACCGCCCGAGCTCTCCTCGGACGAAGACGAGGAGGAGTCGGAAGACGACTCCATGCCTCCCTCTCCCGAAGCGCCAACCTTCGACGCCTTCAATGAGAAAGAGAGTCAAGATGTGACCTCTCTTTTCGACAACAAGCAGCCGGTTGCTACGGTGGATCTACCGCTCTCGGAATCTCCTGAATCGGATCTCTTCAATCCGGAATACTACGTTCCTGCACAAGATCAGGGCACGATGATCGAAGCCTACTAAAAGGCTCACGCCGTTCTTGAACGACCTTCATCGATGTACCATATTATGATACCCCTGATGATTCTTGAGATCCCGATTTATAAGCGAGATATCCCTAGCATTTTCGGCAAGCATGGCGTTGATATGGCACCAAAAAAAACTTTTTTTACCCTATACCATGAATTTGCATTTTCATTTTCGTTTCACATCTATATAAATTTTACACACATCTATGAGCGCTTGGCGACATGTCGTTTTATCTCTACTCTTGATATCCCCCTTGCCATGGCTTGTCTTGTTCACATGGATCTCATGAAGACCATGATGCATGTTTTGCTCTTTTGCGTTGCATAGCACTTCTCCCTCCTGCTGTCCCCCGGGCGGGGTTATCGGCGGTCGAAGGTCGAGATGATTGACGATAGCCAGTTATAGATGTCCACGTCTTAGCGCATCATAATCCAAATCCAATATTACCATTAACATCTCATCCGTGCCTGACATCTCCAAAGTAGACCTCACTCATCGTAGCCATTCATCTAAAGCAGACACTGCAAGATCCTCAACAACCCCCGCACGGAAGCGGCTCCGTTAGCCGTCTACAACACCCACGACTTGCCCTGTTCTGCCCAGATATGCACATTGACGATCTAGGCACTGGTACTGGTCCTGATCCTCGTTCATCCCGTGCAGATACATGAGCCTAACCCGTCGATCATCGAATCTCGACGGCCCGAGCGGCCGCATCATTGTGCCTAGTGTGGATTTAGGGTCCGCGGAGTTCCTCACCGCCCTATCGCCGAAAGTCCGCGAGGGTCCCCCATATCGATTCTCGATTCGCTTTTTCGAACACACCCCCGCCCGGCCCTGGCGGGTGGTTCTTTTCTTCAGAGGCGAATTCAATACAATAATCCTAGTCCAGCCGAGGGTTTCGCATCCGTTGAAAAGAGTGGATTTTTTGGTTTTTGTGGCAGGGTTTAGGGTGGTTGGGTGCGGGTTGATGGAGGGGCGTTATGCTCTTGTGACTGTTTTTCACTTGGCTTGGCTTGGCCTGTCTTGTCTGTCTGTTGTCTGAAATGTGAGATGGCATGGCATGGCATGGGCATGGGAAAAGTGTCAGGTCATGTGTGCGCATATGCAATGTACTCTTATCTGCAGACGTATCACGGAGATTATTATCTTTTTCCGCCATCATCTCCATCTCCATCCAAATTTCACAAATCTAACTTATGCGTTAGATTTCATAATTTATTTTTTCTTTCCCTTTTTCCGTTCCTTCCTTCCTTTCCTTCTCTTCCCGCTTTACTTCGCGTGGCGTAGAATTCACATCGCCGACTCGGCCTCTCCCTTCCGATCCGCCCCAACCCCGCTTTTTTCGATTATTTGTTCCTTTTTTACCCTTTTTTGCAATCCCTTTGCCGGATTCGTTCTCGTCTACTTTTTCAAAGGGCTGGGATCTAGGATTTGAGACACCGATCCACTTTTGGCATTAACTGTTGTTCTAGTTTTTCTCTTGCTGGGTCTGGTCTGGTCTGGTTTATAGGTATTCTTTTACAGGGGGGCGAAATAGAAAAGAGGGGAAAAGGGAAAAACGGACGGAGAGAGCGGGTAACGGGTAACTCTAGTCCAGGCAAGGTTTAAATGAATTGAAATCGATCTATTAAAATGAAATTTGGTCACCTGGACGATTGCGATGGGGCTCTGTTTCTGATTTTCCCGAGAGGGGAAAGAAGTGAAAAGTAAAAGTGAGAAGTAAAAAAGTATATTGAAATGAAGCGAGGCAAAGCGAGACGAAGTGGATGCCAACGGGTCGGATAATCGGATTCTGAGATTAAAAAGTCGTAACAGCTACTTCGACTCCGCTGGTTCAGTCAGTACAGTGCAATAGATGGTCCGTGGGCAAAACTCGGTAAAGGAAATGGAAACGATAGTAAGTAGCGATGTTTGCAACGGCTATGAAGGATGTGCTACTGTGCGGTGTGTGTCATGTTGGTAGGTGCTAGGAGTAAGGTGGTACTTAGTACTACTGCTTGCTCTGAGGGCTGGGCCGGCTGGACTAGGTAATTACTCAAAAGAGTAAAAGGAAAATTTTCAAGAGGCGTTGATTAAAAGTGAAGTGCCGAGCTCGGATGTTGTTCGGCTACAGTAGGCTTATTGCTAGTTGCAGATTCGCGGGATAGATGGCAGGAAAAAAAAAAGGCCCTGGAGGGAAAATGAAAAGGCGGGGTTTGATTGCGGACTCCCGGCCCCTCTTTCGTTGATCTTCAGGTTACTCCACGATGGAAATCGTTGGAGTGGATTTGATTATGTTTTCTGCCGGGGTGAATAATCAGTCTCCTGACTAATCTTCAATATATTCGTCCGTCGGCCGTACTCTACCCCGTCTTACATTCTGTAAGCTTACTTCCTCGTGTTAGAACCGTGGTCGGGCCAGACCGCGACGGAACCAATCTATCTTGCTTAGGTCGGACAAGGGTCTATAAGGGTTCGGAGATAGGCTCTTCTCCGTTGAAGATTCACTTTTGTCAGCAAATCGGGTATTAATCAGCGACAGATGCCAAATGCAATTCATTCCATCGTGAACGATTATCGTCTTTGATCTTGATTAGTTACCGGTGTCCAGATTCTTTTCGGAGGTCTGTCAGGAAGTGCGGAGGGTGTGTGCGATGATGTGATCCATCCGAGGATTGATTTGTGAGCAATACGACGGTTTGTCCGCGTGGATTATTCGACGTCGCGTTGAGTAGAATGAGAGATGGTGTTCAGCAATGACCTAGTTCTCGCTGAGGGGTCTGATGATCGTGAGTAATGTGCGGCACTCAGCACGTATGATTTCTCAGGCCGCCATCTAGTCATGCAATAGCTAAATGTGTCGTCGCGTTATCCCCCTGGTTGCCCGTAATGATCTTTCTGTCATCGATAGCTCGCCTTCTGATACTGTTCTGATTGGGAAATGATATTACTGCATCGAGTAAATAGTGTGAAGAGAAACACGACTCATGTTTGTACCTGAGGGGTACTCTGGATCATCTGATTTTGCTGCCCAACCCTGCTAGATCAAGGGTCTACTAGGAGGTACATCCTCGTTCGCAGTATCTAGTTGGAGCGGGGTAGGATTCCCATTTCCCGACTGGGCATCTCAATAATGCATTTTTATGACTAAAAGCAACGCTTGATTATTTGTTTTTTAATGTCGTACTGGTGACGACTCTCTCCTCGAGTACTTCCGTGGAGGCGACTGTAGTGTCAGGTTGGGTATGATACATGTGATAAAGCCGCGTGGAGTCGTTGTTTGATGATAGTTTTAGGTCGGTTTTGGACCGCCCATGATATTGAGTCCGGGACTTTAAAGTTATCCTAAAGCCGCAGAGAACTGGAGATCGTACGATGATATCGGAAGTCGAATTAGCATGACTCGGGTCTGTCCTCCGTGCTCCGTGAGATCGTCATGCGGAAGTCTCCTAGCTGCAGCTGATGTTCTTGGCTGTCATCCCGGAGATTTTTAGCCATGCCTCCCAGAACGGCTTTCTTCTGCTGTCAGCCATGCTCCCGGACACGTTCCAGGCGCACGGTTCTCACCAGCCACCGTGGACAATACAGGAGCTCTCCATGGCTTTGTCTAAGTTTTGAGGCTTTCCTCTAACCGGCCCTGCGCACCGCCTCAGCCCTTTGTTCGGTGCCTAAAAGCGGTCAGACCGTTTCTGCCGCTCCCCGCCTCCTTGTGGATCCACCGGTTCATCAGCGGCTGCTCCGTCTGCGTTCATCGCATCCGGAGCTTGTTCTTGACTCGACATACAATCGTCCGTCTCTGGCTCAGAATTGGGAGCCCTAGGGAGCATACTGTCTGTTTAGTCGGACGGATGCGAACGGTATTATTGTCTTATTCAAATCATGATTAGTGCTGGTCTATTTGTACCAACTCAAGATCTTCAGGAGCTCCGCGGCGGTTGAACAAAAGCGGAAAATACCCATCATCTCACAACTCACTGTCGCATGCTGATATCACCTGCTCCGCTGGAAAGCGCCTACATGAATAGAATAAGCACGATATTATCTGCCACCGCTTGACAGAGACATACAAACCGCATCGAGAAATATATCCCTCATACTGTGCGGATTTGCGAAGACACCGAGGAGAAAATAATCGTGTGCACGAGACATCCACGCAATTGTGCGAGAGGCAGCAGCAGAAGAACGCGTTAAGAAATTTTAACATTGGAACTATTCTTCCAACGTTCTTCGACAGATCTGATCGGGTTGGCTCGGTCAGTGGGACATAGAGTCCTCCAACAACTCCACTCTTACAATCGTCGAGACTCGACGGAGAAGCTGCGCCATTCTTCAAAATGGCATCCCCAACCTCTCCGGAACTTTCAATAAAATCCACCGACTCTGCGCCTGGGCAGGAAGAAGAGCGCGTTTCGCGACGGCCAGGAACTGCGTTGAGCTTCCGATTAGGCCCTAGAGGGTCTTCCCAGCCAGCGGACGACAGGCGGAGGAGTTCCATACAG
Source organism: Paecilomyces dactylethromorphus (assembly GCA_029606265.1). Lineage (NCBI taxonomy): Eukaryota > Fungi > Ascomycota > Eurotiomycetes > Eurotiales > Thermoascaceae > Paecilomyces > Paecilomyces dactylethromorphus. The sequence continues at coordinate 587,999 of JAPVCE010000027.1, forward strand.
TTTCATGTCGGAAGTCCGGATAGATCTGCTCTCCCGCGCCGAAACGGGAGTATCACGAGTCCCGGATTGGTGCGGCCTCATACACATGAGAAGAAGGTCGTGGGGAGGGGACCCTCTCCTCCACCTCCAAGGTACGTTCTATACGCTCGGTGCCTTGCTCTTCTGCAAATCCCTAGACGCATTTCATCCATTGGTCCTCTGTTCCAGTGTGCTTCGTTTAAGACTCTTTACTCTTTCTGTGTTCAAGTATGAGCTGACAATAAGTAACAATCCAGTACCTACCAACGTGGTGTCTCATTCGACACCTTTGATAATCGCGACGCGACTGATTACTCTTTCACGCTGAATTACAAACACAGAGGCTATCAACACACTCGGCGCAGCCGCACGTTCCTTGTCGGCACAGATCAGAACGAATATTCTGACTTCGCACTCGAATGGCTGATGGATGAGTTGGTTGATGATGGAGACGAGATCGTGTGTTTGCGAGTTGTAGAGAAGGACTCGAAGATTGCAAGTGATGTTGAGGAAGGCAAGTACCGACAGGAGGCGGAAAAGCTGTTCAAGCAAGTCATTCAGAAGAACAGCCAAGATGAAAAGGCGATCAGTTTGGTGCTGGAACTTGCCATTGGAAAGGTGCAGGAGATCATACAGCGAATGGTAAGGATACGCATTCATTGTTCGTGTGCGTCAATGTCTGACACGAACAGATCCACATCTATGAACCTGCAGTTCTCATTGTCGGCACCCGCGGTAGAAGTATGAACAGCATGCAGGGATTACTGCCTGGTTCCGTGTCGAAGTATTGTCTGCAGCAGTCTCCAATCCCCGTAATTGTTGTGCGCCCATCCGCCAAGCGCGAAAAGAAAAAGAAGAAGCGACTTGCCGACCCAAGCAGGCGCGGCTACGAAAATATACTGCAAATGAGCGAGAAGAAAGGTAGTGGACTGTTTACCCTGCCAAATAGCACTGAAAGCAGTCTTCTCAAGACTGCCGATGCTGAAGCCGCTGCAGTGGCGAAGGCTGTTGGACTGCCGCGCGGGTGGGCAGAACACATCCATAGTGATTCCAGGGAAACATTGTCAAGTAAGGGCAGTGATCATGACGATAAACCTATAGTCCAGGCGGAGCTAGATGTTCCCCGGCCGGCGTCACCGAATGTGGTAGTTATGAAGAGTCCGATGTTAGGAGATCTCGACACCCCATCCTTCACGGAAAGTGAAAGCGAAAATGAGTCAAGAGGCTCTGATGAGCTAGTAGTCAACGGAGCTGCTAGTGATGAGATCAAAGCTCTACAGAACGGGGCTTCTAGCCCGGTGGTATCTCTTGGAGAACTCGCTGGCTCAGAAACAGCCGTGAGCGGAGAAGAAAAGGGGGAAAGAATTTCGACGTCAAGCGCTAAGCAACCAGATATAGTCATTCAGCAGCCCGAGGAAACATCTCCATCAAGCATCAAGGAAGCAGAACAAACTAATGAGGATACTGTTCTAGAGTCAGCAGTTAGCAGTGGTACTGTGACTCCTCAGGTCGTTGAGGCTGCTTCGGCTGGCAGCACTTCAGCCGCTGCTGCTGCCGTCTTACAACCACCGAATACCGAATCCGCTCAGAAGGAAGGCAAAGGAGAGACAAAGGGGGTTTAAATATTTTTATCTGCATAACCCTCTGTAAATCATTTGCAGTTCTTGTTCATACACCTTAATTATCCTTCCGTCACGATTTTCCCTTCCGTCTGTGAAGAATTTACAATCGTTGGCTGTTATTTAACTCTTTAGACTGCTCATTCTTATTTGAAATTTCTCATCCGGCGTTCCATAATATTCCCAATATGCATTTTACACTTTTTTTTCTATCTTCTTCTCACTTTCCCATAATGTTATACCCGCACTCGAGTACCGTCCCATGATGATCACGAATCCTCAAGAACGCATGACACTTATTCAATTCCCCTCTCCCCTCTCGACACATGCCTGTATCTATCCAATACCCCCTCACGCAATACACGGCGCGTGCAGTAGGGAACCCAGGACCTCTGCGCCAGATAAATTCAATAGCCATAGCTAGCATAGTATAGAATAGACAATGGCCTTTCTTTATATGCACTAGTTTTTCTTTTGAATATGTAGAGTCTTTATTTCATTTCATAACCATCATGATCTTCAGATTTAGATTTAGATTTGTGTATAGATACTAATAGAATGAGCTCTGGAGCCCACCATCACGGAGTACCTCCAGCTGCATTCGCATATATAGACCAATAAATCCAGCAATGCTCATCCACAGTGCCGTTGTTAATCGCAGCCTATCCAGATGGGTTTCTATCAGGACTTCCAACCGCCGCAACTGCGTGCCCAGCAGTGCTATCTACTCCCGAATAGATTCATGGCTATCCCGGGCCGATGACCCAGGGATCTTTGGCAAAATCCGCCTAGACTCCTTGCATTACCATGCTCAGTCCAACTTCCTCCTTTCTCGCTCTTTTTGGATACGCAAGCTGCGTCACATCGTCATTGACGGCTGTAAATGTCAGACTGCTATTGTTGACCAAGGCCGTCTGCATACTACCAGCATCGATGTTTCTCATACATACGAGTTCTTCATCGCTATCGCCCGTGGAACTGGAATAATTCAGCTGGCCGACCATTTTGCTCCCAAGCTTAGAGACCAGTGATATCATTGGAGAAATCCATAAATTGATGCACTACATCACGAAGAAAAGAAGATAACCCCCTTAACACATTCATCCGGAACATACAGTACATCCTGGATGAATCATTAACCGAGAATGATCTGTCTACAATCAATCAACCTTCTCTAATTTGACACAAAGATGGCATGAATAGTTTAGACTCGAACTAGAACTTAAACATTGAATTCTCCTATCATTTACCATCAAAGCCATACTGCTTCTGCTTCTGCTGCTGTGCTATAAAAAAAGGGGGAAAAAGCAAACTCACAATATAATTACAATGGAAGATAAGTAAGAGAATATCCCCATACGAAGCAAAGTACAAATCGTAAGCAAGAGTAGTGAAATGAAATCCTTCGTTTCCTTTCATTCCTTTTCTTCCTGTCCTTTTCCATTTCCATTTCCCAAGATGTAAGCCTGAGGCCGAAAGGATAAGGGTGAGGATGAAAAACCCACAGAGCGAAATGACCCCGAGAGAAGAAAAAAAAAACACCAAACAGGAATGAGTTGAATAGTGTGTGGTCATCATATTGAGACAAGAAAAGCTAACGTTAAGGACTTTTCTAACACAATTTTCGTCTAAGGGGAAAATGAGAAGAGGATGATGATGATGAAGAGAAGAACATGTTTCTAGAAAGAAGAAAATTCACGAGTCGTAGAACGAGCATGACGTAACCTGATGAATTAACTAACCGCACCACCCAGTGCAAATGCAATGCAAAAAAGGAACTACAAACGTAAGCAAGCTGGTGGCTAGCTGAAGCCCCATCCGTGGGCCAATCCTCGGCCACGGAAGTCTTCATGCTCTCCGGGTATTGAAAAGATGAAGTACGCGTTCCAGTAGCAATCGATCTCCGGTTTTTTTGGTTCTCCTCTCCTCCCCACATTTTCTAAATGGCATGCCGGATGTTCGGGACGTCTCATCAGTCATGAGAAAACTCAGGAGATTCAAATGACTAGTAGATCCCTATCCCAACCACCAGTATGGAATTTAGGAAGCCCCCTCCTAAAACGTCGTCTTTCCGGAATAATGAAATATGAGGTGTATTCAGCGTCTATGCAGTACTGTCGCCCTCCTTGGAGGATGACTTTACGGCGGGTCGTGACTTCGTCAGTTGGGGAGAGGTTGGGTTAGATGGTGGAGATGTAGCCATGTTGTCACGGTCTTCCAAGCTGGCCAGGGCGCTGAATGGAGAAAACTAGATTAGCTTCCAGAACAAGGAAATAAAACGCGGGGATCCGTTGGCACAAGCAAGCTGCAATCCTCACCTGAATGCATTAATAGAGGATGCAGCCTCCTTGTCTTCCCTCTTTCCAGCAGGTGGGGTTCCGGTACGGCTGCTGGCTCCGCTATCGTCGCTGCCACGAACCAGGTTGCCACCAGGGCCTAGGTTCTTGCGACCACTGCTGCTGCGAGAGCCGAACATGCTGGACGGTCCAAACGACATGGGCTGATTGGTGTTCCTGGTGGTCTTGAGTCTGCGAAGATCATCACTTCCGACCTTGCTGGAAGCGTAGTCTGGAGGAGGTGCCTGGTTCCTAAAGTCGCCAGAGAATCCACGAGCATCGCCACGGCCGAGCTGCGGACGGCCACCTCTGCTTGATTGCTGGCGAATGCGTTCCATTTCTTGCTCCTGTTGATGGCGCAGGGCCTGTAAATGATGTTAGTATCATTGCATACACAGGGTCGAAGTTGCTTTTTTTTTGTTTTTGTTTTTTACATACCTCTTCACGGATCTCCTGGATCGTCTTGGGACCCTTGTCGCCATCCTTGGACTGCCAGCGGGCCGCGCGCAAATCAAGAATGTCCTAGAAAGGATAAGTGTTAGTATATGCTCGGAGGCAAATTGTGACCAGCATGGACTACTTACCATAAGCATGAACCTCAATCTGCTGGGCAGACCAGGAGTCTCCATCATCATGTTGATGCGGCCGAAGTAGGCATCCATCATTGTCCGGCCCTTGTCCGAAGCATCCAGACTGCTTCCGATGGTACGGAGCAGGCTGGTCAGACTCTCGACTTCGGCCTCCTCGGGGATACCCTCGTAGTCGACCAGTTTCTTGACACACTCGTGCATAATGCGCTCTGTCAGCATACCGAGCTTGTACAGCTCACCAATGAACTTGACGAGACCAAGACCACGACGTTTGGCAGCGGCGGCAGCATAGTACTCATCCGACATCATAGCAACTTCTTCGGTCACACCCTCAGGCTTAGGTGGTAGATTGATCTTCCAGCCACGCTCGAACTCTTCCTGACAGCGGTTGAGGAGGTACTTTCTGAACAAGCTGCCACCGGCAACGACGTTGCCCATCTTATCGCGAATGCTCTCATCCTTGATCTCTGGACTCATGCTCTCTAGCATGCGCTTCGCGAACTTGGCGTACATAGGTGCCCAATGGGCCTCATCGGTGGCTTTCTCGAAAAGAAGTTGAATGACTTGGCGTAGCGTCCGTCCATCAGACTCTTCCTTGGACTGGGAAACAATCTCGAGGATCTGGCCAGCAATACGATCAAAGTTCTCAGGAGTCATCTTGTTCAGATTAGCCTTGACCTTGCGCTGCACCACATCTGGAGGCATAAGACCCTCGCCACCAGGAGCAGGACCAGCAGCGGCAGCTTGGCCAATACTGCGTGGCTTCCAGCCAGTGGAAGACGTCGTAAGAACCTTCAAATCCAGTCCAGCGGTAAGCGGCATGCGGTTGTTAAGTTCCTCTTCCTTCTTGGCTGATTGCTTGCTACGCTTGCTGTCAGAGCGTGTACCCCTGCTAGAGATACGAGGTGACTGAGGAAGACCACCGTGCAGAGCAGCTGAGGAACCAGAACGGCTCATAGAAGGAGCGCCCATGCCCATGCCAGGGCGGCTGAAGGAGCCAAACGGCATGGCTCCGCCACGACCGGCATTCGACAGAGCAAAACGCTGCTCGGAAGTCGTTCCAGGAGGCATAGACTGCCGCGAACCTGGTGTTTGTCCAAAAGTGCCCATCTGGAAGCTTTGCGGAATGCCAGGGCGCGAGGTGTTGCGTCCACCCATCATCGGTGTACGAGCGGACTGCGGGCGGTCACTCTCACCAACTGTCTCCCGGACACGGGCATCCCAGTCGATAGAAGGCTTTTCCTTGAAGACATTCTGGAACTGCAGCAAGAACTCCTTATTGTACTTGAATTTCCGGTCCGCGGGAGCGTTTGCATTCAAGGCTGGGTTGGGAGACACAATTGACGCCGGATAGCTAACCTTGGTAGGATCCTCAAGGAAGCGGGCGGTCTGGAGCGACTTCATGGCAGCGCTTGGCTGAGGGGGTTCGACAGTCTTGGTGGTCTCCAGCTTAAGCGCCGCAGGCTTGTCTCGCTTGAGTCCGCTAGGCTTCGCAGGCGGTCCCATCGAGGCTTCAGATACAGGAGTAGCAGCTCCGCTATCAGCAGGTGTCTCAGTGCCAGGAGTCGACGGTCCACGTTTCCCAAGAGAGGCGAGGAGCTCTTTTTTGGAGGACTCATCACCAGCCTCGCGCTTCCTTATACGAGCTTCCTCCGCAGCTTCGGCTTCACGCTCGGCCTGCTTCATGTTGCGCTCATACGCTTCAAGTTCCTCTTTTTCCTTGCGCTCCTTCTCCTCCTTCTCAGCTTGCTTCTTCCTGTAATAATCGGCCTCGGCTGCAGCTTCTTTGGCCTCGATCTCGGCCAACTCGCGCTCAATGGCATCGTAGTCGATCTCATCTTCGTCAGCCGGTTTCTCCTCAGCCTTCTTCGGCTCCTCAGGAGCAGATTTCTTTGCTTCAGCACGAGCCTTGGCTTCCTCAGCCTCCTTGGCTGCGGCAGCTTCCTTCTCCGCTTTCTCCCTCTCAGCTTTCTCCTTCTCCGCCTTTTCTTTCTCGGCCTTTTCCTTCTCGGCCTTCTCCCTTTCAGCTTTCTCTTTTTCGGCTTTCTCTTTTGCAGCCTTCTCCTTCTCCTCTTTCTCCTCCTTCTCCTTCAACGAAAGCTCTTCCAAGGCCTTGCGAGCCGCCTCTTCCTCTTCCTTTCTCTTGCGCTGCTCAGCCTCTTCCTGCTCAATTCTCTGACGGACAGCTTCCTTGAGCTCCTGCTTTTTCTCCTCATCCGTCTTCTGTCTAGCCTCCAACTTGCCGTTGTCAGCCGCGCTTCCCGTGCGTGGCGGAGGCGTAGAGATCTTGACAGGGGAAGGAGTGGCGCGAGCTGGAGAAGCCGGTTGCTTCTCGAATGTCTTCACGACGCCGCTACCGGGGTCCTTGATGACAAGAGGGCTCTTCTTCGTAGGCGGAATGACGAAGTGGTTCTTCGGCGGAGCAGGGCTGTTCGATGTTCTGCTGACACTGTGAGCATGGCCAGGGCCGGGAGGACCAGTCGGGGCTCCTTGACCAAGGCTAGAACCAGGCCGATCGTTAGACATCTGTGATGGGGTCCGCGACAACGGTGTCGCTCCCGCAGCAGTCGGGACTGCAGTGGGATATTGACTCTGGATGTAGGGGGCCTGGGGATTATACGGCATGCCGGGACGGGGCTGAGGCGATGGAGGGGTCATGTACTGCATCGGCTGCATGCCGTATGCGGCATTGTAGTACCCGTAGTTAGGATCGTACGCGTGAGGATAGCCCTGATTTTTCATCAGCATTAGATACCGTTCAAATTGACCACTTTCGGGTGCCAAGTTAGGGGGTGGAAGATTGACGGAAGACGAGGGGTTCAGGGTTGCCGCAGAACGACGGGTTCCGTTGCGCCTCTTTGGGTATCTCAGGGTTTTAGAACAAGGAGATTGGAGCCTCACTGCTTGGGGTCCCATATGTTGCTGATATCCGTAGTGCTGGGGTTGCATCTGCGGGTGCGCCATGGGTACTTGATTCATCTGGGGAGTAACTGGATGCGAGTTCGCAAGGGCAGGACTGCGGTTAGCCTGGTGTGGCGAGTTTGGGAACGGAGGAGCGAGAGGGCGTCCTTGGTTATGGCCGTGGTACTGGGGTCCCATATTCGGTCCGCCTCTGGGTTGGTTAGGTGTTCGGAAACCTGGGTTTGGGGAGTAGGGCATCTGGCCCTGATAACCAGATTGCGAATATCCGCGACCTCTGCCGCCCTGATGGGGATAACCACCCCGTCCAGGGCCAGCTGGTCCACCAGCCATGTGGTTGCTCATGTCGCTATGAGCCGACTGGGACGATTCGCGGCGCAGGTGGCTGGCCTGAGGTCCAGGACCCAGAGGTGTCGAGCGCATCTGTCGCTAGTGTTAAAAAAAGAGGCCATCAGCTTTTTCACACACTCACAGGCGAGGAATCACCTGCGAGGGGTCCTCGCTTTTTGCGAATCACTTACATTGGCATCTCCCGACTCTCCAAAGCTCCCAAAGTTCAAAGCATTACCCTGGGACTGATACGTCGATGGCGGCCTGCCGCCACTCGAGGCAGGCTGTGGGATCGGGGATGGCGATGTCTGCGGAGAAGTAATTCGGGGGTTGATCGGTGCGACTCCCAAGTTGCCGGGAGACTGGTTCGCCAGAACCGCAGGATTTCCCATATTAGGCGAACCCTGCTGGTTCAAGGCTCCAAACTGGATGCTATTGGGGCGGCTTGGGGCCGAACCACCGTTGGGGATATAACCACTTGTGCCCGCAGAGCTGATGGTGACAGAGGGTTTTCTGGCGTGGTCGCCCTGGGCAGGAGCACCATTGACGATGGTCACTCCTGACGACTGAGGTTGCTGCATGGGTTTGCCGTTCACTGGAGAGATAGAGGGCGACTTTCCATGTTGAGCGCCGGTCGAATCGGCGGCTTTCTTGGTGGCGTTGGCGTAGGTCCTGTTGGCCGTGGACGATTGAGACGCCGGCACAGGTGCCAGGGGCGACGACTTCCCACTAACAGATGGAGAGGGAGAGTGCGCTGAGGCGGCCTGGTTGGTGTTGCTCTGTCCCTGAGGTTGAAGGCCCGGCTTCTGAGAGATCGATGTCATTAGACAGGTGGTGTTGCGATCACTTCAGGTGGAGAGAGGTGGATGATGGGTTGTGATGTCAGGTCGCGAAAAAAAATGGCGATGGGGTTGCACACGTTCCAGGATCCAGCTGGAGAAACTAGATCGGGAAGGGAACCGTCTCAAACCGTGCAGAGATGAGACTCGACGGTGGATGGATAAAATATGACCTCCTGAGGGGGATAAGACACCACAAACTGGAGGGTTGGTGGTGGGAGGTCCAGAGGTCGGGAGGTTGGTGGGTGAAGAAAAACGAAGTTCCCAAAAGGAAGAAAAAAATTGTGGACTCGGAGGAGAGCCAGACAACTCGCCAAAGGAGTGGCTGTGAATCCCTCACCACGACACGGTGACGGAAAAACCACAAACGGATGATACAGACCTCTGCTGTATCCGCGATCGTCCTCTTCGATGACTGAAGAGGATCCGCTGGTAATTTGGGGTAGTTTGGGGGGGAGGAAGGAAAAGAGGAAAGGTTTGAGGCGAGTGAAAGAAGGTGGGAAATTTTGGGGCTTGACGGGCAACCGCTTAGAAAGAGACAGAGACGCTGAACTGGTCGGTAGAAGGGATGCGCCCGCTGCAACACCGCGACTATCTCGCTGTAACAGACCGGGACAGTCGATCTGAAGAGAGTGATGCCATCCAGAGGCCTACAGGGATTGAACTACGCCTCTTTCATCGAGGAGAGCAGCCGTGAAGCTGGTCCTGAACATTGGTATCCTTCCCTCATCCACATTGTTTGCCGCACTCTAACCAAACCGCCAACGCACACTGGCTCTCTATTTTCTACTCTACTCAACTCGACTTGACTCAACCCTGGGACCGTCACGGCCATCCTCAGGCAGACCAGCAGTGCTTACATCAATTCTGCATTCTTGCCTAGTCTGTCTGACGCCGCGCGACCCGAGCCACATCACGACAGTTGCATTGTACCACCGTTGGTCTGCCTTGTCGGAACTGCCGTCACTAAATACTTTTGCCATCGCTGTGTTCTCAGCGGCCATGGTCCTTTTTCGCCACACGGGTTATCAGCTCTTTCATAATCGAAGCTGCCATCTTCTGAACCCGATCCTGGTATCGAGATAATGCTATTCGATATGCGACAAACCTAGAAGGAGCAGCTAACCCGCAGGACGGCCCGTCACGCAACAACGGCGACAAACTCGAAGCTAGTCAGGTCGCAGCATCCTCACCGTTACCTTTTCGATCTTTTTCTGCTGATTCCCAAGCCTGATCTTCACAACCCCCGCGTGGCTCCAGCTTGGGCCGCCCGGGCCCTGGAAACCCACGGTTATTTGACGACGATAATTCGGTCGTCAAAGCTCTCGGGTCAGAGAAACGGGTCTAGGACGCGCCCAGTTGCTCTAGCATCACGATCTGGGCGCGCGTGTCTGCGGAGTCCGCCGATGCCATCGATATTTTTGGTCGCGAACCAGGGATCCGCAGTGGAGACCCAAACACCTCTGCTGTTCGACGGAGCTTTCTGATATATTTTTTTTTCTTCTGATCGTATTCTATCCATATCAAAAGAAGAACCGACCCGAAGAAACAAAGAACAGAATAGAGATTGAAACAAACAGAAGATGAGAAAGGGGAGCTTATTTTCGAACGATCCTAACTCGCGACTCAGAGATCGGCCACTCGTGTTGGCCCATTCCACCGGAGTCCACTTACGCCCCGATGCATTTTGAGTATCGTCGAGCCGCGACGTTGCCCGTGCACGAAACACAGCGATGTCCTACTAACTGAACCCAGCAATCGCATGACAGCTTGCCGGGACTCCGAGGCTGATGATACAGGATTCTCCCCGGGCAACACTGCAACATCAATCGATCGCGCGCCAACCAACCTTACGCTTGAATGACGAAAACCCTGTCTCGACCCTAGCTAGTGTGTAGAATCCTGCCGTCCATGTCAGAAATATTCTCTGGGCTCGGTCCAGTTGACATACTGTGCGTCAAATACGATTGCTCGCAGCGGTGCGTCGAAGACAATCTAGCTCCATATGACAATGCCGCCATTCTTCGTAATAGATTTCGCAGACACTGACCCCCCACTATTTCCACGGTCGCATACACAGAAAGAAATTTATAAACCAAGGGATTTTAACGGTCATGAAACAGACCACTCATATTCCAGATATTCCAATAGTATGAATCCTAACAGGGTCCAAATGCGGTAACGAACGAGAGGAACGGGCAAAAAAATCCGCCGGTCGGGAGATCCATGAGCGCGGGTCGCTCCACATACATCACTACACCACTCATCAACACGAAAGAGCTTACTTTATCCTCGAGGAACCAAATGTCTCATCCAACCATTTCCCTGTCATTTTATAGCCTGTGACATCACCATCGACATGTGCTCTGATCTGATGTTTCGACCTGACGACGACGACAGTCCATTGCCATCCATCTAGGTCCAGATCGGATCTGATTCTCTAGAAAAACTAACTATAGTACTACAACCGCGAACTTAATCTCAATCCACATACGTTTAAGCACAAACTATTTCCATTATATAGCATTAACCTCTACCAAATCTAGACCCGATCTGGTCCCTCATACGATAATAATAGGTTCCTACGGTCCCCTTACATGCATAAAGGCAACTAGTCCTAAACAGTCCCGCAGGCTACCAAATACATAAACCAGTCATCTGTCTCGATATCCATCACGAGATCTCATTCTCAAAGCAGAAAGATCTGGTCAGATCTGTTTCAGACGTAGCTTTGCCTACTGCAGTATAGTTAAAACATTCCAGGGATCATGGACTCATGGGTCTGGTCTCGCGCTAATACTCATACTTGTACTCATAGGAATACGGTACTACTTACTACTTACTACTTGCTGCTGCATATTAGACCTCTTTCCGCTGAAGAGTTTCTAGATACATGGATACAGATAAACTGAATATTATTCTCTAATATAGAAGGGAGGGCAAAGCTTATGTTATAGCCTGGTGTATTCCGAATGGAACATATGATGCTGCCCTGCGATTGTAGGTGTGACGTTGGAGAAATCCATTTTATCGGATATGAATCCATTACAGACTATAGAGGATGTGTACATTGGCGGCTTTTAGTGTGGATTGTAATGGATAAGGGGTGAAGTAGGTTGGAAATGTTCCAGTTCCTGGGGGGTGGTTTCTGGATCGAATAGGTCTATCCAAGTGGACTACGTCCGTATGAGATGATGGATTTTCAAGGAAAGAAATGTATAGGTTGCAAGAAGGCAAAAATAAAGTTCCCGAAATTAACTCCGTATAACAGAGAGATGAAATCTATCTACCTGTCCACGCCCGAGGATTTCGCTGTAGACTGATCACCCGACGTCGTTCGATATCCTGCACCAAACCACCCGGTCGTCCAACTACCGCTGGGAGTCCTTCCCCTCCCAACTGGAGAACGATCCCGTGAAGGATCTCGCACTCCGCTCGAGAAACTGAGATCCTCCTGCGAGATATGATCGAACGAGTTGCTGCTGAGGGTCTTCCGAAGGCCCGCAGCAGAACCATATGCAAGGTCCTCGTCCGGCTCAAGACCGTTGTCACCTCCCAGGTTCTTCTCCTCCCGCGCCAGAGCAGTGCGCAACACGTCGAGCCGTTCCCGCTGTGTTGCGATAAACTTGGCCTTCTCTGCAGATGACAGCGAAGCGATCTCTCGCGGCAGGAGAGTTCCACTAGCGCTCAGTTCTTCGACTTGTGCATCCCGGCTCTTTCCAGTCGAAGTGACAACGGTGACGGCAGAACTCAGAACGGAATACAGATCGGTCGCGGGAGCGGACAGGCTGCTGGCCGCTGCAGCGGGGAGGTTGAAACGGGAGAGGAGCGATTGGGCATATGCAGCAGCACCGGTTGGGGGAGGAGGAGCGGCGGCTGCTCGCTGAGGGGGAAGGCCGAGGATCTTCTCCCGGATCAGGTCAATAGCCTGATAGAAGTATTGCAGTCCAGCTGCTTTGGCCCGCTCATGAGCACGGCCGATGAACTCGTCGATCTCACGTTCATGATGCTCTAGAAATGGGTCGACATATTCTTGGTATAGAACCCGAGCCCCTTGCGTCTGGGGAAGGACGAGGTATGCCATAAAGAAGAGGCGAATCCAGCTGTAGAATGGGAACCTGGAGAATAAAAAAAGGAATCTATTAGCTATCATTCCTAATGCAGCAGATTGTAGATCGATCAGGAGTAGGTATATACCATCCCAGGATGAAGACTGTCCAGGACTCAACGAGGAGGACCCCAGTCAGCACAACCCAGTACATCAACCATGGTGCCAGCTGCCTGGGATCCGACGAGCGAAGAGCCTTGTACGAAGCGAAAGCAGGAAACAGAATACTAATGACGGAGCTGTAAAGTTCGACAGATTGTTAATATCAAGCTGAGACAGATGAGACATCGCTGAGAATATATTTGCAAAGCAGGATTCCCCAGGTTTGGCGAAATCGTCACCCCGGTCTGCTGTGATGCCTAGGGAGAATAGCGCACTTACGATAACAGGTCCGCAACTACCCCAAACATAGTGAATAATACCTGAAGGAAGACCTTTGTTCTCTGGCTCTGAAAAGGTCTCCCACAGCGTGTAGGAGGGTTATAGGGGCAGTCTTAAGATGGAGGGGACGATAAGTTCTTATCAGAAGGGAGATGCGGGGCGGAACAGCTTTCACGCGACCTCAGGTGAAGCGGTCGGGTAGCAGCCAGCCGCAATAGCGTAGGATAAAGATAGAACAGATCAGACGAGGATCTCCCAACACCTTGAGTCTAAGTGTCACAACGTAGTATGAAAGCAAAGATTGCTCTGAAGTGAGGATGATGTAGGCCTGCTGCCTCCAGTTTCCAGCAATAGCCGCAGGTACCGCTTGCGGCATCAGGGGCTTCTGCATCCCGCCCGCCTCGTTACGTCATCTTGAAGCTGATGTAGTCCGAAACAGAATAGGCGGTTTCATTCCACCCATTGGCACTATTAGCGACTATTCCTACTAATAGTACCAGTGAAGGATCAGCTCGTCAAAAGGGTTATCTGCGATCATTTCAGGAGAGCTCTGGTTAGAATTCGTCAATATTGATCGCTGCCAGCATTTCATCCGTAATTTTCTAGTGGAGGTTACTGAAGCGCTTCATTTCAAGACTCATGAACAATTGCTTGCTGACTCAGATGAATGCTTTTGTAGACAAATAGTAACTAGCAACGCTGCTCTGGGAATCTATATCACGTATGCCATCTATAGACATAAATGAATCCACCTGAGGTGCAATATACATTATATCGGTAGATCTGTGACCCTCATTCCAAGACTCCTAATCCTCCTCATTCCTGTAGATAAATAAACTCGTAAAGTATGCCAGCCCGATGAACCTGGTTATCAGAGCCAGTTTCTCCTTCGGACGAATCCCGTCATTTCAGTTGACTCTTGATATGTAATGGTGTATTTGCTGTGTGTTCCTGAATCGAATAGTGAGCCCACTGCTCAAAACCCAGAATGCTTATAGCGGCCAAGTGCTCTGAGGCGGCGGGAATAATAAACCTCGCTTTCTCTCAAGATATTCCGCCGACTCTGCTCTCTTCTTACTCCACCAACGATCGTAGCCCGTGAAGTCGGCCCGTACCTCCTAGAGACAGTTGGCCGATTTATTTCTCCACAACAAATTCAAATGATCTATCCCCCTTGGGGATAGGAATAGGCTTCGCATCGTTGTCATACAGAGTGCGCTCAAAGTATTTGACCCGGCGGTTTTTATCAACAAGGATGACGGTCTGCTTTTGTGTGCCATACAAGCCACTCATGTAAACTGTCTGATCGGGAGGCGTACTGCCGTTGGCCATAACCCCGACTTTGCCCCTTGCAACTTCTTCCGCGGTTTTCTCGTCTTCATCCTTGGCACCAATAACTGGGACAAAGATGCTCTCACGTAGAAGAGGTATATAGGTCTCTAAACTGGCCCCGTCTTTCAATCGGGGGAGGGTATCTGTACTGAGGACACGCAGCAATCTCTGGATGAGTTCATCTTCACCTTCTTTGGCCTTGACGTGCTTTTCGATGGCTTCTTTCATTAGCTTCTCTCCCAGAAGAATCTTTTTCCATGACCGGTCATCGAAAGCTGTATTGCTCAGACCGATAGTCTCGCCCTGTTGCTTAGCAACCCAGGTGATTCCATCGGCCTGTGAGACACGATTTGACATAACCGCTAGTGGTTCGTGGATCTTTCCACACACAAGACTAAAGCCACCCGCATTTCTGGCGGCACTGCTCGAGATCATGTCCTCAATGAACTTCTCCGTGCAGTGTCTTTGGCCCGGGGGCAAGGTCAGCCAATTTCTGACTATGAGCCCTCGACTACATGTGCCCACTGCATCTGCGGGGATGTCCTCGCGGTAATTCGTGAGCACAGCGACATGGCCATGTTTGCTGACGCCCATCCAGGTTCCCTGAGTGGCGCGAGCAAGGTCCCGTGAACCAAGAACGTGAGAAGCAGGCTCCGGCCACCAGTCCACAGTGGAAGTTGGCCGACGCAGGAATTCCTACCAACAGTCAGCACGAGTTTTTCCTCGAAAGAACATATGAATTCTCACGTACATCTCGGTTATCAATGATAATGAGAGGATAATCTGGATGTGCGGTTGATATGAGGGCGATACACATCTTTGATCTCAGCAATCCAAGCGCTTGGGGAGTAGGAATTAAACGATCTCTCTTTCAATGTTTAATCTGAGACGTAACTGTCTGTGCACAATGTATGAGGCAATTCAAAGACCAAACGCCGCAAATGCAGGAAAGCCCGGGAGATATATATGTACGTGCTGTCTTGGCACCAACAATTGGGCTTCTGGACCCGGTGACGCCAATGTTCCAATACCTAGTCGCGATCTAGGTTCCCGCCAGAAGCTCGTACGAGTCCAACGAGCTTAGAAAGCACACAAAGGGAAAAATCGGCTTGCAACGCGATCGCCTGACATAATACACGGATCGGAAAGACTGAAACACGGCGGCCAGCGACGACGGTCAGGCCGCAAGGATCGTGTTGGGGCGGAGCGGGTTGGGTTGAAGGTGGTATGACGGATGAGAGCAACCTAGCAAACGCAGGCGCGGCTCCAGATCCAGCTCAGTAAACCCGCACCCAAATAAAAATTCACCAGAAGCGGTGCCTGGAGATAATAATAATAACGAACGCGGGGGTAGTTGTGCCCCTTGAACCTTGAAGGAAGACCTAGTCCCGCGTGCCACGTCCTTTGGTGATGTGGAAGGATATTGATGGTCGAGATCCGTACCGAGGCGTCATTGATATCTGGTTCCCCCGCCACAAAGCATGTGGTCATCCGAGAACGTCCAAGCGCTGGGAGAGAGAGAATACATCTTTGAATACCTTCAACGGAGCCCAAGCATCAGGGGAATGGTCTGGAGATACTCTTTCAGCTCGACAAACAATGGATTTTTGGCCTTGCCGATTCATTCCGATGCTGTGTCTCTTTGGGTACTAGACAGGCGGTAGAACAGTCCCCTCAAACAGGCGGTCTCCGACAGCACAGGCATATGCATTAGTCGCACATCTTTTTAACACGACCACATCAGAAGATTGACACCTTGCGGTCGTAAGCTTCGTAAGAGATTTTATTCTCTTTACCAAGCGGTGTGCGAATCTGGTAGCCCGCCAATTGTGCACGGTCGCTCTGCCTGTGTACTGTATATTTCGCAACTGAAGATGCAGAATCGGGACGCACCTCAGGCAGTTGACTCTGCCATCTTTAGGAATCTCCGAGGAGTTAAAAGAATGACTAATTTCTTGGTTTGATGTTGATTTATTCGGGAGAACTAGCATGCACATATATAGGGCAGCTGTTGGAACTCCGTGCTGATGATGTGTTTCGCCTCCTAGATTGCCTCATCCCCCACACAGGAAATGTCTCATGCTCACCTGGCAAATCGTATCCAGCAGCTATATCTAGCATATATGTTTACTGTATAACTACATTCAACGTCAAGATTCACATCTAGAAGAATTCTACACTCAGCCCACCATGCCTCAGCGTCATTGACGCCCTACGGTTGATCATATGAAATATTTATCCCTGCTATTTGGATACATTTTCCCTTTTTACATGCTTTAGGCTAAAATAGGAATATGCACACTTGTCAATGAAAAGGCCCTAGACTCCTATGGATGGCAAGAGCGGTTGCCAGTAACATCGATTGGAATGTGACAATGGATCGAGAAACGTCTAATGCAGATGCGTCAATTCGTCAATACTAGAGTTCATGCTTCTAAATTCCAGTCTTCTTTTTTTTTCAATACTTGCCACCTCTTATTTTTGACTTCTCCTTCACCGGTTGTGTTTCATGATTCCTGATTTTTCTTTTTTTGTTCTTTTTTTTTTAGAAGACGGCATCTGGCTTGAAGAGAGCGGAACTGCCCTTTACAATATCCCCATTCTCCCGGTTTATCCGTTTGTCCCCCACCTTTGAGCGACCTATGGCTTTTTTTTTTTTGAACATAATATGATATCGAGCTAAGCTAGTGCCCTTTGCTTGATGCATGTATCGTCTAGAAACTATACTGCAGCTTGCTAGAAGCATACTCTAGACATAAGTTTTATTGGAAATTTTATTAATCACTCACTCTTCCTTCTATACCGTGACCCCACAATTTCAAAGTAAAGGGTAAGATAGATCAGGGATAGAAAGTTACACAAAAGCTGTACATTACCTAATCAGAACAAATAGAGGGTGTTCGCTTTGTTGCTGACAACCAATAGGATCCATACTATGATCCCAATTCAGCCGTACACGACGATCTTGCGGGTACTGATCTTCTGTACGTGGTGAGCTGAGCAGAACAAGGGTCTTCGATAGATGATGATTGATTGGTCTTAATAATTTTTCCTTAGACTATTGATGAGCCTAAATATGGATCACTAGACTAGCTCCTGCAGGATACTGAAGGGATTGGAAAGATATGAGCCAGTTAGGGAATCTCCGGGGTCTGTGTAATCATGCGTGAACTAAGATGTTTTTTTGTTCACGTCTCATTATAAAAAGGCTCAGAAATCCAGCATTGCACTCAGAAATCCAGCATTGCATTTTCTTCATAGCTCAGCAGAAAACTCTTCCAGATAATTCTCAGGTTTATTTTTTTTGCGGAAGGTAAGAACCTATCCCTTATAATTCTATCAGCATGGTTCTAAGGAACAGAACAAGGACCTCTTAGCTTCCTCTTGACTTACCAAAACGAAGAATTCATCATTTCCAATTGACTCCCAATCGGACAAGTTTCTAGATACGAGCAAAGGCAATAGGTAATTTGCCAACCTCCTTTATACCCTTGACCCTACACTACTGATCTAGATTACAATAAGTTCTCTCAACAACTACCATCATGAAAGTTGCTATTATAGCAATTCTTGCTCTAGCGGCAGCAGTGGTAGCATCCCCTATGGAGCAGACCGAACACTCAAAGCCGGCCGGCTATTGCTGTCCTCTTTACTGTAAGGGTAATAAAAAATGCCCAGGTGGTGAACATGGTTGTAGTAGTATCTTCGGTCAATGTTGCTCTCCCGCTCACCCTTGTTGAGAGAGAGGAATTGTGGCAGAGCTGAGGATTGAAAGTTGAAAATTGACTGTGGAGGTATTAACTAGCTGTAGTTCTTGGTTATTGGGGGTTTATGGATTTTGGGAGAGGTTGATTGATAGTAGCAAACTATGTCATTCATTTAATCCTGTACGGTGTGCAGTGTCTTTTTGAGCTTTAGTTTTCATACGGTTCCTGAAATGTCATAAATGATGCTTTACTATGTCCTGTATCCCAGCGTATTGCAGATGGAGATTCATCCCAGATATGTCTAGATAGTTCGGACTGCTACAGGCTTCTGAAGTTCGCCTAACAAATCGTACCGACAAACAAGTTAAGACTATATATGAACATTTTCATATACAAAAAATATCGATATTCAGATCGATGAGGAGGCTCAGACTTTCCTCTTAACCAATCCTCTGAAGAAATCGAAGCTATTGCTATCACTCTGCAACTGCCACACCCTACCTGTGGGCCGGTCCCCCCAGCCCAGTTCCTCCGCGAGCAGCAACCCATAGTCCCTCGTAATACCCTTGATTCTGGCCCGAGCACCACCTTCTTCCTCGAGAGTCACAATCTGGTGCATGTGCAACCAATCGCTGTAATACATATCTTCAAAGTTCTTGTCAAAGCCAACGCGTAGGAAGCGGGCGTATATTTCCTCAAAGACAGTGAGGATACGAGCAAGGAGCTTTTCGAGAGTGATAGGCTCCGCTTTCCGACCCTTTAAGAAATGATCGACCAAAGCATTCAGCGAGGTGGTTGGCGAGGCATTGGTGGCGTTCACGCCGATACCAACGACAGCGATATATTCTTTGGATGTGTATTGGGAGTTCACAAGGATACCACAGATTTTAGTGTAGCGTTTTTCAGATGCACGGTCCGGGTCGAGGGCATCTGATGAGAGAAAGATTATCAGTCTTGGGTAATGAAGAACGTAGATATAGATGGGACTGGAGCTCACAGATGTCATTGGGCCATTTTAGCTTGACAGGCATATTTTCGTAACCTTTATCATAGCTCTTGATGCCCTTTACTACAGCCATGGCGGCAAGATATTGAATAAATATTATCGGTGCTGACTGCATTTTCTCTGCTGGGTGGCGTATGACCGTAGAGAATATGAGGGCGCCGGCTGGCGAGACCCAGACGTTTGAGCCTCGACCTCTGCCTGCAACCTGGACGGTGGCAGTTGCAGTGAAGCCAGTGGGCAAGCGGTGAAGAAGTTTAGGATTCCTATAATCCGTCAGTGATAGTCCCTAGAAACTAAGCAGGAAAATAATCTCACTTTTCTAATATAGTGTTTGTACTTGTGACAACCTCACCATACAGGATCTGAGAACCAAACTCGGAAAGTTGTTCCTTAGACTTTGACCGATAATTTTCGAGATTGTTGAAAAAGGCATAATGGTTGAAATAAGGGGTGGCCTTTGAAGATGGAATCTCATCGTGGACCACAAGATGTTTGACGATCTTGTTGTAATCCACGATGCCTTCGACAGGCTCTGCAGGCTCATCTGCGGCTTCTTCTTTCTTATTGGCTTCTGGAAGCGATTCTTCAAGTTTATCCATCTTCCAAACGTTAGGCGTCTCAATGAAGAATGTATCATTCTCGTCCTTCAAGTATTCATGCCCGTCTTCCTGGGTGATAACCTCCTTTAGAGAGGATAAAATACTAGCAGTGTCTTCAGAATGAAGTGCAGATAGATGAAGTGTTGATAAAGATGGGACTGTTGTCGTCTCTTGGGTGACCTGTAAGCCCAACTTAATAAGACATGCTTTCAGGAAGTCAGTTCGAGCCTTATCATCTTCCTGCAAAACATCGACCACTTTAGCATACTCAGGCCCACCCGATTTCTTATCTAGGTTGACAGCTGCAAACCTGCCAATTGTCAGTGGTCAAATGGTTAAATCAAGTAGATTATACTAACTCGGGATGAGGCCCTGTCAATATCGCTGCTCCTTGACCAACTTGGCAGTATACTACTGCTGCTGCTCCCTCTCCCGGATCTACATTGAGTTCCTCGGTATAGCTAGCCAAGACTTCAACTCCCTTATCAGCATAAAGAGGTGCATCAACAAAGACTCCACCGCCATTGTAATAGGATCTGAAGCTATCAGGGATAGCCCCGACACTCAGTGCCGTTTTGGAGACCTTCAGTTCGGCCGCACGAGCGCCGGCTTCACTATGGTAGACAAAACCAGGAAAGGCGCAACCTCGACATGTTCCAGGGAAGAAGCCCAGTTCTCTCTCACCAATGACCTCCATGGTCTTGTCGCCGACCTCAAACTCACACCTCTTGGTCCCATAATAGCCACCGGCGCAGAAGCCCAGGTACGCTCCTCCTGTCTGGACGAAGTTGGAAATTCTTCTGTTTCCTTCACCGTTAAGTGTCCTGGAATACCCCATATCGGCACCTCCAGGAATAACAAGCAGCGCACAACTGGACATCCATGGCTCCTTAAGAATCATATCACCAGTGACTGGGATGACAGCATAGTTCGAAGCTAGAAGTCGCCGCAATGTGTAAAGACAATGACGGACAGACTCCACTGTCGACCCATTGCCTAAATTATGGTCAGAACTGTTTGTCCTGTAGCGAGTTTTTTTCTAAAAACAAACCAGAATAGACCAGCACGTTGAGCTTCTTGGAAGCCAAGTTGGGATTGATCGCGGACATTTTTCGCCTTTCGGGAGCGGGGATAATATCCAAGTTCCGAGCACTGGGAAAAACCTCAATTCTATCTCTTTCAGACCTAGCACCAAGAAGATAAGGGTAGTTTCACAATGTCCAAGAGCGAAGGATATACTCCGGTCGTCACGTCAAATGACGATGATGAGCCAGACGATTGGTAAGCTCAGGTTGTTGAGAAGACTGGGGAAGCTAGAAGCTCCAGAAGCTGATGCTCCGAATATCGCAGGGACAAGCGAATCTTCAGCACCGGTTGCGCAAGTAAGTCAAGCCTTATTCTAACAAGTAGATTTCTCCTCTCATACTGTGTAGCCGAGCAGCTTAAGATGAACGATTGCTACTACGAAAAGAGGGACTGGAGAGCTTGCAAGAAAGAAGTGAGTCCTTGGGATTTTTCCTTCCCCAACAATATCTCGTGAGGCAGGCCGAACCAAATATCGACTCCGCGACACAGCGGAGCTTTGCTTGCAGCCAGCGAGCTACCTCGACGATATTCAATTATGTCAATTGAATGACATATATTGCTACATACTGTTACTGACGTATATTATTCATCCATTTTGCAGATGGAGGCATTCCGCGAGTGCTGGAAACGCCACGGAAACGACCTGAGGACAGAATCCAAAGACGCCTGAACACAACAAATGAATCCGACGGATCCTGGAAACATAACAATACTAGCCACTAGACTCTGTACTATAATCTCTCTTCTCACTTTACAATATCCTGTACACTAGATATCTGATTAAAGCTCCAATTTCTTGTACCATCAAACCACTTCCTGTAAGTCACGTGATATTACATCGCGCGCAAACTACGATTCCCAAGCTCTATCGGAGCTCCAGTACACAGTCCATCTCAAGCTGCCATTAGACTTGAATATGTCATCCATCGCTCTCAGCAGGTCCATATGGGCCATTGAGACGTTGAATCCTTCTAGGATCACGTTTTCTCGATCTCTTTCGTCGGGTTCTCGATATTTAACGATCAACACCCGCAATGCTTCTGGTTCAAGGACGCTTCGGGCTCCCTATGGCAGCAACTACATTTCCAGTCGTTCAATAAGCCAATCTACGCAATTCAGACAGGAACCACGATCGTCTCCTCCAGCTCCCGCTAAACCTACAACTCCTGCCTCGAGCTCCGCAACACCTTCTACCCCATCTACCTCCGCGTCGACCTCGCGCGCCAGCAAAGTCACCGCTCCCACACCTTCCCGTCCTACGACAGACAACATTCAGAAAACTGGACTCTCAGATAGACCGCTTGAGCTTGAAGTTCAGCCGGAAGAGAAAGTTGACTGGACGCGATCATTCCACGGTCTGAGTGCGGCTCCGTTTCCCAAAGAAGTTGCGGATATCTTGCTGGCGGAGACCGATCCCTCGGAGGTGGAGATCAAGCCGGATGGAATTATCTACTTGCCTGAAATTAAATACAGACGGATATTGAACCGTGCCTTTGGACCAGGTGGATGGGGTCTCGTACCCAGGAGTGAGAGTATCGTAACGCCCAAGACGGTGACGAGAGAGTATGCCTTGGTTTGTAATGGGCGGTAAGTGTTGCTCTCTACCTTCAATTTGGAGGCAATCTAATTCGGAGCTCTAATTTTTTTTCTCTTCATTAGCCTGGTCTCTGTCGCTCGCGGTGAACAGGACTATTTCTCCCCAGACGGAATCCCCACTGCCACTGAAGGTTGTCGTTCCAATGCCCTAGTACGCTGCTGCAAGGACCTCGGTATCGCCAGTGAGCTGTGGGATCCCCGTTGGATCCGCAAATACAAGACGAAGTATACTCGTGAGGTTTTTGTCGAGCATGTGGTTAATAAGCGCAAGTCGAAGATCTGGATTAGGAAAGACGATGAAGTTGCGTATCCGTGGAAGGAGTCGAAGTAAGGCGTTTTATCGGCTTCGGGGGCTTTTCAGGCCAGTCAGTATCCTGATATACCTATTGACTACTACGAGACGTGCTCATCTGTCTCAGTAGCATTTCGACTGAGGGTTTAAGAGTAAACCTCAGTTGTTCGTAACATCGATCAAATTTATTCATTGCCTGTGTTTTGGCGCACCAGACCCATGGATTTTAGACAGATGGATTCCTGGATGATGCTATTACGGGCTTACTGTCATTGTGTTACTACACCGATAAAACATGCTGCCATGGTTAAATAAACATATGTACATATGATACCAATCTCCATTCTGAGGGAAACCCTCCTGCCTTACGGCCCTGATGTTTCTATAGACTGTACTATATCATGACATGGAAAGGGACAAGCATTTATGAATCATGGATCGGCACTGTACTGAGGTGCCATGCCAAAGGTTGCTAAGGTTTCATCAATGTAAACATCACGTACTGTACCATGTTCAAAATGTTAAGACTCTCATCCTTAACATCTCCCAGTACATGTCTCAAAATAAGAAAACTCTATAGTACTTGCTTTTTCTCTGCCCTATAACCAGCAAGGGACAGTCTTTAAAAGATAAAAAAAGAAAGAAAAAAGTGGATAGTCCCAAAAAACCAAATCTTCGAAGCAAAAGCGAAATATTAAAACAATATGGCACAAAAAAGATCTAGAGCAGCCGCAGTCGGTCGAACGCTGCTGCAAAATGTCGCGAGATAACGGTTTCAGGCGTACAGATTAGATCGTGGAGGGGAGTTCTGGCTCTGGAAAACTTAATGATCCGGCTGCTGTTGCTGCTGCTGGGTAGACCGGCTCTTAGGCTCTTGCAAAGTAGGCACTGTGCTGGTTTGAGGAATGACAGGTGTAGACACGTATGGGCGGCTAGGCTGGGACGAGAAATTCTGGCCATATGGATTGTTTGTATCGTACTGATTCTGCTGTTCTTCAGACTGATTGTAGTAGGTATTGTACTCGTGGTATTCTGCGGGTGCAGAGGCCATGTGGGAAATTTGTGAGGCCTCTTGGACGGTGCGAACAGTAACACCTAATGGATCGACCGTAGTTCCTCCCTTTCGTCTTCCAGTTGAGGGCTGACGAAGCAGATCGATGGTGTCGCTGGTATCACCGAGATGAGCACCGCCTGTGCTGGCAGTTGGGGCACGATAGAGGTCCTCCTCATCTACACGTCCCTTATCCGCACCAGGTGCATGAGAAGTCAAAGCTCCAATAAACAGTGCGTCAGTATTTGCGGAAGTGGAGCCACCGCGGTACTGGACGTTACCAGCCGAATCACCATGATCAATGCCAGTTGATTTCGCTTCGATGACTGGTGATTCAGTAAGAGAGTACAGCTCCTGAAGCTGACTGGTTGGAACCAGACGCGAATCTTCCTTCTTCTGATCAGCCTTCTCGCGAGCGGCTTTGGCCTGCTGATCGGTGACGGTGACGGAATACGATGGGTTCGAGGGATCACCCAAAGCAGCGCTGCCACCACCGGGCTTATAGATCGGAATTTTACGAACGGCAAGAACCAGTGCACACATGAACTTCGAGCGGCGGGCAGCGCGAACGCTTTCGTTAGACCAGTTAGACTTATGACGGATTTCGATCCTGAGCTCGAGCTTGTCCATGCTGCCAACCCCAATAACTTCGATGTCAACATCCGGCTGGAAATCACGGGAGTTGCTCTTATCCCGAACAAAGTTCTGCATTTCCCTCTTCAACAATTGAATGTCCGCGAAGGAGGTAGCGAAGTCGACGGTCAGCGTGATGCGCTCATGCATAGCATTCGAACGGGTGAAATTGTCGACCCACAATGTGTTGAGAACACTATTTGGACACTGAGTGATCCGATGATCGTCTATGCTTCGGAAAACTGTGAACAGAAGAGAGATCCGCTCGACGATAAGGTCTTCCTTGTTGACTGTGACACGGTCACCAATATCGAATGGATGCTTTACGAACAGGAAGATGCAGGAACTCAGGACTTCTTGAGCGGTTGTTGAAAAGACGAAGGACAGAGAGAGCAAAGAAGTGGCGCCTGCAGCTATGACAGTACCAAATCCAGAAGTCACAAAAGATACTGGAGCATATTAGCTACGATGTTGTGAAGACAAGGGATAGACGGATAACCTACCAAATACTAGGACCATAACAATAAACGCAACTGTCAGGAGGAGGTTATCGAGGACGTGAATTGCTTGGTCGACATCATGCATGCTTTTAGAGAGCGACTTCCTAGTCCTGCCAAATTCGGTGACAGTGAGAATCATCTCCTCCAGGCTGACGTCGCCGTTACCATCACGGTCCAGAATGGAGAAACACTCCTCAGCCTCTGCTTGTCTCTCATCGCCAAGAACCTCGATGATGTCTTCCAGATAGAGAGCATCTTTTCCCTCCACGACGAAAGACATCCATATCCGTCGAGCAAGAGCCTCCGATGCTCTCTTCCTCTCTAGAGCCTTGAGTACGATCGAGTGAGCTGAGGTAACATTGAAGACATGTTGTCCAGTAATCTCCTGTGCAACATTTCCAAAAGCTGCAGTCACTTTATCGCCAATACGTCCCGCGGTCTGTCCAACATTTCGAATCAGACGAAGGGGCGCCGCAGAACCGTGACGGCTGTGCTTGCCTTTCTTGGCCGCACCGAGAATCGAGTCGTTAATGATGACATCCTCGTCGTGAAATTCGTTGCTGAATTCCGGGAAAAGCCTACGTGAAGCCTCGTACAGTTGTCCTAGGAGATGAATATTATGCTTCGACTGCTTGATCCTAAGGTCAAACTGTTTGCGATGATAGCTGACGGAGATGAGCTGAACAATAGTCTTCTCCCCCAGAAAGATCAAACTGCAAATGAGGAAACCAAATAAGATGTTCTTCATTGTCTTTTCCCATGCTTTGGTGCCAGTATCGTTGGCTCTTTTTTGATCAGGATTCAGAGTCATAATCTATACTTGGTTAGCTCGGCTATAGGATGCGATGAACATAACATCAATTTACCGGAAGGAAGGTCGCCAATGAGACGATGCACCAACCAACGATCGACAATGGAATCTCCAAAGACTGCAAGATAAGTGCATACTTGCGTGTCCCTGAACTGACAATGCCACAAAGATATTGAAAGATATACGGCAGAGCGTGTGCGATCAATTTTGATCCCCACAAGCTTAGCCAGACGACCTCAATCCAAGTGAAAAACCAGTCAATCCTGACACCTCCAATATTCGCATCTTTCCCTATGTCAGTTGCCCCAATTACAATAGGGACCGCGATTAGCAAGGCGAGAGGTGTCACATAGATTAGATATCTTGTAACAACTGAGAAATTAAGGATGGCCGTATAGATTCTTCCCAGGCGGTTAAGGGTTCCATCTCGCGGATCTTCCAAGCTCTTTCCCGTATCGCTCAACCTCCTGCGACGACCCGGACCCTGCTGAAAAAGACCTGCTTTCTCATTGTTCTCATTGGGATCTGGAGTGGGCGAGCCGGAGGGTGCTTGATAGTTCAACGGAGAGGCGCCACCGTTTGCTTGTCGTGCCCCCGTCTGCCCTTGACTGGGAATATTCGCGAGAGGGATATCAATTGTAGCATCATTAGGGTTTGGCATCCCTTCTAGAGGTGTATCCGGAATTGGTTGAAACTTATGCGAAGACAATCGCTTTGATACCCCCGGGCGTCCAGACATGGAGCTGACAGCCGTAGAATCAATTTGGGATTATCAAAATATATAGTATGCCTATAACTGTCGAGGCAAAAGTGGAGTTGCACCTAGAGAAGATTTCCAGCTATAGAGAGATCGCCCACCAGTGCAGGCGACGGGCTTTGGCCGGTTTGGCTGGTGCGTCAAGCACGCGTGGGGAATCAGAGCGAAAGTTCACTCAAGCTTCGCCTAGTGTTGCTAAAGAAAGAATGGATTGTGCGTCACAGCACCAAGAAGAGTGAACGAGAGAATTTCTATGTACTGCCGGAAGAGAAAAGAAAAAGAACGTGTGACGCAAAGAAGAGGAAACGCCAGTCCTGAAAAAATAACCCCAGAGATGACGCTCTCCATTGTGTAAAATCGAGGGGGGCGTTCCATCCGCTCTAGGGCTACGCCGTCTGGGGCCCGCAGAACTCTCCCGTTCTCCCATCAGCAAGCAACCTTCTTCTAGTTATGTTTCAACTTCACGCCACCTCGTCCAGGCGGCGAATCATTACGACCAACACGTCCCAGGACCTCAACGGCTTTGTGACTGTCATATTCTCTAAAGCCCCGTTCCGGTCGTAAGGTTGCCGTCGCGCGCGGAAGCGCGAATCTTTCCATACCTCGGAAAGTTTGCGGGGGGATTGCGCGTTGGTAGAGAAGTATCTCGAGCTACTCTACGCTGAATCTCGAATAATGGCAAAAGATGCCGACAGGCATTGAAGTACGCTGCTGATGCCTGTGTTACTGGGTGAAGAATGGCATTGATTCTCCACATTGGCCGGCTAAGTAATTGGATAGTTACTCACGTTAGTGAGTTGCCATCATCTGGTGGCCAGGTCAAGCCCTGCAGGGAGATCGATCGATCGTGCGATCTGGGCAAACACCCGATCGTTCCAGTTTCTTCGGCATTCACTGTTCATGGGACGTAGAGACTTGAACGAACACACAAATGTCTACTCGATGTAGGTCCATGTCTGCAGCCCGAATTAGTGTCAATCATACCCCTTACAATGCACATCCTCATCAACGTGTACTCTGACTAGGATGCGAATTTGCCAATGATAATGATGGACTGGTTTAAGTCCATGCCAGCTCCCTGCTGTTTGTTTGCGCCTCCCGTCTTGGCAGGCACTTCGCTTCTTCTGACCCCTTTTTCATCTGTACCGCTTGCTTCAGTACTCTCGAGCAATACGCGGAACGGATCTCAGTTAGGAAGGACATTCAGGGAGCACTCACCGTAAACCGGTTGGTGATGTTTATCAGTGGGGAGCTTTGCGGTCGCGCAGACACCGAACCAGCTATGTGGCGAGCGGCTCGCAGGATGAACGTCCTGACGGTGTCATTTTCGCTCCACAATTTAAGCTCCTGTCTGGAGAAAGAGAACCTCCTCAGCCTCGGAGAACAATGAGCGACGCCAAATATAGAGTAATCTCCTCTAGGCGACCCCACTGGGCGGCGAACCACCAATCTACTGGCCGCACAAGCGACAGGATCTTCACCGTGTACTCAACCGTCCGCTGCTGTTCATATTATGCCATTTGCTAATGTTATATTCGGACGGAGAATTGGCCGGTTTCTGTTGCTGTGATCCTATTTCCGCGGACTGTGAGCAACTATTGAATCCTATCGAAATCGGATCCATCGTGGGCAAAGCATCCCCAACTGAGCCCCCATCATCATCAGCGGTTCCACGGTACGTCTTCCAGTACCTGTACAGATCCTGAAACATCCTCCACCGCAGGTGTATGACGGGCCAATCATCAAGGAGTCCATTCTCTACGTTGAAGCAGTGAAATTTTCCAGCGTACGCATTGAAAGCATCTAACTTGAGGATGTCGAGATTGAGAGTCTTTGTGAAACAGTGGATATAGGTCCTGGTAGTACAATTTTGGGTTGGAGACTTATTCGACAGCCGTCTAAACCGCACATGCCGTTGTCCTTTTGTTAATTTTCGTTTCTCTATTCCTAAGTGAACAATCTCCTGAAATTGATATCATTGATTCTTCTTTTTTTCTAGCTCATTGTAGAGTCCAATGATCTCAATGTGGAGGAAGTGTCTATGCCCTGATGTCATCGCCCACGTGAACGCAAACTGATTCTGGCTTAGGACCTAAACAGGATCCCAGTGACCTCACCGCTCTCTTTACCGACAAAAGCCGAGGTCAAGTAGCAACAAATCATCTCAAAATTAAGGACTTAACCACGAGCTAAATATAATTCTTTTGACTCAATTCTACCATCAGCAAAGTATTGGTGGCAAGTTTACACTTATCGTAGGCTTTTTCCAACTCGACGTTTCTTCTTTCTTGATCTGCTACGTTTTTCCTCATTACAATACTCCACATCGTAAAGTAAACCTTGGATACTTACCATCTAGAGTATTCATTTCTTATCATGACAAAATGCATAGGACGAGTCACGTCAGAATATCCTCCCATGACGTAGCTGATGGAGTTGGAGTTGGATCTGCCCATTCTGACAGTCCGGCCCAACACTAGTGGGTCTAGGTAGAAAAACGTAAGACGTCAAAGTTATTAGTTACAATCTTCAAAAGGACATGGAGCACGAGGTCTATTTTACCCACCAGATGATGGTTGGAGTCTCTTGGGTCAGTTCACATCTCCCACCACATGACCAAGGAAGAAATTAGGTCAAATTCACCAGACATGTTTCCGTGCATTATGTTTCTTGAGAGAAGAGGCAGCCCGCGGACAGCTCAGAATGGCGTGATGCATCGAATTTAGGTTTATCTGATGCTGTTATTCGTCCAATGGAACCATATAGTAATCGGACAATTTTCACTGCCTTATTCACTCAATAGGTCCGGGGAGATCTCGGCAAGTGGAGTGGCAAGCAGTAGGCACTTGCATTCTGAGATTCGACTGTTACTCAAATTATTATTTTAAAACTTTCCTTTTCCCAAGATCTTGAATAGGATATATTTTGGTATCCTCCGGAATCAACATGCAACGTACATTTCCAGAGTCAGATGCAATTCGTGGAACAAAGGTGGTATGAGCTTTTAAGTCGTTCATTTGCGACTGGAAGTGGATCTATCGAGCACGTAAAGTAATCCGGGAAATGATGTAATATCTGTACTATAAAACAAGAGACAAACACACTGTTATAGAGGTTAATAAAAACTTAACATTTTAAATTGTCTGGGAATACTGTAGCTTCATGGAAGAAGTACCAACATGTCTAGCAATCAGCAATTATTCTTGGCTTGATTTTTTCCCCCTAGAAGCTACTGAAAATGACAAGGGAGAATACTTTTCCAAATAACCCAATTCAATTTAATTTTTCAGATACTACCTAATTACATCTAGACATTGTCTGAGGATGATGAATTACCATAAACATATTCTCAAACTGACAATGTATGGCTCTAGCGGTATCTAGATATACAATTATTTAGGAAAAGGTATCTATCTGCGTGTAAAAGAAGATTTCCACCTATAAGTTTTCCTCTTCTTTGTAGGTGAATGATGGATCTCCTGGAGTTTAAGACCAGATGACAGACTCTCTTTGGAACGGGAGGCTTGCGGTCGACGCTTACCCTTTTCCTTCCTGGTGGGCAAATGCGATTCATCTGGATTATTCAATGCGCTTTTTCCAACAGCTGTTTCCGAATTTGTTCCTTCAAGATTCTCCAGCATACTATCCAGATATGTGATAATTAACTTTAGCCCATCTACACCCTTGCAGCAGGAACATAACTCGTTAAACTTTTCGTCTTTCTCATCATCCCATCCCTTATCTCTTGCTCGACGTATTATGCTCATAATTTTCTTGCTGATCATTTGTATTTCATGCCAAGCTTCGGTCTCTTATTTGAATTGTTAGGGCTAGATCTAAGGTGTTTATACCGCCGGATCGCTAGTACTTACCTATAATCTGAAAACATATATTGGCGGTATTTTGTTTCCAGGTGCGACATGCATCCTTAATATTGCTATCGCATTTTTCTGCCTCTTCCGTCAGAGTCTGGAAGTTGGGGTTTTGTCCGTGTATCAGATCTTTTTTAAGAGGCTCAACCACAGTCTGACTGAAGTTCTTCTCAATACGGAGCATCGATCGCTTTAACTGGGCTAGATCGCTTCTTTTAGTGCCTTGTTCCTTTCCAATCAAGAGAATACGTTAAACCGTATGTTATTACCTGTATGTTGTTGAAAGCTTCCATCTGACGCTAGAATCGTTTTTAGAATCGTTATCAGACCTCGCTGAAGGGAGATTTGATCTTCCAAGTCTGCAATATCTTTAATATAGACGTCGAGATAATAATCAACTTGATCCATAATTAAGGCCAAATAGTCGTTAAAATCTCGATTTTGACCGCTCAGTGTAATCTTAAAGTACCTTTTGAAGAAGGACTTGTTTCGGCGAGCGATTTCGAGGCCGATCAGTCGTGCTTTCTGAATAGTCTCTACCATCGCTCTGTGGCAGTCGGTCAGGTTGATAGGATCCCCGGGGTTAGAAATGCCCGGTCTTTCACAAGGATGATGCTGAATAGAGGATGAAGAGTCGGCAAGACCCTTTTCAGCATCGAAAACATAACGACTGAAGGGCCGGATCAAGCCATCATCTTGATTCTCCATGTTGTGTGAAAAGCAACGGATACGAAATGCTATTGTGAGGGGGATATTGTGAAAATAAAACAGAATCTGCGAAGACAGCTCTGAAAGGTAGATAACTCTAAGAATAATTTCTTCCCCGCACTCAGCTGGACAGCACTGCTTATGTAGGTGGCTAGTTTATCGGGGTCAGCCTCTCAGCCTAACCACACCCAACCCCCCAGTCTCTCAGCCTTGCAGCATTACATAAAGGAACTTGTTCAGACTCTATATTTTTTGACTCTCTAAATCCACTTAAAATGTCTGTGCACGCTTCGCCAGCAACATGGCACTCTCCATCAGTAGCAGAGATGCCTAATCTCAAAAACCTCGGAGTTATAGAAGAGAACATGACCTATGGTGAACGACTATTCCATTATACTTACGCCACGCGATACGACAATGTTCACTTTCTAGAATATCGCATACTCCACAGACTAAACATTTTTCACCTGCAAAATCAACTGGCTGAGTTGAAGGGGGCATATTGGACGAACCACAAACTCTCGGAGAAGAAATTGGCGGAGTTGAAAACAAAGCTTCATGAGTACAGTAAGATTTTTTCCTTCAATTATTCTAATTATTTTTATAATCTCTGGGGTGGATTTACTTTTATTATTATTATTAGCCATCTTTCAACAATTTTAGTTTATATGGTATCTATAAAGTTCGATTATATACATTGTCTTCATACCTCACACCCACTCTTTCAAGAACCACGATATCAACAGCCTAACAATATTCACCCCAGCAACCGCCATCAAAGACTATGAATATCTCCGATCCTTACCAACAATCGAAAATTCTCCAGCCTCCAGCCGGAGACGCGACCTGACGCACGCATTTCCCGAAATTTCTGAACTCCCTGGCGACCCTTTTAACTCTCGATACTGCGGTCTCATATCCGCACCTGAGATTCCACCTGATCCGATCCGAAATTACCTAAAGACCATCCTACCCAGACGTCTCACATACACCAAAGCTGAGATGGACGTCCGGACCGATAACTATCTCGCAGGACTACCTCCACAAACCATCTCCCCATTTGTCGATAAGCTTGCTCGCTTCGCTGTAGCATTTGCGGGAGGAGCATGCTTGCTGGTTCCAATGTTAGTCATGTGCCTTCCTTCTATAGATAGGACCAAGAGTCTAATCACCGTTTCTGTTGCGGTTATGTTTTTCGTGTTCATGATGTCTATTGGGATTCAAGCGAGTAATGCAGAAACAGTAGTGGCGACGGCAACGTATGCTGCTGTTCTTGTAGTTTTTGTTGGGACGAGTTCATGAAATGGAGCTGACTGTTATAAAGTTCAAGCATTTCCTTGAGGAATTCACTAACTAGATAAGGTGGGATTAGGGGGCTTAGATGAAGAAAAGGCCTTTGGGACCTTAGACCTAGTGGTAGAAGCGCAGCTATATAATCTTATATTCTGCTATTTGAGAAGCTTAATTTTTTTTTCCCTATTTGGGAATGCATAATTTTTATTGGAGCACGCAGCTTACCTGCATGTGAGCAACGCAACCTGGCTTCTTTGCCTGATTACTGCCTACCTATTGTTGGATCTCTAGTCTCTAGGCAGCAAGTCGTATAATTAAGCTATTATTACTATGATTCGTATGACCTGGTCGGATCTCCAATAGTTTTTAAAATTATCCTGTACCACTAGCGATGATATCTTTCTAAATGAAATTGGACGATGGTCCTATCGATGAATGGGCCAAATCGAAAATAGATCCCCTCTAACCCTATACATGGTATGGAGAAATAGATACAATGTATGGAAGATATAGACATCCAACCGATACATGTTGCCCTCACGTTCGCAATCCCATAAAGCAGAAAACTGATTCCTTAAGATGAGACAAACGTGTCCTGCTCATCGGAAAAATATGCACTCCATAACTCCATAGCCAAATACTGGCTTTGCAAAAAACTTCACGTGTCGACGTGAAGATAGGTTGATAAACACATCCATACATAGCGATATCCTCAGCCAAGAATCGTCGTAAACCCAAGTCCATCTTGGTGAATTGGAACAATAACCCAGAGCCATCAACGCCAAAAAAGCACCTCGCCTGGAGGTAAACAAAGAAAGAGACAATTATGACTCATGTCAAGATTCTGACTCTGTTACAGGAGGTTGCACATCGTGTTGCCTTGTTCGTATTCTGAACCGATCACGGAGTCGAGATGTGAGCCGACTTGTTCGGTTCTGTGCTTCCTCCGTAGTCTCTCCAGCATTTGGACCATCCTGATTAGCCTGTCGGTATCGTCGTAACGTGGCGATACGCTCCTCCACAGATGCCTCTCTCATCCGCCGCACGTTCAACGTGCTGTGAAGGTATGTAGACAAGCGATTCTGTCGTGTGTTCGCGACTTCACCTGCTGGGTTAGCGTCCGGATGACCCAGAGGCGGCAGAGGCAGAGACGGCACATAATCTTCTTGCTCTGCCTCCTCGTCTTCCTCGGGCTGGGTTGGATGGAGGTCGATACGACTGAGGCCAGTTAGCGATCGGCTGCATAAAGCACAACAAGCGCAACACTTACCAGAGCGGACAGGTTCCGGACACATTGACCAACCAGGGGTCAACACACTCCGGGTGGAACTGATGGTTACAAGGCAGCACTCTCAGATCCTGTCCTTTGATGAAATCATCTGTACAGATCGGGCAGACATAGTTTCCAGATTCTTGGGTGTGCTGTTCTGGAGCGGACGACCCAGTCGCTTCAGCAGCGGCCTGTGGCCCTTTCTCCACCTCTGTCGAGTGCGTTTCGTCTCGGGCAGATCCCGTCATCTCAATAGCTCCATGGCCTGAAGTAGATCTCCTTCCCTCGTGGGCAGTTTCACGTCCTTCTTCATCGCTCCCTGATACCATCTCGACATCCACTTTGGCGGCATCGGTTTTCGGATCGTAAGGGTCCCCGAACTTGACTATGGGTATCGTCTCCAACATGGCCCGTGCCAGGCCTCGTGCCCTGCTTTGTCGTGGGCGACCTGCCAAGGTTCGAGGTCCATATCGTTCGGGATGTCGGTGGGCACGGACAGCGCCAGTGATGATGATTCCGAGGAAGAGTGCGGCAATGACACCAGTAATGCTATATAGAATAATCATTGCTACAGTCCAGGTTAGTGATAACCTATCTATATTTCTGGAGAAGCGCGAATACGAACCATTATTTGGACTTCCGGAACCTGAACCGCTGGTCTGCGGGCTGGTTGTACTGACCGTCGACATGTCTGGTTCTATGCTGGTCGAGCCACTGCTATTACCTGAATTGATATGACTATTAATTAGTAGGCTGCTATCCGGTAGCAAGACCGTGAAAATGTTCCGATAGCTGGGCAGTGAGGCATCTGCCGTGAAATTGCAGTGGTTTGACTGAGAACTATACAGCAGGATCGCGGCCGCCTGCTGTGATGAGATTACATTCGCGACGGTCGCACCGGCGCCTATATTTCCTGGGTAAGCGGAGGCGTCACAACTGATATAAGCGATCTCGTTGCTCTTCAGATCAGCGGAATTGGATGCATCGACGTTCAATATCTCTCCTTTGACGCTGAATTTCTGGATGGCCCCACCTCTCGTCAGCAGCCGGAGATAAGCATCGTCACTGCCTCCACTATCGTTGTGGGTTTGTAGAGTATATAGTTCTAATGAATCACTCACCGTGAAATCACTCTGGGAGAGGGTGACGAGCGACTGGGTCAAAGGCGCCAAGTGAACCACTGATGGCAGAGTAATCTGCGTGCTTTGCAAGTCGAATCTAAGAATTCCCGTCCAGGCGAGATCCTCAGAGTTATTTGACGGAAGGACCGAGGCGCTGGAGAGACTCTGAGCTTGCGCGACAAAGAACGTCGAGAAGAGGAACAGCAGGAGTAGACATATCGAAGGCGGAGGACTGGGACGGGTTGTCCGGCTGCCCATGATGCTTATGGGCATGGGAAACGGAACGCTCTGCCCTTCAGCTGACGACCAACTTACGGTGCCCGGCGGGCGGGATGACGGCGAACCGTCGGTTCTCTTGCACTTCCAGTAGGCGGTGGTGGCTCTGTTCGGATGGAGGTCGAGCCCGAGCCAGCACGACCGAGTATGTGTGTAGACGTAATGCGGAGATCCGTCTGGGGAGACACTGTTATTGAATGATTACTATTTCTCGCAGCCCGTCATGCGCTTTCGCCGTCAATGCTTGATCTTCAGTGGAACACTGGGATCGCCCGGATGAACTAACTGACGCCCTTCGTCTTCTGGACCAGCGGGCGTCTCAACTGAACCTTGAAGACTCGAATCGCCGGGGTCGGAGGGCAAGCGCGGAGCAGAATTGTGGAGGAGGGTTTATGTCAGGCTCAGTCAATGACGATGGAGGATCTGCCGCATTTCCGGGTGATCTGGCACAAAGGCTTGTCAGACGAGGCGATGCTCGTATCACCATGAAACCCGATATGGTTCTGCTGGGATGGAGATTCTCGAAGAGGGATTTTTTTTTGAGCAGCAACTGAAGGTATTGGGGTCGGGAAACCACCGGCAGAACTTTGTGCTCAAGTCACCGTGACAAACTAGATTGCGATATCTCCGCTCCCTCACGAGGGGAACGAGATAGGGAGCGTGCTGGGCCCCATTGGGGATAAAGTACGAAACCATCCGGTGGAGCCGGATCGAGCATCCAGGCGATCAATGGCCGGTGCAGTTCCTTACGAGTTACTGGAAACGGTCTGGTTCACAAGGGGCTGGAGGGCACTAGGATAAGATAAGCACCGACTGAGGAAAAGAAAGACCAAGAAAAAAAAAATCACTAATAACTCTAATACGAGTACCGAGGAACGAGAGTACTTTGCCAGGTGAGAGGGACTAGCTACTAGTCTCCTCAAGGCACAGGGACTGCATGCAACCAAGGGTCCTAGACGAAATGCATCCGAGGCGATCATTGGGGTCCCTGCGAGGCTCTGTCGCAGTCGCAGTCACAGTCACAGTTATCCCTGGAGCATGGCTGTGTTATTCCAATTCACTTTATTAGTTATGGCGAACCAGAGTACAGAATTCTCCAGATAACGAGAATCGTGCTCTGCTTCGACTCGGTCAATCCCCGATCGACTGATCCTCCCACTTTCCGTTCTCGTTCTCTCACTGATCTCCCGCCCTCGTCTGTCGATCATCAGCACTATTGCGGAGGACTAAAGTTACACTGGACTGTTGCTCAAGGTCGATCATCCCGCCATGACTTTTTTTTTATTTTCCATCCAGATACGGTGATGGTCCAGGAGGCCGTCGAGCGGATCGGAACATCGCAAGATATTGTCAGTGCTCCGATCAGAAACCGTGGGAGGCGCAAATGCCATCGAACCGCGAACCACGGATCCGTATATCCACATTGCCAGCTCCGGATTGATATTGGTAATAAGATCGTGGTGTGATGATAAGAAAACATCTGACACGAGACCGTTGACCAATTCCTAGTCATGTTAATGCTGCGATAGAGCATGACAGGTGCTAACCGTAAGCACCAGCCTCCCCCAAAACGTGTCCAAAGCGCTGGATTGGCCGATCCTGCTGCCATCCATCGCACACTCTTGGCGCCGCTGATCTATTTGCTTAGTTTTCTAGGCACATCCTACAGGTCGTCCGAATGGAGTCAACCCTCTTCGGGTGATCTACCCTTCTGCATTCAGATTGATGGAGCTCTCAATCGCCAGACAGATCAACGCTGGTACCTGGAGTGAAAATTCCAGCTATCCATGGCAGCACAGCGGCCACCAGGCAGAGCCCAGCAAGCCAAGCTTCAATTTCGCACAGAGGAATCGACTACGTAGTATGTGACTCGGGAACTAGCCGCCGCGATCGGATGTGCTGGCGCTAAGTAAGTCACTGCAGAGATCATTATTATTGACCGTCGGGCACATCTCCACGGTTGTCTAGGCGGGCCCCGCGGGATATCGGCCATCCCAGGCTCATTCTCCGCAATTTCCTGCAGGGCCTTACGCCAATTGTACCATATGCATGAAATTGGTCGCGACACTTTTCTTGATTCTTGACAATTTCAAAAATTGAGGGGCCTAGGGATGGCTAGGATAGCACGGCCAGATATGGTCAAGGAATACCTCCACGAATAGCCTCCCCCTCATCACATGGCGTGTGTCGTATCCTGTATGGAGCACCGCTCAGTCTCTCAAACCAAGGCGATAACTCCAACACAGTGCGAGTTCAACAGACCACGAAATTTAAGTTAATTCATCATACTTGCCAACACCAGGATCTGTCTATGATGCTTGCTATGCTGGGTAGTGTTCTCGAGTTATCTGACAGACATTCCTCCTGGTGTTATGGGCGCGTTATCTGGAGCCGCAGGATCCGGGGGATGATCCCCCGCCGTGCGCTTAATGTAGGAAGCCGGCTACTGTGGCTCACTTACCTTCTCTGTTTTTTCCCATCATAAGAGGTGGCCAGAGCGCATAAACCCATCATCCTAGACCATCTTTTAGCTTCGGAGCTAGGACGCTTCAAGACGTTTTGGGACGGATGCTACACTGCAATTGAGGCCATCCTGCCGCCATTTCTACTAGGCCTACAATACTGACATGTTTCACGGGCGGGAATAGGAATGCTCTACAGATGACGCGAGCTCGATATTTGGACGGTCTATACCTGGAGGGGCGGCAGCAACCATATCACCGAAGGATATCAGGTACGATATATGGATTTTAGCTCTGGTTGCTGAAAACACAGCTAATTCGATCTCAATTTGGTTATTTGGAAAAGTTGAGTCTCCCAGACTTTTTATACCTGCTTTCTCATCTCGTCTGTCGAATGTCGTGTCTGAGACTATCGTGGCCCCATCAAAATAAGTGGGGGAACGATCTCATGCTTTGCTGAAGTTCCCCAGCTAGCTTCTTCGACGGATCTATTCTAAGCCATCTGTGGCCAATATTCGCACTATTCGTGGTTCCGTTCAGGCAATGGTGGCACGTGGTTTCATTGCTCTCCTGTGATACAACCTGTTCCGACCGTCCAATACGCTACTCTGACCAGAGAGAGAAGGTGGATCTAAATATACTCACGGATTGGTCATGGACACGAAAGAAAAGAAGAGAGTGGCTGGTGAGTACGATGATAGAAATTCAACTTTATGTTTTTTTTTTTTCTTTTTCTCTGGGTTATCCCATTACTACTGTAAATAATTTATACTTTTCTGGAGGTCAAATCATTTGCCTTCTGAGGCGAAGAACCCACCTCTATCGAGAAGGACACCAACCACTCAAAACCCAGTCTTCATTTTGATTCATATGGTGCTTCTCTATTTTTAGCGGACTCCCAGTACTTATTGTATCCAGGACAATGCAGGTCTGTCGAGGAACCCGTCTTGAAAATCAGAACATGGACCTCGATCTACGTGGAATTTACTGTTTGTGCACCCAAAAGGAAGTTTTCAGCCTGCAGAGCGATTTTAAATGGTGGCTTGCGTCTATAGCTGGATAATATCTC
This sequence comes from Paecilomyces dactylethromorphus, assembly GCA_029606265.1. NCBI lineage: Eukaryota > Fungi > Ascomycota > Eurotiomycetes > Eurotiales > Thermoascaceae > Paecilomyces > Paecilomyces dactylethromorphus. The sequence goes on from JAPVCE010000027.1 coordinate 626,580, forward strand.
GCCACTGAGACAAGGAAACACCCTGTTGGGACGCTGAATCGTGTTGCCCTACCGGTAAGAACGCGTGTTTCATTTCCTATATTGATTTGCTGCAGTGCGGGAAATTTCGAGCAGAAGCCGTAACGATAGCCGGGACAGCAACTATCAGTGACTAGAGAAGGGCCAGTATTATTACCCGTCAAGTTGGAGATTATCAAGAGAGATATCCATTGAGGTATATATATAGAAGGCCCACACGCTATCGCGGGCCGTCCGCCGTAGCACCGATCGAGCGTCCCAACAGCACGATCGCGGATAATAGCGGTAACTCTGATACTTTATTATTTCCAGCTGAGCAATGTCAAAGGTCAATAAGGGACCCGGAAGCCGACGGGCTGAGCTTGCGTGGAAAGGCATCCGGACTCCTCCCGCGCCGTCGCAAACAAGAGTCAATCTGGTGCATTTCATTGGCCTGGCCGAGAAAGAGGCGCTACATTCCCTGTAGATATTCGTCTTGGGCGAGGTCGAGGCTCTCATCGACCCGAAATACACAGACAGTCCGAGCGTCCTGATCACTCACACAATGTTTCGGTTTTCCAGACCGCACTCAGTTGATGTCCAGCCCGGATGGAAGGTCGCTGCCTCGTGGCCGCGAACGCCCAACAAGCCTTCGAACGGTGGACGTCCTATGGTCAAACTCCTTTCTATTGAAATGATACTACCGTTGGTGATCCGTCTCATTAAGGAGAGTAGTATACTCCAGTTTCGCTTCAGACGTGTGTCGAGAGAGCAGAAGAGTCGCAGCGCGCTTGGGAAATGGCCCATCTGATCCACATTGACCAAAACCCCAGAGCCGCTGAAACGCCGCTCCACCTAACCAGCAATGACGCTGATTCCAAATCAAAACACGCAGAAAGCTGCGAGCGGAAACAGCTCTCTAGGTATATTCTACGTTTCACCCTGATATTAGTGAGGAAGAAATGATGGATTTGCACTCGTGATGTCTGCAGGAAAGCCAAGGGCGTCGGTGCGAGGCTTTTCAACAGACGTTCCCCGTCTGCCTCTATTATTGCATCGTTTTGTGTTTGTCAGTGCTAATATATTTCAGCGATTCTTTGATGAGACTCGAGAATGAATACAATGAACTCTCGAGAACCTGGAAGGCGTTTCACAACCGCTTGTACCCTGACGATCACAGGGATCTAGAACAAGGTGCTCAGACTGTTGAAGATGTCCTGCGAGTGGTACGCGAGGCAGAAGAGATGTGGATGTCAAGTACTCATCGGCGTCACTTGGGATGGTCTTTGATGCTGCTTAATTCATTCACTACCACTCTGAGCTCTCATTCTACTCTGTTATGTGCATTTCCCAAAGCGGAGAAGTACCGTTCTCTCCTTTACGGGGTCCTTCAATCGATCATTAAGGTGAGATATATGATTTACCATGGATAAATGTGATTGAATAGCTCAAACTAAACCTGTTGCCACTATTGTTATGCAGGCTTCAACAAAGTATTACAAAATTGCCGAAAGCCTTTCTCAAGCTCTCATCGAGATCAATGAGGCTGTCTTCTGCGCTCAAGGGGCTGGGTCTGATCCGTCCTTCGGAGTGCTCTATTCCATCGCTTCTCTCTACTCTCAGATATTTCTATTCTTGGGGGAATTTATGTATTGGTACACCAAGAAGGCCACTTGTCGTCTATTGGGGAGCCACCGTCAAGACTTCTATTCTGATCTCCGGTTTCTAATCCACGTGATAAGAGAGACCTGCAGGTCAATCGGCACTGGTTTCAAGGACAGCTCTCGCCCCACCATGACGATAGAGATGAAAGGTGGAACAACCCTCTCACAGGCAACGCTTTATCTGATGGAACAAGCACGTCTAAGTCAAGCCGGATTAAGGGGTACAGATCGCCATGTCGCCTCACAGAACACAATAATTCGACAACTCATGTGGCAGATCCAACAAGACGCTAATGAGCGAAGGAGGATGACGAAAGAAAAGGAAATGCTCCTTTATCAGCTAGTCCAGTTGCTCGAACAAAAGGTCCATGGGTTTGAGAAGCGTGGCAAGAACGATATGGCCGTGACAAATGCGGCGCTTGATGATATCGGTATGGACATCGTCCCCCTTATATGTCTCGCTGGATCTGGGCTAAGTGGAAAAAATCAAGTCATTCCCCACACTGAGTCTCCCAAGGGTTCTAAACGCAAGGTCTCAAAAGTGGAATTGGAGCTGTCCTCCAAGGACCTTCAGGACTTCTTCGATAATGACGATCAACTACTGACCCTCGAACTTCCGCTGGAAATATATGCTGACCCGGGTGTAATCGTGTCGTTGCGGGAGTGGACTCTCAGCCTGCGATCGCAGGTGCTCGCGATTGCATGTCCATCTGTGACTTCCTCTTTGTGCCCCGCAACGATTCTTTCTGCCTACTACACTTGGTCGGCTCAACGAGCAGGGTTGCCTGTGATATCACATTTCTGCTCTCTTCCCCAGCGAACCTCGGATGAAAGTACCTCAGCAGCTCGTGGGTTGGTGGCTTTGATATACAGCTTAATCCGGCAATTGATTGAGCTTGCACCACCTGTTCTGGATTGCGAACTTTCCTGTGATTTAAGTGCGGACCGTTTCCGTAAGCTAGACGGCACCCTCAACACATGGAAGGAGGCAATATCGATCTTAGATACGTTACTGAACTTTGTCCCCCCAGCCTTATTCTGCGTTATTGGAGGATCAGACGTACTTGATGACCCATCAACCAAAGGCTGTCTTCAATCACTCGTGCGGACCCTCGTCGCACGTACAAATACCCCGGGTTCTGCGTCAAATAATGGAACCAACGGGCGCAAACCCGCTCTGCTGAAGGTGCTGCTCGCCATGTCTGGGAAATCTACAATGCTCTCGGAGATTGCGACAGACCAGGTAATTATCACAGATTCCTTGCGGATTGGACGCGCTGCAGAGCATCCTGTATTCTTGGAGCCCGATACTATGATGGGCAATTGTTAATGGTGGGTCGAATGGCCGCTAATACTTTCAACGATCATCTTTTCTTCAGCTATAAGGCTTCTTGACACCAAAAAGGTGGTTATCTCTTCATACGAATTCTTCATGGGGTAAGGGAAAACAGACATCGGCGTTTTGGATCCTTCATGGCGTTCAGGCCCCTTTCTTTTTATTGCCTGCCATTATATCCTTGCAATCTCGATGATGGCCAACGGGATATGATATGTGATGATATTTGTTCACAATCTGAACATACACTAATTAATAGAGACTACTCATTGGTACCTCTCATATTAGCCACAGACTTTTAGCTGAGGAGGCTCTCTTCCGGATATGGCGGATTTAAGACTATCCTCGCGATCAAATCCTCATGGTTTAGTAGAGGAATTGGCCTCCTCCGACTCCACTATTGGCTTAAGTTGTTTCTAAAATAACCCCCAGGGCATCTTGGTTTGCTTCTTGATTCAACCAATAATGAATCTCATCGTGGTCATCTTCATCTCGGAAACCATTTTCCGAGAATATCACGTAAACCCCTCTTTGCGCACAAATTTCATTGTACAATTACCCAGACCGGGAAGTGAAGGTTGGTGTATACCACTTGCGGCACCATGGAGGTGGATGAGGGGAGAATGGGCCCTTTTATTCCCCTTGATATTGCCAACGTAGAAGTAAGTAGTAAAATCCATTCTTCCAAGGCCTACTGAGAATTTAGCATATTTTCATTATTATCCTGACCACAGAAGATTAGTAGGGCAATGTCGTGTATCGTACGATGATATTTCTCCGGAGTGCTGGAGACTTCTCTCTACTAGTTCATAACTTCTTCCCCACACTTGTCCGCGAGACGTAGCAACCTTCACTTCTCCGCACTCGGGAATTGTCAACACATCACCTGGACATTCGTACTGAAACGAAATTCCGAGAGTGAAGGTCTGTTCTACGGTCATCGGCTCGATTCTGTGCAGCTAGGTATGGTATAAGATTGTCTTCATTGCCCGACGCCTGTTACTTCTGTTGCCATCAATATGCCAACCTGTGGTGTTTCTATCTTTGAGAAAACAGAGACCAAATAAATGTGCTGTTTCGAACTTCGTGAATACCATAATTAATCAAACAAACAGATTGCTTCATTCGATTGCAAGTCTGCACCAATCACTTGGTTTCTTTGTCAGCCTTATCCTCCTAGCTCCAATTGGCACAACTTAACAATATCAACCATGAACGGCCATCACCACTCTGCCACAGATCTGAGCGTACGCCTCTTCTCTGAGGATTCCGTATCACTCGCAGAATTCGAGGCCCTCTGCTCTCAGACTACGCGTCCGGAGACGTATCCGCTCGCCGCCAGCATCCAGAAGAATGTTCCCATCTACGAATTGTCAACTCCCGCTCCGGATCCTGCAACCGCAGCACGTCTCCAGGATGAGTGGTACCACATCCTGCACTCGGGTCCCGGAGTCTTCGTCTTGAAGGGCATGTACGCTCCCTCCGAGTACGGGTCCATCCTCTCCGCCACGAACGACGCTTTCCAACGTATCATCAAGCGTGAGCGAGAGGCTGCCACGGCCCAAAAGGGTGACCATTTTGCAGCGGGAGGCCGCAACGACCGCATCTGGAACTCCTTTAGCAAACATGCATTGGAAGACCCAGCTTCCTTCGTCGAGTACTATTCCAATCCTTGGTTAGCCCTTGTCTGCGATGCGTGGCTGGGTCCCGGATACCGTGTGACGGCGCAGGTCAACGTTGTGAAACCTGGCGGTGCTGCGCAGAACGCTCATCGTGATTATCATCTTGGATTCCAGGATTTCGAGCGATCCTCACGCTTCCCCCGCTCTGCCCATGTTAACAGTCAGTTCCTGACGCTTCAGGGAGCCGTAGCCCACAGCTCCATGCCAATCGAGTCCGGCCCCACACGCCTCCTCCCCTTCAGCCAGACGTGGCCCCCAGGTTTCCTGGCCTACCGTCGGGAGGACTTCCAGGCCTTCTTCCAGAAGCACTATATCGCCCTCCCATTGGATCTAGGTGACGGAATCTTCTTCAACCCGGCTCTCTTCCACGCTGCTGGCGCGAATGAAACTGCTCCCGAGGGCAACTTCCATCGCTCCGCGAACCTGTTGCAGATCAGCAGCCCCTTTGGCAAGCCGATGGAGACTATCGATGCCATACCCCTAGTTGAAGCGAGTTGGGACATCCTAACTCGTAACTATGTTTCTGATGGGAAGGTTCTGAGTGAGCGCGTCAAGTCGTTCGTCCAGGCCGTGGCGGATGGATATCCGTTCCCTACTAATTTGGATAAGAGACCCCCTGCACCGAGTGGCATGGCGCCAGATAGTGAGCAGGAGCTTCTCCTCAGAGGTCTCCAGGAAGGGTGGGATACGGAGAAGGCCGTGGCAGAGTTGAAGAAGATGAGAGAGGATTCACAGCCGTAGAGTATTGTATATATTTTCTTAGCCTAATAGCGAGTATTCTTAATTTGTTACTTATCATTGTGATATTTCTCTAAATGCCTTTCTCTTTACTCCAGATATCAAATGGTGATAACAATCCACTAATATAACAAGTAAAGAAATGAGGGGGGATTCTATTTACCTTTCCTAAGAGCCCCGTTTTATCCAAAGAACACACTCATGTATAGTACACCTAGTACATTCCTTCCTCATCACGCTTGCACTATCTCCTTATAATCCGGAAGCTTCCAATCTCCCACATCCTCACGCAAGGCGAACCTGCCGAGAATATTCAACCTGAAGAATGAAGCCAATGCTATAAAACAATTGAAAATGAAAACGCTAAACTGTGAAGCGGCAATCCAGTCCCATACCACCGAACCCTCGGTCAATCCTCTCTGGACCTGATCCATAAAAGGGTGGAACTTCTGATCGTATAGTTTCAGCGCAGTAAAGAGATTATCCTTAGTAGTATGGTTCCCTGCATCATCATCATTTTGCGTAGCGTTACCACACTGTTTCGCAATCTCTCCAGCCAGGATATAAGCACCAACGACAGCGGAAGTGGTGCCCATCCCCGTATTAGCAGAGGGACAATACGCCGCATCTCCGAGGAGAACGACCCGGCCTCGCGACCACGATTCCAACTTGACGACACCAATTCGCTCACAGTAGAAGTCGTCCGTCTCTTCTTGAAGAGACTTCAGGATTTGATCCGTCTGCCAGCCCGCGCCGCGGAATATATCCACAAACGCATCTATTTCCGCCTTGACGTCTCCTCGTCGGACATTCACCAGACGGTCCGAAGTGGTCCTGCACCCAAGATACACCTGGACTCGATCGGCTCGATGTCTTCTCATGAGAATAAACCTTTTTGGAGGAGCCATATATGTCGTAGCAAGGAACTGTTCCCCTTCTTTGATCGGTCTCGGAATGGTAAAGTATCCATAATACATTCCACCTAGCCAGACGATCTTATCGGGAGTATCAGGACCAAGCATCATCTTCCGCGTCCGCGACCCCTGTCCATCCGCGCCGATCAATAGATCAAATCGATCCTTCTTCCCGTCGGAAAACACCACTTCTATTCCCCTCTCATCCTCCTGGAACAGATCAATCCACTTCCCAAACACGTACTTGACGCGATCTTTGCTCGCGTCGTAAAACAATGTACATAGATCTCCACGCATGATCTCCCAGTCTGTCGTGAAGTTCTGAAGTCCCTTTCCGGATCTGTTTGCTGGGAAATAACCCCATCGTCGACCCCGGGAATCGACGACTTGTAAGCCTTGTTCTTGGACTGATTTGGCGCGGAAGGCTTGTTCGAGACCCATGCGCTTCAGGACTTCAATGCCGTGGCCACGAAGGTCGATCTGTAAGCCCGTGGCGCGAAGGGTTGGGTATCGCTCGATGACAGTGATGTCGTGGCCGAGTTTGGAGAGCCAGAAGGCCACTGCGGTGCCGGCGATACCGCCGCCGCAGATGAGAATTTTTAGTTGGGGCATGGTAAGAAGGGGGATATCTAGTAATTGGAGGTAGGATTCAGAATTTAAAAGATGATATGGTATGAACAGAGGAGTATCTTGTGCGAATATGTCGTATTTAAGTTCTTCGAGGTAGTTTAGATGCCTTCGGTCTTTTGACAACATTGAATTTCCCGAGCGTTGTAAGTGCGGCCTTGGCCATTGCGATCGACAAATATGGTGGCATTCGCTATCGAAAAATAAAACTTGTGTACTTGGAATATTTTATGGGCTGAGTCCTGTAGAGGTAACCTATCGAGGGAGAGTAGCGTCGTTAATGTCGAATGTTTGATGCTTGACCATGAGGCGTATTGCGTAAGATTGCCGAAAAAAAAAGCTTGGAGAATCCAGTGTCCACCTGAGACTCCATCTCTAATTAAAGAACATTCTAAGCCCGGACGTTAATGTAACTCTGTTTCCAATGCATATCGTAAAGACATTGTTTGGAAGGTTATTATCTTATCCCAATACCTCTTGATATGGGTGGGACGCCCTTCGCTGGTCATTCTGGAATATTGGGTCAATACGGATTGAGACGCCAAATTGAAGCACGTATTAATCTTTCAAATTAAGGATCATATGTCAGATCCAATTTCGGGATTCATTCTCGATTATTGACTGTCAATTGTAGATTGAAGTGATCATAGGCGGCGAAGCAGTCTCTGCTCGGCATTTTCCAAATCCGGCGGGCTCGGAGATATCGGTGTATTTGCTTTCTTGCTGCCTCTTTTCTGTTGCTCGGGTTTCGCACTTTTATTTTCATATTTGACGCGCTCACAAGCTATTTTCTGGATAATAGCTGCTTAATACCGCTAGTCTTACTATCCGATCGCTGTTTCTTACATATCCCGTTGACACGTGGGGGAAAGATACCGATGACGGACATAAATCCAACGCCCAAGAAACGCCGACGGCCCGCTCTGGCTTGCGTTGAGTGCCGCCGCCGTAAGGTCAAATGCGATCGCAATCTTCCTTGCAGACGTTGTGTTCAAAATTCCGCCGATTGCACTTATGTGGAAAATAATCAAGCGCCGAAAAGCAGTCGGGTCTCACGGAGGAGGCTTGTGGAGAACGCAGATGAAGCGGAGGCCCCCGTTGCTGCTACTTTAGGCCAGTCAGTGGATAGGTCTCCTCTTCACAACTCTTTTCAAAACTTGCCTACAAGAAATGTGGAGAGTATTGCCGAAGGCAGGTCACCTCATGAACCATCACCTGATGCAGGACGGAGTGAATTCTTCTTGCAAGGGTCTGCTGTGAGACCAAGGGAAAGGTCGAAAAGAAGCAAGACATCGAGAAGTTCTTCTCATGATGCAGGTCTGAACAGCTCCATTCATGGCACTTTGTCAAAAACAAGGGTCTTTGGTCCCAGCCATTGGATGAGCGCATATCCTGGGGTATAGAGTCTTATCCTTGAAAATTACATATAGATATAGTGGCTAATATCATATAGGCCGTGAGGCTGCCAGCTTTAAATATGCTAGGCTCACTCGGATTTGTGCCATCGCAACAGACCAATACTGAATTGTACCGTGAAGTCAAGCAGACAGTGAAGAAATGCAAGCAGCTAGCTCGCACCGCCAAAACGCGGCGTCCTAGTCGAAGTCCTCTTCCCGCTGGCATGCTTCAATCCTTTCCTAGTCCTCCTGTCATGGAGAATTTGGTGGAGCTCTACTTTAGGACATTTGAATCATGCTACCGCATGCTTCACTCGCCGTCATTTTATACTGAGTTTAAGAGTTACGTGAGGAATCTAGAAGGCGCAACGACATCTTTCGTGCTAAAGCTCTCACTAGTGATGTCTATTGTTGCACCCATGGTAGATGATGCTGCCTTACGAGAGATTCTGCGGAAAAGTGCTCGAGACTGGATTGACATAGCTCATTCATGGATATCAGGACCAGTTGAGAAGGATCGCCTCACTATAGATGGTCTTCAAATACATTGCCTGCTTCTGCTGGCTCGTCAAGTAAATTACGTCGGTGCTGATTTGGTCTGGATTTCTGCGGGCACTCTAATGCGAATGGCGATGCAGATGGGCTTACATCGAGATCCCAGCCATCTGAGGGAGATGTCTATACTAGAAAGGGAACTCCGGAGGAGACTATGGTTCACCATAGTGGAGATAAATGTCGATGGTGCATTGGATGCAGGCATGGTTCCTATGGTTCCTCTTGATAGCTACGACACCCAAATCCCGTCAAACATCGATGACGATGACTTGTGTGACATCGCTGGGACAGAATCCATGGAGAAAGAACCCAACATACTGACGCGGGTTTCATTCCAACGTCTACTGGCGAGTTCTCTCCCTCTGAGATTGAAGGTAGCTGGCATCATGAACGACTTGCAGAAGGAGCCCTCATATGACGAGGTTCTTCGCCTTGGAAGCGAAATGATGTCGGCTCATCGAAATTTTACAGAAACGATTAATCGATATAGATCTCTTGATAGTAACTGGTGGCTCTCGGAATTCCCATATAACATTTGTGACCATTACCACCGTCGATTCTTACTACTTCTCCACAGACCATTTCTGATCAAATCTTATGAGGACCCAAGATACAGCTATTCTGCGAAAATATGTCTTGAAAATGCCCTTTCGACAATCTCGCTTCTCGATGACGAGATATACAATCGGCTAATGGTTGTTGGAGGTGGTATGTTTCGAGAAATCCTTACAGACTCTGCGCTAATTGTATTCCTCGAATTATCTACGCAACTTGGAAGCGACAACGCAGTCTTCTCCCGGACTCGGAATAAAGCTCAGAGAGAGCCACTGATAGAAGATGCACGAAAAGTCGTTCAACATGGCCGAGAGAGATTACTGCAGGGCGAAACAAATGTTAAAATCTATGTTTATTTCAAGATAGTAATGGCCCAGATTGATGCGATGATAGAGGGCTCTTCTATAGGAGATGCAGTGAAGAAAGCTGCGATTGACAGCCTGAGGGTGTGCTATGATATATTGAAAGCCAGGGCTGAACAGTCCTCTCCGATGACAAATACATTGCTTGATATGGAATGCCAGACGTCTGAGAGCGCGATTCTCACACCATCGGCTGGCGCTATGGAGTTTGATTTTCTGACTGGTTTGGATATGGATTTTGATCAGTTAAGTTCTTCGTTTATTCAACAGTGGCAGGAACAGACGGAGTTCTAGGCGTTCATCTAGGTTTGTAGTGGCACGCATAAGCGACATGATGGGCGGGCTATATGTATATTAAAATTAAGGGTATGGTCCTGGAATCAAGAAATCCCGGCTGATAGCTATTTCCAAAAACTTGTCTTTCCTAATCTATAATAATGAGATATGAGAGCTTTTGACCTATAGGCAGTCGAGAAAAGCAAAACAGAAGATAACACTGCTGCTCCTGCTTGCGTTCCTGGGACGCACAATATAGACATCATCAATAAATTTAAAATAAACAATTTTTACAATATCTTCCTCATCGAAACGACCCTCGAGTAGAATTGATGACTAAGCCACGTAGCCAGTCTCTTTCCTCTGCTCACTTTCTCTCCTTCTACTCCTCTTCGTATTCTTCATATCTCATTGCATCATGTACCAACTCACGGCAGAGGACCTCGACGACTCTCATCAAGATGATACTCCCGTCATTCGTGCAGCAGCAAACCCCAATACAGCCATACTCAAGGCGCTATTGGCTCGTTATGCTGAGTCTAGCCAAAATAAAAGCCTTTCAAAAATTCAACAGAAAATGATCAACAAGCTATCGCCCAATACAACTGTGAATCTTCATAGAAGAATCCAATCTCCTATAAATGCTGCCATCGGTGCGGATTTACCAGAGAATGTTCGTCTTCTTTTGGCCACGGGCGCGGATCCAAACGGCATTAAAGCTGCTGATATGGCAGATTATTCAGTTCGGTTTATCCGTGGACGTGATTTCCGAGATAATGGAGTCTCTTGTGGTGGAAAATTTAATTATCATACTCGTGTTCTGGCCACTGCACAAAGTAAAAAGTGCATCTATCACCAGATCTGCCCATTGACCGAGGCAGAGTTGGACGAACGCCGCCATGGCTTTCCCCGTTTTTGGACAGAGCCAAATATTCCCAGACCTGGTCTCTGGATGGACAGGGCTTTAACAGCGTTAGAAGTTGCGGCAAAGACTGGCAATAGGGAGATTTTTGATCTCTTGCGGGCGGCAGGAGCGGAGGAGTCTGCCTGGTTACAACCACCAACCACAAATAAGAATCATAATGATGATGATAATGATAATGATGCAGATCGATTTGAGATTCAAGATGAGAACACTCCAATCTCTTTTCTGGCCACATCCTCTCCCGTCCATGAAGCCATTGCTGCCGGCCAGCAGTCTATGCTCCGTCATCTACTCTCCACCTGTAGATATTCCCCCAACTATCGTCCTCACGCAGCTCCTACTGTTACTCTTCCACCACTTTCCTACGCGATTGCCCGGTGCGATCTCAATCATTTCGGTGTCCAGCAGTGTCTAGTGGAGCTTCTCTCCCACCCACAGCTAAATGCCAATTTACGCACACCTATCTTCAATATCCATCCGCTCCACTTTGTTACAGCCCGTCATGATCCCAATCTTCTCTCATGGTTAGCAGGATTCATTCCTGGTGGATTTTCCGCGGCTGGTGTCACAGCACTTGGGCATACATTACTTCATATAGCTTCCTTACCTCTAACAAACAATCACACCGTCGCCGGCAATCTAGATGTTGCCAGAAGCATTCACTGTGCTCGTACTCTTGACTCTCACTGGTCTCCTTATCGACTGCCCAGTCCGGTCCATATGCAATTTCTGACGCCGGGGGAAGTAGGTGCACAGAATCCGCAGCCATTAACAGTATTCGAGCAACAGGCCCAAGCAGCCACAATTCGGCTGTTGCTAGAATGGGGTTGAATTGATGTACGTGCCCAAGATGCCGATGGAAACACGGCGTTGCATTACTTGGCGGGGACTTTGAATGTGGATGAGGAGACGGTGGAGTTGGTGAGACAGATGGAGGGAGGGGAGACAGTCTGGCAGGAGGCAACAAATTACTGGGGATTGACTCCAAAACAATTATGGGGAGAATAATACATATATATACTTGGATGTAGCTTGCAGGTCAATATCAATGCCTAGAAAGCACTTGACTAGACTCTTATCCATCATCTTAAACGACTTATTAAGTTGCTTATTAGGGTCATTTGTTTGTTAAGATTAGAACCCATTATAGTAATGATATCATTAATGCAGGAAAGTACAGATAAAGATCGTATTCAATGAAGACGGTGTTATTGGTAATAACGTTACTTAAATCTAAGAGATAGTAGCAACTAGACATGAATTTATACCACTTCCTAGGAACTTGCTTTAAACTATACATTAATTCTTGTAGAAAGGGAGATTATAGACTTTAGCCAAAGTATATATCCTAAAAACCATCCAATTCGAAGACGCAACGCAGTAACATGAGGAATAACCGCTAATAAACCTTGCCCTTCTTACACGGAATATCTACTGACCCACCACTCCTTTCGACTCCCCTTACGCCAACTCACACTCAATCAAGCTCTCCACACCGGGCTCATACGACCAAATATTCAACACCTTCAATCCAGCTTGTTTCAGTAGATGACGCCACTGCTCCTCCTTGCGCTCCTGGGACGAAACCATGCTCATCATCATCAGATCCTGGCCGGTGTTCTGCCAGTCTGCGCCAGTAGTGGGGATCACATTCTCGTTGATGAGCAGTTTGCTGTAGCCTGGCTTCATGGATGAGGTGATCTGGTTGAGAATCTCGAGATCCTTGTCATCAGGCCAGTCGTGGAGGACGGAGTGGAGGTAATATGCGCGTGCGCCTGGGAGGGTGTTAGAAGAACAGATAGAAAATCAGAGAGTATATCCTATCATACCTTTGATAGGTTGTGGCGTGAAGAAATCATACGGCATCCGCTCAATCTTGCTGTCCAGTTTCTCAATCTGTTCAATGACTGGAGGTAGGTCCTGCAGGACCAACCGTCCCGGCGCATCGGGATGTTTCTGGTGGAACTCCGCGATATCGTGACCGATATTTCCCCCAATATCAACCAGGAACACAGCATCTGGATCGAGCGAGGCTCCCTTGATGAGCAACTCCTCAACGGGGAAGAAGTCCGGGTCCATCCAACTAGGTCGACCCTGGCGGTATGCACTCATGTGGTTATTGAACTGGGTCAGGACAGGCTGGTTCCTATGTGCGAAATGGAACCAATGCTCGTTCGTACTGTAAGCGAATTGGAACGGGCCGTCTGTTGCATTGGTGGGATTCTTGAAGCCTGTCTTGGTGAAGTATTGAGGCAGCTTGTTGATTGAGTTACTGACGCTTTGAGAACTGTAATGGAAGAAGACAGACAGATTAGCCCTCATCATTTCTTCTCTATTTGGGAAAATAGGAAGGAGAAAATGTACATGCAGGGGAAGCCATCCGCCCACTTCGGAGTAGATAAAGCTATCGAGAGGTTGGTCGGTTTATACTCATCTGGCCCGACTTCCGTTATGACTCCCATCGAACTCATGTGTTTCATGAGACGTCCTGGACATCAGTTTAGAATATTGTTGGGCGGAGTGCCTAGTTCTTCCAAATAGAACCAATCCACCAACCTAATAATGAAGGGTCGACGTTTGCCAAAGCAGCGAGATCATCGACATTTTTGGGACTCCCACCATCCTTTGCAAGCAAAGGGAATATTCCCATGCTAATCGCAATATCGATAGCGCCGAATAAAGTATTCTAGGGGAGATATCTTATCTTAGAACACCAGACTTTCGAGATACACAAATGCAGTCTAAAGAGGATGCGGTTTTGGAAGTTCACCTCTGCCCAACAGGTCCTGATGATAGCTTCTCTTGGAGTCTCGAGTGCCCGAACAAGAGAACGCGCTGCCTTGAGCATCTGGAGGCGGGCATGGCGGTCGTATCCGAGAGATTTATTCGAAGCTGTGATCTCATTGATGAGGCTTGGCACAATTGCAATATCGCAAGGCGACATTGCAAGTTGATCGATGGTTTGGTTGTCGAAGGCCTTGATGTCATCTGAGGCCTTGGACATACCATTGGTCACCCCATTGGAAGCGTGACTGGCGGATCCGTTGGTTTCAACTGTCGTTGACATTGCGACGGTTTAACGGGTTATGGAATATATTGAAATCTAAAGGTGGATGTATATCGAATGATGGATATGGTCTTCTTGTGGAAAGTATTGACGACAAACCTCCACGACTAATGAACTCTGAGGCTTGTGATTGCACATATATATATGTGCATAAGCATGTACGATGAGGGGCTAGCTAGCACGAAGATACGTACTCCGTATGAACTCCTGACTATACCAGTTGCGAAGAGCTCGCCCCCATGAACTCCCGAAATTGCACGTGCAGATCTCGTACAGACAGGTTCGTGTACACTCTCTACGTCTGTTGGGCCGCTGGCTTGCAGAACTAGATTTTCGCTGTGCACCTGGGCGTTAACGCGGTTGCATGATGTCTCAAGTCTAATCTAACCATTATTGGCCGCTTTTTTTCTTCTATGCAACACCAAGCCTATGAATGGTTACTAGTAATGTATTGTAAGTTCTCTTCTCCTGGGAATAAGGTATAACCGTTTTCCCCGGTAGGAAGAGCAGAATAGAGTATAGTCAGCTTTTTAATACTAAACATTACTCCGTGTCTCCGGGACAATAATCCTTGTTCAGTATAGCCTGTCTTTGGGAGATTTGTTAATGCCTGCAGTATATGGTGCTTTTGGCACTGGTAACTGTTACATCCGGTTGACTAGCCTGCTCTGTTTTACCGCGAGTAGTGTCATCTGGATGGAGCCGCTGCCGCTTCGTACCCCGGTAGTGGATATAATGTACACAAAGGAATTGTTCTAGAGAGTGCTCGGGCAAACTTAATAATGCGTCAAATTGCAAGGGTCTAAGTGCCTAAGCGTCAAAGGTCGTCTGATCACCGACGAGCGAATATAACACGAGGAGCCCTACCTCTTGTCAAGGGCAGTTCATCTCTCTTTCCTTTTTTTCATTAATCTATCCGTATGAGTTATTATTAACTTGATGAACACAGCAATCCATCTCTCATACTCAACTGCATCACGGCTGTTGCAACCCAGGGATACTCGGAGTACTTGCTACCATATCAGCCTTGGCATCCATGGATGCGGAGACGGCACGGTCCTAGCCGGCCTATCCTACTAGATTGATGAACTAATTCGTCAGTGGTTCCCAAATCCATCCAGATGGCCCTCCCGAAACGAGGGCTAGGCGAGACTACTCGTCCCAAGAAATAGGAACTCCCTGTGACTTGGACTATCCGAAGTCTGCTGTTTGGTATCAGTTGATTTTAGGTTTGTTCCCGGGACGAGTTCCGCGGTTTTTTTGCGGCGCAGATGGATGATCGCGGTCCGAGCAACACTAGCAAGGGGTGTTCTGATAAAAGTACCTGACTTAAATCGTTAATCCCTACACGGACGAGTTCACGTCACATAATACCTGTTGAAAATCTTACTCAAAGTAGCAGCTCACAGACTACTCTAGAACGGAACTCCGGCAGGTAGGATATGCGGCGTAGGCCAGAACTGCCAAAGACCAAGTCGAGTAATTTTAGTGGTTATATTTCCGACTACAGTTCCGTGACTCTTGTTCTGCCCCTGGATAGTCGTCTTGAAGTCGGTTGATTCGAAAAGTCTAAGCGCACGGTTCCCTGCTCAGATTATCACACTGTGTTTCGGATATTCTTCCATGTTAATGAGCTGTCGTAGTGACAATTTTAGTAAGATCCTTCGTCAGGGGGTATTGGGATATACAGGGAAGAGGTACTCTGGAAAGTATCTTAAACCGACAGTGTTCTTCCCATAATATTGATAAAATAATGTTGTTCTATATTTTCTCCCTATCAATTAATTGTGTAAAGCTCAATGGCAGCTGCTTCCAACTCGGATCTCAATAGCCAAGATAAAGGCCCGACGATCCTTGCCCTCCAATGGACTTTGACCGTTCTCGCAACGATTTTTGTTGCTGCCAGAATCTTTGTGAGAACTACCTTGGTCAAAAGGATGGGACTTGACGACTATCTGATAATATCATCACTTGTTAGTATCCTCGAATTCTCCGTTTGGTCTATGCTTTTATACGATACGTGATGAATGGTAACACTCTGTTCACAGGCTTTTGGCTATCTCTTTGTCGGTCTCACGACGGCATCTGTCAAAGCTGGAAACGGTAAGCATGCTGCGGCCCTGACCACGAGTCAACTGGAGGATGCCATAATGCTCAATACGGCTGGATTTGCTCCTGGTCTCTTCGGATTCATCACGCCAAAGCTCGCGGTCGTCGCTTTGTTAACTAGAATCATGAATCCGAGTCGCAAGCATAGAATTTGGTTGTGGTCTATGACAATCGGTGGTGGTCTGATTATTCTTGTCTGCGTTGCCATCCTGTATGCGCAATGTGATCCTCCAAAGGCAATGTGGATCGTCACCATCAAGGATTCCAAGTGCTGGAGTCCTTGGATTCTTGTAGACTATGCTATCTTTGCTGGTGGTAAGCATATGTCCTAATTTATCATGAGCATAGGACACTGATATGAGTAGCCCTTTCCGCTGCCATGGACTTGTATCTCGCGATCTATCCAGCAGTAGTCCTTTGGAAACTGCAGCTCAATATGAAGAAGAAAATAGGGTTGAGTATCGCTCTGGGGCTTGGTTCCTGGTGAGTGAATCCGAACTCCTTTTCTTCACCCTTCATGAATCACAGCAAAAACTGATTTTTTTTTCAGTGCTTCCGTAGTTGCAATCTATAAGTGCACACGTTTACCAGGCCTAGCCGATAAGGAAGATTTCACATGTAAGCACATTTGCAACATCGTACAGAGTATGGACTAACCGCAGATTTCAACAGACAGCACAGCAGACCTTGTTATCTGGACCAGGTAGGCATACATTGAGCGGATTCTGTTCCTGGGTGACTTAGATGTTGTCCGACTGACGTCTCGTGTTTACTGATGAAACAGTATTGAAGGAAACAGCATCGTTATCGCCGCGTGCATTCCCACTTTAGCGCCTTTGATCGAATTGATCTTAGGTAAGAAAGCATTGGGTAGCAGCTCCGGGCCGACATACTATAACCGCTACGGAAAGCGTAGCGGCCACATGCGGACCTCCAGTGTGGAACTTGATAGCCGGAAAGATCGGGTCACCACGCGCGTTACAACTAAACAGGCCGATGAAAGCCAGGAGAGCATTCTTCCCGCGGATGCATTGAAGGGACAGGGAAGTCTCAGCTCTTCCAACCAAATCCAGCAGACCATCAACGTGACTGTGGAATACGAAAACAACCATGAGGTGCAGGGCACGGCCCACGAATTCTGATCACTTGTGGGGGTTCAACTAGTTTGGCTTGAGAGGCAAATAATACGCTGGCCGCGTTTTCCTTCTGTTTTCTGCACGTAATAGAGTAATTCCTCTGATGAGAACCTTAGATGTGCTGGCTCGATCTGATTCGTAGCCATGGTATAAGCAAGATTATCATCCATCTCCACTTCGTCTGCCGTTAGACGATGTCTGAACGCCTAGATCTTGTTATCAATCCGTTATCAGTCCGATCTTTCCGCGACTGAACCGTTCCCCTGGGATTTTTTGACAGAATCTGGCGCAGGTACCTGACGATCCATGGGGATCCGTTGTCGGAGAACGGTATGGAGCACGGTATCCCCAGGGAGCATAGTAACGGAGCACCGCAACAGTCGAAGCCTACCATAGCCCTAACTGCCACGGGGCACGACCCTAATCAATCAGCCAAGCAGTGGGACCGTCCACTAAATCCCCCACTATTACGGCCGTGTTACCAAGTAAAGGCAGTATCAAGGCGGTCAGACCTTGCATCACGGGCCGAGGGCAGAAAAAGAGTCATATTCTCTCCCCACACTTTTTAGCTCCAAGAGTCCCATCTCCTTCAGCCCCTCCATGGACCCTGGCCCGTTTTAAGGGCGGTGGTATTGCTTTTTCTTTTCAGTTATATTTCTTTTCTTCCACCGTCCTTTGTTCGTCTGTTATTTTGTGTTCTTTTTACCCCTTGCTTCTCCTATGCATCCCGCGGCTTGACATCAAACTCTCCTTGTTACGTATAATGAAACATGAGTGTCGTACTAATGGACTGGCCGAGAGCTTCAAAATCCCTCATATCGAAGGTATGTTCACGGTCGCAACCTCAACATGACATACGCTGACGGTTGTGTCTGCTCTAAAGTCTGAAATGGCCACGCGGAATTTATCCTCCTGCTTCTCGAGCCGAAAGCTCCGATGTTTTTCGACCATCACGACCCATGCGTCATATAGTGCGGCGGCGACAAGTGCTCACACCGACTCTAGTGGCCATAATTATCATGACCAATTGGGTCATTTCTCAAGGGAGAAGCTCGCAGAGAGGGTAGATTTCTCAATCTCACACTATGGATATCCACATAAGCTGACGCGTGCTCGTGGAAAGGAATTCTTCCTGAGTCTTCTTGGCTCTGCATCGACGAAACGAGAAGCCAAAGCATACCTTTCACGTTTTAAGTCCAGCCCTTCTCAAGGAAAAACACAGACGAAAGAAAAGGAGCTGGAACCGGAACCGGAACAGGAACAGACGGCGGAGTCAGCAAAGCCTGGGGTCAATCTAGGGTCCTTTTATGGAGCCTCACGTTCAGTCTATGATAGTCCAGTATTCCGACAGGAGGCAACTCCAACCCAGACAACTGAGGATGAGCGACTCCATCTTGCTCTAGTAAAGATTACAACCCCACAACTTCTAGACGATGACACAATCCAAGGTATTGCGCAAACTCTCTGGCAGCTAAAACGACTTGGGATGGCCTCCTGTGTCGTGCTCGATCCGGGGCCTGTGGAGAATCCATCAGTCTGGCGGAGGTCAGCTACACAACAGGCAAATCGATTGTCCAGAGCTATTGACAGGTTCAACGGCGCCCACTCTTCACTCTTGGACTCCGCATTGATTGTATCTGAGACGGCGCTGCATAGTCCCAAGGTCCTTTCTCGGAAACTGCTCCTGCAACCTCTGAGAAACGGGCAGACAGTCATTGTTAACCCTGTGGCTTATACCGAAGACTCGCCAAAGGTTGTTCCTGTCTCTGCAAATGACGTCCTCTACTCACTCGCGCGGGAACTTGCTGGCCTGGAAATCACTCCGGATCC
Organism: Paecilomyces dactylethromorphus; assembly: GCA_029606265.1. Classification (NCBI taxonomy): domain Eukaryota; kingdom Fungi; phylum Ascomycota; class Eurotiomycetes; order Eurotiales; family Thermoascaceae; genus Paecilomyces; species Paecilomyces dactylethromorphus. The sequence continues at coordinate 645,750 of JAPVCE010000027.1, forward strand.
AGACGAAGACCCCCAAGTGACAGCTCAGAGGATAACTGCCCTTCAGAAGGAAATCTCCCTCGATAGACTTATTGTGTTAGACTCTCTCGGTGGCATACCTGCTTTTAGAGGACCGCACAAGTCCCACGTCTTCATAAATATGGAGCAGGAATATGAGGACATCGAAGACGAGCTTCTTCAAGAAATGTCCCTTCCCCCATATGGCCCCCGAAGCCTGCCACTGGGTCGAGACTCCATTTCCTCCATCACTGGGAGCAACCCATTCTCGAAATTCGTGGATTCTGAAGTTGTCTCGCTGAAAACAAACCCCTCAAGTCCGATGCAAGTCGCAGGAGGGAAAAGCTCGCTGGAAGGCCACTTAGAAAACCTTCAACTCTCCCAAAAAATCCTTGCGCTTTTGCCACCATCCTCCTCCGGGATCATCACATCTCCAGCAGAGGTGGCTTATTCTGCCAAAGCTCCGAAATCTGCTTCACAGCCTTCAGCTGTCGGCACCCGACGACTGAGGAATCCGCTCATCCATAACTTACTGACGGACAAGCCTTCTCAATCATCTTCACTGCCACAGAGCAGACGAAATATCAATGGCGGCTCCGGTGAGCAGCTGAGCTATCCAGTCACTCACTCTACCTTCGTAAAACGTGGAATGCCATTGACGATGCTGCCACATCCTCGGGTAAAGGCCTGGACAGTCGATAACGGAGGCGAACCGCGGCTGAGGCTGGACGACCCTCGTATCGATCTTGGGCGTCTAGTATATCTGATTGAAGATTCCTTCGATCGAAAATTGGACGTTCAGAATTATATGGACCGTATCAACAATCGCATCGCAGGGCTAATTATTGCGGGAGAGTATGAAGGAGGTGCAATCCTCACATGGGAGATGCCCCCAGGTGTCGTTGACGACGGAAGTGAGGCCAGTCGTTCCAGGATGGTTCCATATCTGGACAAATTTGCTGTCTTGAAACGAAGCCAAGGAGCTGGGGGTGTTGCGGATATGGTGTTTAATGCCATGGTCCGGTCTTGCTTCCCCAATGGCGTCTGCTGGCGCAGTCGCCGGAATAACCCAGTCAACAAATGGTACTTCGAGCGCTCCAGGGGTTCATGGAAGCTCCCTGACAGTAATTGGACGATGTTCTGGACCACTCCTGGGCTTCCAGAGGACAGGCAGAAATTCCTGGACTACGAGGGCGTGTGTCGCAGCATCCAGCCGAGCTGGGCAGATAATAAAAATGTTGTTGATTGAGCTACTTATGTATATAGATGGAGTTTGGGTCGCATATAGATAATTTCCGGTTTTATACATACAATTTACCCATAGTAGTTTATCATGTTGCGGCGTATTGACTAGTAATCTACAGTACATAGCTGGAGTCTGAGCTCTATTACTGTCAAAAAGCATTGACTCGGGCACTTTAGGAGACGGTCGCACAGACCACGTCGAAGCTCCGGGCCAGCTCCGCAGCTTCTCGATCGATCCATCTTGCGGAAAGCAAGTCGTAATCCGGGGAAAAGGCCAGTTCTTTTCACCATGCACCCTTCATGACACTATGCCTATTTGCATCGAGTGCTCGTATCCGGTGTCGCAACTCTATACCTCTTATAGCAAAGCGGATGACCGCTCTCTCGGAAAGGGAGTGCGTTTGACACAATGTCCGCGTTGCAAGAAGTTCGCGGATAAGTATGTCGAGCATGACTTTGTCGTGCTGTTCATTGATCTTGTTTTGATCAAGCCGCAGGTATGTAATTGTACTGTCATTGCGACGCATCTTAGATTGCATGGAGGGGATCATGTTCTAATGGTGCTAGCAGGTATACAGGCATCTTCTCTTCAACCGCCTAGGTAGAGATGACAACAAATTCGATGTCAGCATTCCCCCTTCGCCGATAGTAGCCTTCATAACCCATAACTAACTTTTTTGTCCTGTTATAGCGATCAATTATCCGACTCGGAGTTCTCCTTCTCCTCTTTGACGTCTATCTGACATGGGCGCGAATTGAGAAGTCTTCCTCTCTCTCCTCGACCCGTCTTTCCACTGCTCCCATCGTCGTACAATACCTCTTCTTCCTTACGTTGAACGCCCTTGCAACGCTCGTGCATCATTTAACAGTCCGCGGCCTGGCCTCTATACTAGCTCCAAGGCAATCTCCTCCTTCTCCCGTCTCTAATGGCGCTGGAGGGGGCGAAACGCCCACCAACCCTCCTTCCAGTCCTACAACTGTTCCATTGACCAACCAGTCAATGAGCCCGTCAAAACAAACCCTCCGTTGCTCATCTGGCTCAGAAACAACTTCAGCAGGCGCGGTTGGAACTAGACCTCCACCGGTCACCAATAATAGCGGGCTCATTCCTCCTCTTCGTCGATCATCAACCGCTCCCACACAGACGGTTCAGCCTCTCCCACCTCCTTCACCAGCTAGCCCGAATGCTATCAGCACTGCGCTATTTGTGAGCAGTTGTGCGAAGCTCTTTCCAATATTGATGGTGATCTGGGGCCCCGAGGGATCCAGTCAGATTCCTGAGAGCGGCAGTGAGGAGACCAACAGTGCTGCCGCAACATTTCTGCAGAGAGGCATCGAAGCCCTCTCATCTGCGACTGCAGCCTCTTCCCTCTCTTCACAGCTCGATTCCTTGTCACTCGCACCATCGACAACATCCACATCCCTGTCTCCTACTCCGACCGCTACCACCCAATCTCTACTTCCTCATTTCCCCTTATCATTCTCAAGCGCCACCGCTTCAGCTGCACCCACCTTCTCAGGCATAATAGTCTCTGTCCTCAATTCCCTTCTTTCCCTGTCCTCACTCCGCGCAGCAGATACTTATCTTGTCTTATTGAATAATATCGAGGCGCTATTCATCCTCTTGGACTGTGGATACGCGCGGGCTGTGGCGCTCGCGGTCGTTGGCCAGGCAGCACGGTGGACAGTCGAAAAAGCCTTATTAACCCTGGTGGGAGTCGGGTAAAGAATGACTTCGGATAGGGTCTTTGTATATTATCTGATTTCATTTGAATATTCCATGTATAGCTGTATGACGTATGAAATGATATAGCCTGTCTGGCAAACGAATCATATTACGATCAATGTAGTTTTGAACATCAATATGTTCTCTATTCCCCTACCCCACATAGATAGTACAGTGGCATATATGCTCAGTTAGGAAAAAGCCCACCGGACACGGAACGATTCTCTCATATTACAAGATCCTGGGTCTCAAAAGGAGACAAAAAGGGAATTGCTATGCTAAAATACCAACAAGAATTCTCAACCGTAATACGGTTCTTATATCTTCTACACAGCATTTCACCCCTCAACTAAACGAAACTACCCTTAATGCGGAATCCGGTCCGGTCGGATATCTGCCCGCCTGGGAGCAATAAGAGGATGCCATTGTGCGAGAAATGTGATGGCTAGTTACTCAGATTAGTAAATTGACATTCCGGATGTAAATAGGATGGAAGGGAAGGAAAGAGAAAGATCCATACCCCACATGATATAACAAGCTGCGAAAGCGAGGATAAGAGAGCTGCGCCAGAGTCTAATATATATATACGTCTAGGTTAGCGATTGTCTTCTCGTTTTCGGTCCGTGAACGGGATCGCGAAAGATAGAAATCTTATGAAATATCTCCCGGATAGGAAGAAGAAAGAAAGAAGCCAGTATGAAGATGAATCGGAGTTGCGATGGGACTGAGACTAACGTTTGATTCTCTCCCTTTGGACTGAAGACCCAAGCAGCCAGGCTTGCGAGGACGATGACGATGAGTCCGATGATAATGCTCCAGCTATAGAATAAGAGAAGCAGTCAGTCATTTGCTCTTGCTGTGAAGTGCTGAGGTTGAGGACAGTGTGATGGAAGTGTTCCAATGCTTGATGGCAAGGCGCGGGAGCCAGAATGGAGATTTTTCTAGCGGAGGATAGATGGAAAAAAAGCTAAAGGAAACTTAATCCAAAGAGACGTACCCGTTCGCCATATTTGCTCTTAGTAGATATCTCAGAGTTCGGACGTAATGCGAATAATCTCAAGCGCGGATGCCTTGTACCGCTGAATCGAGGACGATGCGGTATCAGAGCTTCCAATACTCTAAAAAGAATCGACTACTCAAACAACAGCTGAGAAAGCGTGCTTAACAGCCCGGTTTCTCAATGTATCCTCTTCCGTATTCTGTATTGATGAAGTCGTCACGTTTCAATCCGGTCGTCGCACTCCCTCTGCTCGAGGATCTCGAAGGCGAAATGACCAATCGGGATTCTCAAGTAACGCGGATTGGAGCTTTCAGTATTCGTGTTCGAGGGAATGAGAGAGTCGTAGTGTCGTGAAGGTAATCGCTGCGTCTGGTTCCTCCCGCTTCAAGATGTCGGCGGAGCTGTAGCGAAGCATCCCGGGCTAGAATAGGTAGTAGCTGAGCCAAAGGGGCGCGGCTCGGCGCTTAGTGGCGGATGCTGTTGCAGGAGGCGCTTGGGCGGGGGACTCGTCATGCCTCTGGTCTGTGCGCTGTAAGTGGTTACTGTTGCTCCGGTGGTCCTCGTAAGCCTGATAATCCTGATAATATTACATTTTCTGTGTTCTTGCTTAGAGTAACGCTTGATATGGTCTTGTTATGGGTTGTATTTCGTGTCAGATAAGATGGCATGCTTTTGACTTCGATCCGCAAGGATCGTGGGTCACACAGAACCTTTCTAACTCGAATCTTGGAGTCATAGAATAGCGTTAGATTTGCAGTTACCGTTCCGTTGAGGAAAAAAGATGAGTTGATGTCGTGCTACAGTTCATAACAAGTTACCAACAAACTGAGATTTAGGGAATGAACATCTCCTAGAAGTCTGGTAACATCACAGCAATCGCAAATTCAGGACAACAGACGTTTATAGACATAGCTTAGACCTTCCTACGCATTGAAACAAAAAGAAAGAAAAATCAACAGAACTAGCCTCCGTCATAATTAAGCACCCTCACGGCTCTTGCGGTAGCTGGCCTAGGGGAGATATATTGTTAGTAAACGCCTAGTAGGAAGGGTGAAGAATCATCCTACCTCTTGTTCAACCTGAAGTCCGTCGACAACAGGAGCCAGCTCGCTCAGAATCTCATACGCGCGCTTGTGGTACTCGAGCTGTGCTGCGATCAGGTCCGCAAGGTTCCTGAGGGGCTCAGGAGTGTCAAGCACCTTCTATCATCAGTATGCATTATAGTAGAAGATAAAGAATCATCAACGTACATTCTTCATGACACTGACGGCCTCCTCTGTCTGGCCGACAAACTCATCTTCCGCCTGTTCAATCTCGGCACGCGCATCTTCGCTCAGGTTATCCAGGTCACCCCTAGCCTGTGCTTTCTTGCTAGCCTTGATAGAATCGAGCATCAACCGCGAGTTCTCGACGTTCTTGCGAGCCTTGGTTGCGAACATCAAGTTGGTGTTCAAGGTGGTGTTCCAGCCAGCCAGGAATCGCGACTGGATCTGGGCGTCCTGTGCCAGTCGAGCCTCGCCAACCTGCTCTGAGGCGAGAGCGTATTTCTCCAAAGCGGTCGCGAGTGGATCCTCGCCATGGGAGTTCTGGACAATCAGCTGAGATCCTGCCAGTGCAGCACGCGCGATCGCATGGTTGAATGTCTTGGGTTGCGGCTTCGCAGAAGGAGGAGCCGTCAATGCAGCCTGGGCTTCCGCTGGGGAAGTGGCATGTGATAGCAGCTGGACCTTCTCGCTGATGGTGCGGCCCAGATCATTGAAAGATTCGCGAATATTGGGAGGGTAGTCGTAAGCTTCGTTGGAGTATTGAGAACTACGACGTCACGTCAGCCATCGATAGATGCCATATATTGGAAGGGAAAAAACATACGTGACTGAGAGAAGTTTCTGGTGGACCTGCTTCAAAGCATCCACGCGCTTCTCAAGCTCGATGTACTCATCCGGAAGCTGTGTCTTTTCATCTGCCTGGCCCAGCTGCTCCTTGACATACTGTTGGGTGCGCTGCGCAAATGGTTGGAAGCTTGCGCTAGGAAAAGATAGATCTCATTAGTAACAATATCCAAAGTTGGTAAGAGATGGAATGGATAGGATGCGTGGAGGCAGCCGTGTTTGAGCATCTCATTAACACCAGAAGGAACGAGGTAGTATTGGGTACGCTTCTGCCTCACCTGAAGTTCTTGCCAAAGGCTTGCACTTTATCCATTATTGCGAATGATATGGTCAAGTTTGAGATATATCTTCTGAATAAAAGTCTAACAGTGACAAGATAAATGTAGCGAAGGTCGTCTGAAGATGCACTGAATGTAGGCGATATGACAGGCACGAGCGGGCACCCCCGAGTCGGGGGTCTCGACTCGTGCTCAGCGGCCAAACTGTCCAGATGCGGTGGCTCGCAGCAGCCTGAGGCATCACAGCCGCTGCCCCTGACCTTGCTGGTACGAGGGGGTCACCCTCCTCTACGAGGCAATAATCTATTACTGATCGGCACCCCTTGTCTTTGAATTAGGATTTTTTTTACACCCGTACAATAGAACTGGCTGCTAGTGCTGACCATTTAACTAGAGAATATATACTGGTTACAGGGTGAAAAAAAAAGAACGCACGATTTAGCTCTCAAGGCTTCCATATGGCAATCCCGGAAAGGTTTGCAATTTACCATTCCCCGCCTTGAAACATCCCATGTTCCGAAACACAGAATACAAACACAATATACCCTTCTCGCGGTTGAAGAACAATTCCAGATATTAGCTGATCCGCATGGAACGGAGTGATGAACGAATGCGGACAAAAATCAAGCGGTGATAAAGTCTTGGTTATCTTAACAGCCGCACACAGAATTCAGGAAACGAAACCGGTCATATCAACTCCCACAAAATGGAAATATTAAAGAGGCCGTAAATATCATCTTTAATCGTCGAAGTACATGCTAGCGGTTCAAAGGATGTATCAAGTGACCGTGGCCAGCATCGCTCGTATAAGTCTCGCACTAGGTGCTGTATCACAAGGGTATCATTAGGTCTCGATCGATAAATTACCGCTTATGTCTGACCAGACTCATCCTACCTCTACGGTCCCTCTTCACTTCCAGAACCTCCTCATCTTCACGGTCGCGCTCGATGATCTCGGTATCCCGGATGAGAGCGACATCACGAGTGCGACGTTCCAGTTGCAAGGCTTTCTGCTCCGCTTCCAAGGCTTCGATCTCAGCGCGGATATCCCGATCACTCCGACGGTGACGCTCCGGTACAATAACTTGAAGATGGCGGTTGTCGTCCACCACAATGTCATCCCTTGCTACGACACGAACAGGGGACGATCGGCGGCGGCTGCGGTGCACTGACACTGATCTAGGACGAGAGATCTCTCGAACTTCACGCTTTTCGATCAGTTCTTTCCGTATGCGTGACCGTGATCGATGACGCGATGGCGATCGCTCAATGATAAGCGTCTCATGGCTCGATCGCGGCGAGTTTGATTCCATGACAACCTTCTCAACTACCTTTTCCTTGGTCTTGGAACGGATCGGTGAAGGTGAAGGTGAAGTACGTATGGTCCGAACTGTGCTTGTCAATGTGGTTCCCAAGAACCCATGGGATGAGGTACTTACTCTCCGTCCGTTTCTTGATCTCTCGACTGAGAGCGACCACCTCATCAATCTGCTCCTTCGCCAGAGCCTTTTGGATGATAATCATATCTCCCTGCTGGAAGGTCAGTTCGCTCTTACAAATAATTACCCATTGTCAAGCACACCTCTTCTATGAATGGGTATCCGAGCTCGATGATGGCTCTCGTATGGACAAGTCTTCTCGGCATACGTGTCTTTCCCTTTCGTGGATATGGCTTCTCGATTTCCACCTCTCTCACCATCCTTTCTCTCATGGTCTCGTCGCTTCTCGGGCGTCTCCGCTCCACCGTTCGCTCACGCTCCTTGATATCCCTGTACTCTTCGTCGCCGTAATAGTCAGGGTCTGCGATTCGGACATCTTCATAATAGTCACGCTCCGTAAACCGGCCCGGAGATAGGCGCCTCGGTGGTCTTGGTACCGGGGTCACCGGAACACGATGGTCGTCATGGACGTATTCCTCGAATCTGCGAGGAGGACGGTCAAAGCTGTCCAAGGAGGACTGCCGTCTCAAGAGGCCTGGACGAGGCAGTGGACCATCTGCGGGGCGGCGGTCATAGGCAACTAAAGGGCCCGCAGGGTGGACTAGATGCTCATCGTCATAGAATCGATCTGGCCGTCTGGCTGGCGGACCGTATCTATCCTCCTCGACGAAGCGCGACTGGAAGAAATCATCTTCCACACGCCGTCTTGGCCGTTCTGCTACTGACGGGGCACGAGTTCTGTAAGCGCGTTCCTGACGCTCTCGCGTGAACCGTTCAGCATCCCAACGGCCCCCTCCTAAGTCCAGACTTCCCGTAGAGGAGCGGAAGTCTTCGTATCGCGGCATGGGTTTCTTCTGATGCGTATCACTGGATCTAAATGTATGTTTATCGGCTGTGAAACTGATGACACTGTCCCTCGTGCGGAACCTTGGATGACGAGCGCGGGTGACTCGCGGGCCGCGGGAAGGCGGGGTATGGAGGAACCGTGGATAAGGAATCTAAGGAACAGCTGCGGAGTCGCGTGTGAGGTATCTCGTAGGTTGATAAAGAGAAAAACGCTGAAAGAAACTTGGAGCTGCACTGAGCGACGAGTCTAGAACTGTTGCAGCAGGCTGCAAGATAGAAATCAGCTGCTGGACCCTCGAAAAGCGCAAGGTCGCCCGGTTTTGTCCCGCCAGCGATCAGCGGCTGAATGATGACATCGTCAGTCGGGCGCGAAGTGAAACCCACGTCCATCTGCTTGCGCCACGCCCTGACTCCGCCTCCGCTGTCAGAGTCCCGCTTATTGGAATGAATATCGCACAAACCTACGGTCAGACCCTATCGTCTGTTTCCAACGGCCGACTGGTTGGCAGAACTGTTGGCCCTTGCAGCAACAACTCACCGTCAGGCCAAAGAGAAGAAAGGAATGGCGCCCTATCTATTGCGCTGCGGCTAGCGCGATGCAGAAAAGCTCTGCTTACAGAGGAGCTATACATAGATGATACCTACTAGGTACTTTGTCACCTCCGGAGCTTCCTGCTGTACACTTCTGAACAGAGCATGCTGCTTGGATTCCTCGATATGGACTCTCCTATAACACTTGGTCATCGAGGATAAGTTCCATTCTCAAACCTTAATAATGATAATATTTTCCCAGTCCAATCGAAGTTAGGGTAAATTGTGGTCCATGAGCACTAGTCCGAAATGATCAATATTACTCCCTGTTTGACATAGCACATTTGGACTGTGCCAATGGCGACGGGGCTGAGGAGTGCTGTCCGTCATTATCTCTTTGGTTGACGGCCCTATAGCATATTGCACGTGGCGAATATCGCCGATAATATGGGAATTGGGCCATTCCTGGAGATAGTGCGATTATCAGCACTCACAAAAGTACTATGCAGCCTCTAGTGCGGTGCTATTTGGACAAGGTAGGGGCAACTACTAAAGACTCAAAAATTGTCCTCAATGTGCCCAGGTGGGGATCATCACACCTTCTCCCTCTTTGACTTTCCTACCTCAGATTAATAAGATGTGCTGCTCTCACCATTTCGGTCGTATTATGTCCGTCCACGTGGTACTCAACGCGAGCCACAGTTGCATAAGATACCAGAAGTTCCCCGTGCACTTAGTATACGCCGTATAGCCTCAATACTTCCTTAGGACATTGAAGCATCCAGCCTCACAAAGTCCCCTTTCTGTGCAGTGGCTCTTGCAGTTAGCTATGGACTCTCCAGAACAAGCAGATGATATAGCATCAGATGCAGGGTCACCTGCCACTGTCGAAGTCGAAGTCGATTTTGACGTCACCGAGAGTGACTCCGCTTACGGAGATGAAATTTCAACCTTCACTGCTTCATTGACTGCTTCAGCTCTTGATTACCGAAACGAGAACGGTAGACGATATCATGCATTTCGCGATGGCCGTTATCTCATTCCAAATGATGAAGCAGAAAAGCAACGGCTCGATATGTTACATGAGTTATTCAGGACTATGACAGGCGGCAAGCTCTTTCTCGCACCAATCCCTCCGACACCCCATCGTATACTCGACCTTGGAACCGGTACAGGATTCTGGGCCATTGAGTTCGCCGATCAGTATCCCTCAACAGAAGTCTGGGGAAATGACCTAAGTCCGATACAGCCCGACTGGATTCCTCCAAACGTGAAGTTCGTTATTGATGACTTTGAAGACGAGTGGTTATACGGCCACCGAAAGTTTGATTTTATTCATGCACGTTACTTAGCAGCCTCATGCAAGGATTTTTCAAAGCTCTTGCAACGCTGCTATGAATTTACCATCCCCGGAGGTTACGTCGAATTCCAGGACTGGGATGCCAACATGTACTCTCAAGATGGATCCTCTAAAGGGACATCGATTGAAGAATATTACAATATTATCATCCCAGCCTATGAAAAAGCTGGTGTAGAGGTTTCTCCCGGCCCGAAGTTAGAAGGCTGGTTTCGTGACGCAGGGTTTGAAGATATCCATGTCCATAGGTTTTTGGTGCCTATAGGAGCGTGGCCGAAAGATGAAACCCTGAAACAAGTGGGATGTTGGATGTTAACCCAAAGTGCAGCTGGTTTCGAGGCAACAGCATTAGCAGTACTAACTAGAGTTGAAGGCTGGTCTAAGGAGGCTGTGAGTGATCTTGTGGCCAGATCAACAGCTGATGCATGGAATCCTGCGATTCATGCACTCTTTGATTTTTACATTGTCTGCGGTCGAAAACCAGAATGATTCAGTTCATCGGAGGCTCCATCGCTTTGCTTGACGATATCTTTCGGGGAAGAGATATTTTCTTCATTCAATTGGGTTTATCCCTTGCTAACGGTGAAAATTCTGTTCTCTCCCATTCCAATTAGAGACTTAGCGGCAACTATACTATATAGTCATACGACATGAACATCACTCGCCAATCACTACAACTAGTCTGTTCCTCTCGTCTTTCATTCACTACTGGAACTGAAATCGCTCTTGATGAGTCAGTTGTATCGGAGAGCTGCTCTTCCTTTAACCCCATATTTACCAGGAAATTTGGTGCCAAACACCTGCCTACTTCCAGTTCAGCAACAGACTAGCACGGAGACTGAGAGATGATATTAATACTTCCCACGGCCCGCATAAAGCAAAGCATGACTTTCTCCGTATTTCTGCTTCAGGAAAAGGCACGCTGCGCATTAATTTCCAGCCATAATACCCGATACGAGGCAGATTTCGAATGCGGGACAGGATTTATTCACAAACAAGGACAGCTTACCATCATGTGGGGTCTACTTTGACATTGGGACGCAGATATAAATAGACAGGTTATTCTACTTTCACCAAGTTTCCATTTTTGAAGGTGTCAGTCATTCTGGCCCGGATTTCTAATATTTCTATATTTGCAAACAGGCCAGACCACCATATATTAGACCATTGAGCCCGCTGCTCTGCAATGTGCACTTCGACAATTTGAGGAAAGGTGGCCCCAAAAATTAGCTCGACTAGTATCCACCCTGCTGCAACTTTTCCAAGGCCAGTATAATGAAAAAGCTACCCCTGCACACGTGAAACAGTAGTAAGCAAGATGCACATGGTATTTGTCCGTCCAACAGACATATTTTGGGAATATGCTAAATTTAAAGTTCGGTGCCAGCTCACACTGACTTACCTGTCCCAGACAGGTGTATATGCAGCTAGACCAACTCGGCGATCTAGAACTTGGAGTAGGCATTCGTACCTGGGAAGTAGACAGAGTAAAGCCCCATTATGGGCAGTGGTCTTCGATACTAGTACACAAATGACTTTCTGCAAACTTGACATGGGATATTTGGTCAGTAAGTAGATTTCGTGTTTAAATACTATACCGTCTATATATTTGTTTACCCTTCCGAGTCTACTCGATTTTCGGTATTGTATCTGGGGCTATTCTGTCAAAAAAATTTTGGTTTTAGATGACATGCATTGAAGCATTGAAACACTCGGTAGACATATGTCCTCTCAGATGGATAAACTCATCGCCATGATTATTCTTAGCAGATGTGCAAATCTCAAAGGCGCTTGGGAATGTCTTCGTATATTATTAATCAGTCAATCCCCACACAAGGCACTACTAGAGCTATGAAGAAGCATCGGAGCTTCGGAATGTCTAAAGATATCTGGGTCATGAAGCTTTGACCATTGTCTTGCCCCAACACTGAGCGACTAAATATATGCTCTGTGTGACCTGTTCAGCCATCGTCATCTTAGTCACATGAAAATGTGTATCCTGATGGTCTGCATCTATTTGTATATGCGTTATCGTGATGGAGCTTGATAATTCTTTATGGACAACTAATAGGCTGGGAACCCCACATTGAAATATAATATCGAAACCCTCACCCATCGGCGGAGCCACCAGCACCGGCCATTAATCTTCAGTTCGAACGGCCACGCTGGCTCTACAACTCAAGATCAAACCTGGATATTTCGCTATTATGTTTTTTATCCCAATTCCTCAGAACGACGGATCATCGAGAGATGCGACGTCAGTCATCACGGCCAAGAGGCTTCGCCACATTAGTCGTATACCATTCGCAATGCGGCACGGCCACATTCCTGCCAAATTTTGAGCCATTCAGATGACTATCGTTCCATGCATTAAAGCCTCCGGGGAGCAGATGCAGCATATCCGAGTCCTCTAGAAGACGCAAGCTATGCACGCGTCACTGATCTTCATCCATTCTGGGATCGTTCAAACCGTTTAGCCCACATGGTCTCAATGCCGTGTGTGCAGATGGCGCCGGCCGTTGTGTCACCTTGCAGTCAATGCCGGTTCCTGATGATTCCTAGTCGTCATTGATTTCAACGTCCCTGATTGTCGGAATATGCAAAGTTACGTTTGTTTGTCAAAGCTTGATGGGCTTGATGCGTCAAAGAGATGGCGATCTTTCACATAGGGACTGGATTGTTGCTTATTTTTGAGTTCTCGGATCCCTGAAAGAAGCCCCTCTTGGCCAGCTGACATATGGGAAATCAAAGGGACGAACGGCAGTTTAGAAATTGGCAGGACATCTCCAGGGTAGATGTCTGATTGCGTGCTGTTGCGGCGACTTATTTTCGTGGTCTGGCCTCTCCGCCGTTCCTCCCATGCATCTCACCGAATCCGGACTACGAGAACTGATCTCCCTCCATACCATGTCAAGAGCAGCCAGTGCCAATAGACTATGGAGACCTGTGATCCTACATTGCGTTTGATAGTATCCTCGTCTCAGTGAGGCGTTCTGGTGGATGACAGTGGCACTTGAACTTTAGGCTTCAACGGTTCCCCGCTGCGTCCCGCAAGGTAGAGCTGCTTACGTCGGTGATAATTCCGCCACGCGACAGCCTCTCTCCTAAGCTTGTTCCACGCAATTCTAGCGCTTGAGGGTTTGTCAAATTTCTCCTGCTCATAATCTGGCAGAGTTCTCTTCATCAAACTCTTGTCCTGAATTAAAACTGCTTCAGTTGCTTTTTCAGGATATCCCCGCAGTTATTCAGTGTCCCCGCGTGCTAAAACCGGAACCCCTTCAGGCGATCACAACATCACCTTCCGCGCTCTGATATCGAGATGTGAGTGTCAAATACATTTTTATATATGCTTTTTCTATTGCGTATGCTGATATATTTCGGTTCCTTGCAGGCGCATTACAGTCAGCGTTATCCGGCCCGATCAGTCGGACGCCGACATCATATCCCTTGATGTCGGTGGTGATATGAACATAGAGCTTCTGAAAGCCATCATCGAAAGCGAATCCAATATCCCCCCCTCGGCACAGAGACTAGTGTTCAATAACCAACTCCTGAACGATGATTCACGCACATTAGAGCAAGTCGGAATCGGAGAAGGGGACATGTTGGGTGTCCATGTCGGCACCCGAGGTCAACAGCCAGGTACACGGAGTTTGGGAGGGGGCGCAAATGCGGCCACTCAGCAGGCCTTGGCACGAAGACAAGCGATGACACCAGACCCCGAAACCCTTCGTTTGCATCTGCTTGGAGATCCACGAATTCGGGAAACTGTGCGGAGACAGAACCCAGAGTTGGCGGATGCGGCAGAGGACCCTCAGCGCTTCCGCGAGGTACTGTTTGCTCAGCAAAGGAGGGAGGCGGAGATAGAAGCCGAGAAGGAGGCTCGGATTGCTATGCTTAACGCTGATCCGTTCAATGCGGACAACCAGCGTGAGATTGAGGAAATTATCCGACAAAATGCTGTCACGGAGAATCTACACACTGCTATGGAGCACAACCCAGAATGTACGCTTGTGTTTCCTTTTGGTGCATGGTGGGATCTAACTAACTTCTCTTAGCGTTTGGCCGTGTGACAATGCTTTATATTCCCGTTGAAGTGAACGGCCACAAAGTGAAGGCCTTCGTCGACTCTGGTGCCCAGGTTACGATCATGTCCCCCGAATGTGCTGAAGCCTGCAATATTATGCGCCTAGTCGACCGCCGTTATGGAGGTATCGCCAAGGGCGTCGGAACGGCAACCATCATCGGGCGGGTACATTCCGCGCAGCTTAAGATCGGGAGTATGTTCCTGCCCTGCTCATTTACAGTCATGGAAGGAAAGCATATCGATCTTCTTCTTGGTCTGGATATGTTGAAAAGGCATCAAGCTTGCATTGATCTGAAGAGGGGCGCGCTGGTGATCCAAGATCAAGCTGTGCCGTTCCTGGGAGAAGCCGATATCCCCAAGCAATTCCAGGACGAGTTCGAAAACGAGCCCATGATACGTGGCCCAGATGGTGCTGAAGTGGGTGCTAGAACTGGGGCAGTTACGCATCAAGCAACCGGCGGGCAACAGTCGGCAAGCACTCCGGGGCCTTCATCGGCAACTGCCCCCAGTATTAACATCCATCCTTCTCCTGTTGCTGGATCACGATGGCCTCAGGACTCGATTGCGAAGATCACTGAACTTGGTTTCACCCGCGAGGAAGCCATTCGAGCACTGGATGCAGCGAACGGGGATCTTGAGGGTGCGATCGGATTTTTGATCTAACGCAGCACCGGTCTTTTTTCACTCAGTTGGAAGTTTCTTAAGCTGCGCCGATATTTAATGGTGGCGTTATCAGGTTATGACGCTGATGGCATTTAAGTTTCTACATCGCTTAGAGATATCGTTGTATCTCTTTGTAGAGCATAGGATATGGCTAGACTTTGACGTTGTGACAGCGCCTTGCTTTTCTATGCGTCCCTGACATACTTGTTGTCCCTTCTCTCTTTATCGTCTTTCCACTTTCTAATGCTGAGTTTCAAATTCAGCGTTGTTTCCTTGAAGGGTGATGATTATACTCCTGCAGTAATGATCCTTATGGAATCGCTTCATTGACTTGTTGATCTATGCCCTAGCCTCCCAGGTTTCTGTGCCACCACCAGCATTGCATTAAGATGTGTGTATAATTAGAAAGAATTAAATGATCTATTGGGCCTTAACATATACTTTGTTCCTCTTTTGCTATGATTTAATCATAATTAAGTCTCTATATGTCCATTCATCTCTTTGCTGTATGCATAGCTACATGGTACAATATCACGCACACTTGAGGGGTATTATGCTCAAATCATCAACCAACCAAATTGTCCTATACATCCCGTTATTACTCCGGAATATTCACTTTCCTCGGTCGTCATCGGCGCTCATTAGAATCTGACAGCTCCGCAGGAGGAACCCATGTGTGTTGTGCCGGCAACTCTATTGCATTCTGCAAGTCTCCACCATGAAGTTCACTGCGGGACTGTTGTCTCGCATCCATCTCCGTTTTCCCAAACTGCTCATCCACAGGGTATGTTTGAGGTGCATACGCATACTGCCCGGCCGAGCCTGACCGAGCACGAGACCTCCAGCGAAAGACAAGAAGCCCAACGAGGACAAGCAAGATGAATCCAACTGCGCATCCCACTCCGATTCCAGCCTTAGCTCCTGTTGATAGCCCACTAGAGGAAGATGGATTTGATGTCGCTGTCGCTGATGTCGATGTGGATTGCGAACTTGAAGTGGGGGAAGCTAGCGAGGAGGTCGATCGAGTAGAAGCGAAATCAGTAGCTTGGTATCGAATCGAAACCCCATAGGCGTTGAACCCTTCGATATCCGTAGTCGTGCTGGTGACATAGTGTCCGCTGCTGTCGGTAGTGGTAACTGCGAAAGTGGCGGTGTTCGAATTACCATAGGAACAGATGTCGGTCGAGTACCATGGCCAGTTTGTGCTTGTTTGGCAGTCGTAACCACTGCGATCATCTATAAATTAGAAATTTCATAGCCCCTCCACTTCTTACAAAAAAAAACGAAAGAAAACCTAGCGTACCTAGGACAACAAGTCGCTCTTGTCTCCACCAACGATCCAATATTTACCGTCGAAGAACATGCCTGTCGATACCCCGACGGACAGATCCCTGGAGAGAAGTATGCTGTACTCGCTGAATTCCAACCCGAGGGAAAACAGTTAGATGTGCTGGTGGTCGGTCCTAGTTGATAATATTGACATAGGTAGGTCGAAGTGCCAAGGAGACAGTAGACGCTGTTTGAGTTATGCCAGTAGTAAATATCCGCTAGGCAAGACGAAGCGGGTGTGAATGTTGTCGTGAGAGCAGGAACGGATGTCATCTCTCCCTTATTCGACTTTGGATTTGACGTGTTCTGTCTTTAGGATTCGAAACAGAAGAACAAAGCGACGTTGAAGAGATCATAATTGTCAGGAGATGAACAATAGAGAAGAAACTCGAACACGAGACAGCTAGCATGCTGGCTGTATCATAAGGGGCATGTAGCATTGGGGGCCTTAATACATCGTCTCTTGTATGTAGAAGTCCAGCACGTATTCAAGCGACATGATAGGTTTTTCGATAGCTGAGTTGTGCCGCTTGGGGCCAAAAACTAACTGGGTTAGGAAATAAATATGCCTTGGAATAGATCCAAGTTCAAGTGCACGGACATCAGTTCAATCATAACTTTGCAAATCAGCCATCGTGGCGCGCCTGCGCCTCTTCTGCAGGCTTTGCCTCGTATATCGTTATAAAATACGGTTACCATTTTATAAGGAAGGATTGTGGCTGTGTATGCTACTTTAAGAAACACAAATTCATTCAGTTGCTATTATTGGGGACCAAAAAAGGGAAAGCAGAGTGAGAGAGCACCAATGGAATTGTAGAAAATTTATAAGAAAGCATTTGAACTCGATGAAGTCTTCCTCTCTGGAGTTTTCAAAAACTTAGATGGGAGACATGTAACGATAATACAGCAATTAAATTAGTCAGCTATGCTCGCATCAATTTCTAGATTATGAGCATTTTCTTAGCCCCCCAGTAACACGCTAAGTGTGGCTAATTGCTGGGGTAACACAGAAATTACAAATATTCTAATATAGCATAACTTTAGTTGAATATTATCTAGGAAGATCAGTATGGACCGATATAAGCAGAACAGACATCTGATGCTGCCAGTGGGGATTATAAGAATACCCTGCTGACGTAGATAACTCTGATCAAGTAGTAAAACTAATGTTTTATCAAAACTTACGAACGAAAAATCATTACTAGAAAATTCATAAGGTTTACAGGTGGAATTAAGGCGACGCAGAAGAATTATGAAACAATCATCAGCGAGATGCTATTTCGTCAGAAGATATCTATCTCTAAAACAAGGAAACAGGTGCCGAAATGGGCAGGAAAAGGTACATAAAATCACAGAAAATTGAGCACATGTCATTATTCCATACTTGATTGGCTTTTGAGGGAAAAAAAAAGCAGCGAAGTCCAAGCGATCCAACCCCGCTAGTGAAGAAACCCACAAGCCATAAATTAGGCTGAGACGAGTAAAATTAGGTAATCTTTATGGCGGGGATACGAATCATTTACTTTTGCTCCTGAGAGACAGGAATTGGCTTTTCGGTCATCGCGCACAGGCGGAAGATGTGTCTGGGCTTAGCATTAAGTTCGTCGTCGATATAGTCCACAATAGCAGAGTCTGTGCATCTTGTTAGTCATCTGTTCGAATACAGTTGGGGAAGATAAAGAAAAGTATAGCAGGATAGAAGGCTTTACTTACGCAAAGTTGAGCGGTTATCGAACATGACAATAGCTCGCGGTTGCCATCGGACTCGGGCTTGGAAGTCGTGGCCAGTAATGATGTGTTGCATGATAAAGTCAAGGAGAGCTTTTGCCTCCGGTTCTTTCAGACCCTGGATCTTGGTGATGAACTCTCCATTGACGAAGAGACATTTCTTCCCAGTGACAGGATGCACCCGAACCAGAGGATGCACTGTAGTGACCGGGTCTTTCCGGACGAGACCCCCCATCAAGCGAGTGTGCGCGATCATCTTCGACGATGTGTGCACCGCTTCTAGCCGGTCAAGGAAAGAGCCCAGAGTGGCAGACAAACGTCTAACAAAATTGTCAGTCTATCAATTGCCCATCCAAAGCTCATATTTAGTGGAATCATACTTGTACGCAGCATCAGTGGCTGCAAAGACCGTGTCTCCGCCCACATCAGGTCCTTCCAACAACCCTAGCATCACATAGCCAGGGGGCTGAATCTCATAACTGACATCTTGATGCCACAGAGTTGTGGTCGTCCGCTCCTCCAAGAAGCGTGCAATTTCCTCTTTATTGCCATCTCGATGGATGATGTGGAAGCCTGGATAACCCCTCAATGTCCCTGACACTGGCTGATAGTTGGGTTTTCCGAAATATTGTATGAATTCCTGCTGACGTGCTGGGCCTTCATCAATGATGTCCTGGTCGGGGAAAACGACCACTTTCCTCTCCGACACCAGCAGCGCGAGCTCGTCCTTGGCGGCATCTGAGAGTTGATTCAATTGAACCCCCTCTACCACACTGCCAATGATGGGCTGGATAGGGGTTACTTTGACGCCAGGGCCAAGCAAATTGGGTTTGGTCTTGTCCTTGACGCGCAGTGCGGGGTCTTCATACTCAAACGGCGGCAGTGGATCGAACCAAATCTTATCCCACGTCGGCAGATACTCAGGATACTTGGTCCTGCGGTTATCTGACACGCTAACATAGGGGATGTTGATATCGTAGGCGATAGGCGCCTCGGTAGTCGTCGCCGTTACCGTTGTGGACATGGTCGATCGCGTCTGGCGAGCAATTCTATAGGGCTGATTCAACAGGCGCAGAAGAAAAAGCAATGTGAAAGCGCTTTATCCGCGCAAAAAATCCAGGGTGCCGGAGCCCTTTTTGTCCCTGATCCAAGGTCTCAATTTTGCTCATTCGTCTCCACTGAGAACCTTCGTGACATCTTTTGAACATACGGTCAAGGGAGGTCGCACCAGTAGGACGAAGGCGCTGGCCGAATCTCCACCGCGCGTTTTCTTCTAGCTTCGAGAGTCGCGGCATCTGTGAAGTTTGAGGATCACCCTTCGCAAGGGTTCCACTACTAGTCAGGTAGAAACTGCCACACGACATTCTGCGACACTACCAGGGCACCCGGTCCGGAGGCGCTCCTGGAAGAAGCGGAAGAAGTCGAACTGAAGTGTCGGTAAGGCTTAAGCTACCAGTCGAAGTTTATACTCCGGGCTATGGATCCAACGGTTCGATAGTGAGCGCCGGCCGAGAATACGCAGCTGGGGGGACGGTTTGGTTTCTCTCGGGCACTAGACGGGACTAAACCTTGGGATTAGCCTGTTGGGCGTTCACCATCCCGCTCCACTCGTTCTCCATTCTGGAGAATTTTGGTTGTCGGAACTTGGGGACGGTGAAGAACATCCATCACCATTTGGCCGTCTTGGTCCTGGCTGAACATGAAGCCGAGTGGAGTGATAATGCGACACGCCAGGACAGGCAAGGATCTCAAACCATCGGAATCGAGCCGCCACCATCTTCAACTGGAGGCCGGTTTCCGGAGATTGTCCCCCCAGCGTCTGGAGCAGTATTGTTTGGGGTTAGTCCGATGCTTTGCGTTGCCGATGTATGAGCAAGTTTCTCCACTTGGGCCTTCCCTCGGAGCTATGTCCGCAATACCACTACCCTGAAGGGCGAGATACATTCAGTCAGGGGTCGTGGAGAAAGGCTAGGCGAGCTAAAGCTCTCAGAAATGACAAAAAGATCTCCTAGTTGCTTCACTTTGACAGAATCAGGGAGTACGATAGGTACTTGACTCTCATTCTGTGTGTGACATAGGCAGTACGTCTTTCAACCCCCAGTTCCACCGCTGGTATGGTTTGATGTTCTAGAACACTGGCATGAGAAATCGCAGATCTCGGCTTAGTGTGCAAAATTCTTACTCTGCTGAGCCACTGCATGTCAGTGGAAGATCCTGCCTCGAGTATGCATCCTATAGTCCCATATGCACGTTGAAGTCACCGATTGGCGGCCACCATCATCTGAAGTGTACTCACTGGTACCTGGGGAGGTAATCCCATGCAAAACTACGCCCTGGTGGGAAGTTTCGGACTAGATCCTCACTGATTTTTACCTATAATAACCGGGAACCTAAAAAGCGGTAAGCGTGTGGAACTTCCAAACGTCAAGGAAAATCCACTTCGGATGATCTCGTCTCTGAACGGAGCCCTACCAGGACGGCTGGGATGGAGATGATTGACGTACGTGTCTCATTATGATAATGGATTTCCGATTTCCTAGAATGCTTACCCCGTCTCAACACGAACTCAGATTACGACGTCCTACAAACAAACACGGAAATTGCTCTGCCAACATTGTTGGTTTCCTTTTCTTGGCGAAGGCCCTAATTGGCGTCTTTAACCGTCGGCAGTGTCCAACTTCAAGGTTATTCTTAGTTCGGTATCCACAGTTCCACCAGAACAGGAGTTGAAACGGCCCTGCACTACTCCTGCCGAGGCGGAAGCGAGATGAAAGCCAGCAAGATGGCATGCGACCAAAGGCCCGGTTTTCGGTTCTTTTCTGCAGAGACCATGCCAGATGAGATAGGGTAACTTGTCAAGTGATCTAATAAGTGTTCTACAGTAAAACTCTGAACTGGCGTCGTTGTTGTGCCCCACCGATGACACCATGCACTACTTTCGGCGACAGGGAGGAACAATGCCCAATCATTCCCCTTGCCGAATTCCATTTTCCCCTATTTTTTTCTAATTGGTCTACACTAGCCTGTAATTGTTTTGGAATCTGGCAGTTGTTGGGAAACTCTTGACTGCGCCGCAACTTCCACAAACGAACGCCTCTTTTTTCTAGTTATGATATGAATATCAACGCCTCTTTTCTTTACCGAGAGATTAGAAAGGTAAAGATGTTCATCATCATTATGAATCTTTCTTAAAACCGTGAGAGGACGTCATTACCATTTGTTAATGCTTATGTGGGGTCATTTTAAACTAGTCTGACAGCCGCCAACTGGTCCACAGAATTGGAAACATCCTACGCTAAAAATTATTGACAACAGCGATCTTATCACTACTGCTTCGACCTCTCACCACCCGGAATGGGTGACTACGAGCATTAATCCGTCTACAACTAAATTTATGACAAATAGAAAAGTCGTTCCAATAACAAATTTTGATATAGCTGCCATGTGCATCCACGTACAGCGTGCTAGTTACCAACTAGATGAGAATGCAGTGTTCTCGTTGTAGCTATTCAATTGAGTACCCTTATTAAGAATTAATCATAATCTATCTACTATAATAATCATTGTCACGCAATATTATTCAGCCAGGCTACGATCACAAGATAGAAATAGATACTTACGCATAGAGGTCGAGTATAGTTCATGAGATCACATGCTGTGCTTTTTGTATGTGATATCTCAGATGCGGTGATCAGTGTTCCTGGCGCCACTGAGGGTCTGGAACATCACCTCAGCTGGAAGATGACATCTCGTATCTCACTGTGAAACTCACCGCGCTTGCGGTCGTGAATGACTCGTAACCGCCACACCGCTCAGATCCTGGTTCAATAACAGTCAACCCGGTGATTTATTGCCTCGGTATTACCAATTGCATGGATTATCCGGAACATGCTGTGTTCAATAAGAAATAAGAAATCCAGTTTACACTTCCGGGCGTGATCTGACGCCTCAGAAGGCTGGTGCTGCAAGTACGAAGGATGGTTGTCGATCTGATAAAAATACCAGCTTGTGCTCTGGTTGCTGGATATCATCTTTGTGTCCCGCAAAACCAAACCGCCTGCTCGTCACCGACCCAGCCGGAGCACATCAAGCCGATGAATGATTGATGATGACGATGCAAAAAATTTTTTCTTCTAACATAGACTTGCAGAAGTGATGAGGCGGCCTTTCTGAGGACTGCCGATAACGGAGTTAAGAGCTAGATGTTGAACAGGATCAGCGTCACGGCATATTCGTGACGACAGGGAATCCTAATAAAGGTAGGATTACGAGCTGTGGAACGAGATCACGATTGCGAGTAGACAGTTTACGAGCTCAGGCGTCCGACTCTTCCCGCGAGGACCTCCGTAGCAGTAGTGTCGCGCCATTACTATGTACACTGATATCAGGTTGCTGCCAACATAGACCGCTCCTTAGCGGGAAAATATCACCATGGTTCAGATAGATTCATTAGCGATCCATGACATGAGATGGTGATACTGGAATCCGTCTGCTACAGCTCCATAGGGAATAACCATGATCAGCGATAGATCGTGTGCTAATCGAAAAATCATTGTTGAAAGTATCATTAGTAGTCAAACCTGCCGCAGTAAGTACAATAGAGTTCTTCCTCCTCGAAAAACTAACACTTTTTCCTTGATTATTAGCCAACAAATATCTGCTATCGAGATCCTACAGAGTCTTTCGGTGAAAATCTCCAGGGATTATCTTTTTCCCCCCAGAGCCAGTTATCTTCAAACTCAGTAAGATCCCATTGTTACCCGGATAATAGTGACAGTGAGAGCGAAGTGAGGCTGTATTTCCTAGAGGGATAAAATCCCAGTTATCTCGAAAGGTTGATTTCGCAGGATGATTGATCGTTAAATATATGCATAGACAGGTCTGGAGCAATCAAGGCATCTTTTCCGCAGAGACCCGGAGAGAGTTATCGAGAAACTCGATTAGATGTGGCTAATGGAACCCGACAGTGACATCAGAGACTAAGCTTAAGCTAGTTTGGATTATGGGGAGCCCTTACTCCACCGACGGTTATCCATCTCGGAACACGCCTAATCACGGAAATATATACTTTCATTGACCGACAGTCTCTAGAATTCCATACCAACAGATTATCATATCTGGCTGAATGAGAAGCTCTATCATTACCAAAGGTTGCCATTTTTCTGGACTTCAGAGCTGTATCAGCAGTTCCAATCTCAGCATTGGCCATGGCGATATTTAAAGTACGCGCAGTGGATCGCTCATCTCCGCCAAGAGACGAACCACAATCATCTCCATGAAGATAGTGGAGGGGGTTCCAAAGCACCGACAATCGAAATAACCAATCGTCTTAACTTCTCTGATATAGATGATGGCCGTTTCCCCACCTCAAATATCAGATAAGAAATGTTGTGAGCACTGACTCGACTCTCATGCTTATCAACGGGATGCGTTTACCACCGTCGGATCCCGCTACCAGAATGGGGGGGTTATTAAGTTCAGCCAAGCTGATAAGATATCTTAGAGGGTCGTGCTTTCTTATAATTGAGCATTGGGATCGCCCGATGACTTGAGACGAAAGTTATCGCGCTTGTCCGATCTTTACAGCTCCTGATAGAAGGTTATCAGGCGAGTCAATGTTCCTATCGTATTATATACTTGAACCCATAACCCGCATAGGGAGAATCCAGAAGAGTTTCTTGTATATTAGATATAATTTCGTATAGCATAACATTTGTCCTTCATATATACTAACGATGGCGATTCAACCCTGGGAAGTAGAAGCCAACAAGTGCAAGGAGCTTCTTGCCAACTCTGTCCCTAAGCAATGGATGATCCCTAAGGACAAGTTA
Source organism: Paecilomyces dactylethromorphus (assembly GCA_029606265.1). Classification (NCBI taxonomy): domain Eukaryota; kingdom Fungi; phylum Ascomycota; class Eurotiomycetes; order Eurotiales; family Thermoascaceae; genus Paecilomyces; species Paecilomyces dactylethromorphus. The sequence goes on from JAPVCE010000027.1 coordinate 669,696, forward strand.
CCTCCAGCGGAGGAGCTCAATGTTGTTGACTTCCCTCGTAAGAGCGGCTTGCTCACCGAGAAAGAACTCTCGATTACAGAGATGTCCGCGACGGCACTTGTGGCAGCTATGGGGAAGGGGGAACTTACTGCAGAAGAGGTTGTGGTGGCATTCTTGAAGAGGGCTACGATTGGTCATCAGCTTGTGAGTTCTGGATTTCCTTTTTTTTTTTTTTT